>CM062296.1:530289691-530821034 GCA_031216915.1 Pictodentalium vernedei | reverse complement strand
TTAACCCATTTTCGCCCGGTTAAGGAGATGTACCCCTTAAAAGCTTAAAATTCCCATTTTCTGTGGATTTCTCCAAACAATCTGGTAAGTATTCAAGAGAAATTGACCATTTACAGATCTTGGAGTGACATTACAAGTTGCATGAACAAAAGATTCCGGTAAGCCTTTGTTAACCCTCCAGAGGCAGCAAATTTTGAGAAAATGGGCTGTACTTGGCCACCCATTACACCCAATGTGTACCTGCGAGATGAACATAACCACCTTCATTGGAAGTGGGATTCACCGAGGATCACTTTTGTAAGTGATGAAGGTATTCATAAAACCAAGCATTAACCCGTTTAGAGCTGGTTACAGGGTGATACCCCTCAAAGGGTTAAAAATTCATGTTATCCGAGGATTTCTCTAAAAACATCACGTAGATTTTCAAGAAAAAATGGCCATTCTCAGATCTTAGTATGAATTACAAGTTGCATGTACAAAATATTCCAGTAAGCATTTGTTAACCCTACGCTGGTTCTCAAACATCAAAATGTTGAAAAAGTGGGCTGTGTTTGCATACCCGCAGCACCCAAAGTTAAGAGGAGAAATCAGCGTAAGTGGAAGCAGAATTCACTGAGAATTATTTTTACAAGTAATAAGCGTATTAAAAAACAACCTTTAACCCGTTTTGGGCTGGATAAACAATTATACCCATCAACAGCTTAAGATTCATGTTCTCCCTGGATTTCTCTGAAAACATTTCGTAGATTTTTAAGTAAAAATGGCCATTCACAGTTTTTGGTGTGAAATTACAAGTTGCATGAATAAATATTCCTGTTAGCACTTGTTAACCCTTAACAAGCTGCCAGACATCAATATTTTGGATACATTTGAGATAAAACGGGCCATTTTCAAATAGATACAGCACTCAGTGGGTATGTGTCAAACAAACATAACTCCTTTTGTCGGTCATTAACTTGTTGGACGACAATATTGATATTACCCCTCTCCACCGTTAATGTTTTTACCTAAACATTTTTTTTTTATCAAACTGAGTCATTTGAGACTTCTATACTCACCTTTTTCATGACATCAATGAAAGAACTTCAGTGAGACAGTCAAAAGCAATTCATCATACACTGTGGGGTCATGACAAATCATGGAATCTCATCGGGAAAAGCCATGATTCTCCAGAATCATAAAGTCTAGTTAGGCTTTTCCCTCAGGAAAAGACTATTGTTTTTCTACGGATTATTATTATTTTTTTTTTTTTTTTTTTTTTTTTTGGGTTTTTTTTTTTTTTTCCACACATTTTGTCCGCACGATTCCGAAGCCATTTTCGGACCGATTTTCACAAAATTTTGCACACGCATAGAGGGGCACAAAATCTAAAAATGTACCGAAGCGGAATTTTCGATTTAACCCTTGTTTCGTCAGAATTGGCAAAAAAATATCAAAATTGGGGTTTATCGGCACTTTCTCGAAACACGTCTTGTAGATTTTTTTTAAACCTTCATCATTGATAGACCTGCCTGTGCCACGACCTTTGATACACATGACATATCTGGCGATGCATATGGTAACCCTCCACAGGCTGCCAAACATCGAAATTTTGATGAAATGGGCCGGTTTTAGGCCCCCAGAGAACCCACACGATACACGAGAGATAAACATAACTTCATTTATTGGAAGTGGAATTCACCGAGGATCATTTTTGTAAGTAATAAGGGTGTTCAAAAAACCAAGCGTTAACCCGTTTTGGGCTGGTTAAACAGCAATACCCCCAAAAAGCTAAAAAATGCAGGTTTTCCGTGGATTTCTCCAAACGAGTCTTGTAGATTTTCAAGAAAAAATTGTCACTCCCAGGCCTTGATGTGACAATAGAAGTTGCATGAACAAAATACTGCGGTGAGCATTTGTTAACCCTCCACGGGCTGCTAAAAGTCAAAATTGTGATAAAATGGGCTGTTTTTGGACGCAAACAGCACCCAAACGGTATACCACAGAGAAAGTGGCCTTCATTTATCGGACGCAAAATTGATCGGAAAATATTTTTGAAAGTGGTAAGGGTATTAAAGATTCGACGTCTTAACCCATTTTGGGCTGGTTAAAGAGAGATACCCATTAAAATCTTAAAATACCCATTTTCTGTGGATTTCTCTAAAAACATCTTGTAGGTTTTCAAGAAAAAATCGGCTATTCGCAGGTCTTGGTGCGACATTACAAGTTGCATGGACAAAATATTCCGTTCAGCATTAGTTAACCCTCCCAGGGCTCCCCAACATCAAAATTGTGATAAAATGGGCTGTTTTTGGACACCAACAGCACCCAATGGGTACACCACAAAGAAAAGCGCCTCCTTTTATCTAGTGTACAATTTATACAGAAACATTTTTGTAAGTAGTAAGGGTATTCAAAAGTCGAAGTCTTAACCCATTTTGGGTAGGCTAAGAGAGATATCCCTTAAAAGCTTTAAATTCCCATTTTCTGTGAATTTCCCTAACAGTGACTTGTAGGGGTTCAAGAAAAATTGACTATTCGTAGGTCTTTATGTGACATTACAAGTTGCAGGGACAAAATACTCCGGTGAGCGTTTATTAACCATCTACAAACTGCCAAGCATCGTAATTTTGTTGACATGGGCTGTTTTCGGACACGCACAGCACCCAAAGTATACACGAGAGATAAACATAATCACCTTTGTTGGAAGTGGAATTCACAGAAGACCAATTTTGTAAGTAATAAGGGTATTCAAAAAACCAAGCGTTAACCCCTGTTGGGGAGGTTAACAGGGATACCCATCAAAAGCTTAAAAATCGTTTTCCCTGGATTTCTTTACAAACATCTTGTAGGGTTTCAAGAGAAAATGGCCGTTGATAGGTCTTGGTATCACATTACCAGTTGCATACATTATCCTGGTAGGTATTTGTTAACCCTCCATGGGCTGCTAAATGTCAAAAAATTTGAAGAAATAGTCTTTTTTTGGACACTGACAACATCAAATGGAAATGCCACAGAGAAACGTAACTTCTTTTACTGGACGCAAACCTGATAGAGAAACATTTTTGTAAGTAGTAAGGATATTCAAAAATCGAGGTCTTAACCCATTGTCGACTAGTTAAGGAGATATACCCCTCAAAAGCTTAAAATTCCCGTTTTCTGAGGATTTCTCAAAAAAATCTAGCACGTTTTCAAGAAAAAATGACCATTTGCAGGTCTTTGAGTGACATTACAAGTTGCATGGACAAAATATTCCGGTAAGCAATTATTAACCCCCCAGAGCCTCCAAAGTATAGACATTTTGAGAAAATGGGCTGTTTTGGGGCACCCATAACACCCAATGTTTACCTGCGTGATAAACATAACCTTCCTGATTGGAAGTGAAATTCACTGAGGATCATTTTTGTAAGTAATGAAGGTATTCATAAAACCAAGCA
This sequence comes from Pictodentalium vernedei, assembly GCA_031216915.1. NCBI lineage: Eukaryota > Metazoa > Mollusca > Scaphopoda > Dentaliida > Dentaliidae > Pictodentalium > Pictodentalium vernedei. The sequence continues at coordinate 530,817,618 of CM062296.1, read as the reverse complement.
TTAATCCGTTTAGGGCTGGTTACAGAGCGATACCCCTCAAAAGTTTAAAAATTCGTATTTTTCGAGGATTTCTCTAAAAGCCTCTCGTAGGTTTTCAAGACAAATATTGGCCATTCCCATTTGAGACAACTATACTCACCTTGTATGATCTCAAAAGTAAGTGTATAGTTATTTATCATCAAGAATAACTGCCCATAAGTTCCACTCTCACTGTGTCCCACTTCATCGGTCAATTCCACGGTGTCCCACGCCAGCGGTCGATTTATTCAAACAAAATTACCAAGGTTACCACATCCTCCCTGCCTCTTTCTCCAACCAAACACACATTGAAAGGTACGCCTCCCCTCGTATTCCACACTGCCCTGCATGATATCATTTATTATTTATTTATTGGTGTTTAAGGGCATATACTTATGCACAATGGCTAATCATGACCGTGACAGTTTTATGGGTGGAGGAAGCCACAGTACCTGGAGAGAACCACCGAGCAACGACGAGCAGCTGCCAGCTTCCCAACATCGTAACTCCGAACTGCAGCACAGGCAGGGTTAGATTGGTTGAAGACATGCGTACCGTCGACGTGCAGTACGCCTTAGTACATGGCGGCATCATGCCCCCATATGGACAATCAGAGTTAAGTGCCTTGCCCAAGGACACAGCATGGGAGTCCGAATTGATCGCTCAGACGGCCACCCATCCAATGACAAACCAGGCTCAACGTTGCTTTACTTCAGTGAAATGACGAGAACCGGCTACCACAATGCCACCGCGCCCCGCCACTGCATGATAAGAAAGCAGTAAATAACGTTAGCTGCAATGGGATCAGTTACTTATAATATCAAATAGTGTTGACACTATAGCATTTCCCCGACAGTGGGTCCAGGTATATACTAGTCTGTAAAACGGCTATACACTGCCCCTCCTCCGCCCCAGGGTGGCGAAGTGGCAGTATTTATCTATCTTACTGACGCTATGTTGTGCCTAAGGAACCTTACAATAAAAGGTGGGGGTCCCCAACATGGGAAGGGGGGCAGGTATATTTACTACTCTGTAAGGCGATTATCAAATATTTTATCTACACATATGTACAAACAACACTTCCTATATGTGATAACTTCATGTTTGTCGTTGTATGTATGGATATCTTCATTGTAATAAATAAAACTAATCCTACGGGGAAAAACCAATTGGAGAGAAATTTACTTCTGCTATCAACAGACATGTGATAGGTGAGCTCTACATGGTGTGAAAAAATGACATAATAATGCATAACAACTGTGGTCTAATAGGAGATAATTGATACTGGACCAGACATCAATATTTTTGATACATTTGAGATAAAATGGACCATTTTCAAACAGACACAGCACTCAGTGGGTATGTGTCAAACAAACATAACTCCTTTTGTCAGACATTGACTCGTAGGACGACAATATTGATATTAACCCCTCCACCGTTAATGATGTTTTTTACGTAAACAATGTTTTATCAAACTCATTTGAGACTACTATATTCACCTTTCTCTTAAAATCAATGGAGGAACTTCAGTGAGACAGTTAAAAACAATTCATCGGACACTGTGGCATCATGAAGAATCATGGAATCTCATCGGGAAAAGCCATGATTCTCCAGAATCATAAAGTCTAGTTTTTTTTGTTTTTTTTTCCACACATTTTGTCCGTACGATTCAGAAGCCATTTTCGAACCAATTTTCACGAAATTTTGCACACGCATAGAGGGGCACAAAATCTAAAAATGTACCGAAGCGGAATTTTCGATTTAACCTTTATTTCGTCAGAATTGGCAAAAAACTGCCAAAATTGAGGTTTATCGGCACTTTCTCGAAACATGTCTTGTAGATTTTTTTTATACATTCGTCATTGCTAGACCTGTCTGTGACACACCCTTTGGTACACACTACATATCAGGCGATGCATATGGTAACCCTCCACAGGCTGCCAAACATCGAAATTGTGATGAAATAGGCCGGTTTCAGGCCCCCACTGCACCCAAAACAATACACGAGAGATAAACGTAACTTCCTTTATTGGGAGTGGAATTCAACGAGGATCATTTTTGTCAGTAATAAGGGTGTTCAGAAAACCAAGCGTTAACCCATTTTGAGCTGGTTAAACAGCAATACCCCCATAATGCTCAAAAGTTCGTGTTTTCCGTGGATTTCTCTAAACGAGTCTTGTAGATTTTCAAGAAAAATTGGACACTCTCAGGTCTTCGTGTGACATTACAAGTTGCATGGATAAAATATTCCGGTGAGCATTAGTTAACCCTCCCCGAGCTGCTAAACGTAAAAATTGTGATAAAATGGGCTGTTTTTAGTCACCAACAGCACCCAAACGGTACACCAGAGAGAAAGGGTCTTTCATTTATCGGACGCAAAATTGATCGGAAAATATTTTGGAAAGTGGTAAGGGTATTCAAAATTTGACGTCTTAACCCATTTTGGGCTGGTTAAATAGAGATACCCATTAAAATCTTAAACCACCCGTTTTCTGTGGATTTCTCTATCAACATTTTGTAGGTTTTCAAGACAAAATCGGCTATTTGCAGGTCTTGGTGTGACATTACAAGTTGCATGAACAAAATATTCCGGTCAGCATTAGTTAACCCTCCCCGGGCTGTTGACGGTCAAAATTGCGATAAAATGTGCTGTTTTTGCACACCAACAGCACCCAAAGGGTACACCACAAAGAAAAGTGCCTCCTTTTATCAAGCTCACAATTTAGTCCGAAACGTTTTTGTAAGTAGTAAGGGTATTCAAAAGTCGACGTCTTAACCCATTTTGGGCAGGCTAAAGAGAGATATCCCTTGAAAGCTTTAAATTCCCATTTTCTGTGAATTTCCCTAATGGTAACTTGTGGGGTTTCAAGACAAATTGACTATTCGTAGGTCTTTATGTGACATTACAAGTTGCATGGACAAAATACTCCGATGAGCGTTTATTAACCATCTACAAGCTGCCAAGCATCGTAATTTTGTTAACATGGGGTTGTTTTCAGACACGCACAGCACCCAATGTGTACATGAGAGATAAACATAATCTCATTCGTTGGAAGTGGAATTCACAGAGGACCATTTTTGTAAGTAATAAGGGTATTAAAAAAACCAAGCGTTAACCCCTGTTGGGGAGGTTAACACGGATACCCATCGATAGCTTAAAAAATCGTTTTCCCTGGATTTCTTTACAAACATTTTGTGGGGTTTCCAAGAGAAAATGGCCGTTGATAGGTCTTCGTGTCATATGACCAGCTGCATGGATAAATTATTCTGGTAGGCATTTGTTAACCCTCCATGGGCTGCTAAATGTAAAAAAATTGAAGAAATAGTCTGTTTTTGGACACCAACAAATGGAAATGCCACAGAGAAACGTAACTTCTTTTACCGGATGCAAAACTAATAGGGAAACATTGATCTTGATATTAACCCATTCTACCATTAATGATGGGTTTTACCTAAACATTTTTTTTATCAAACCCAAACCGAGTCATTTGAGAATACTATACTCACCTTTCTCATAACATCAATGAGGGAATTTCAGTGAGACAGTTAAAAACAATTCATCGGACACTGTGGGGTCATGACAAATCATGGAATCTAATCGGGAAAAGCCATGATTCTCCAGAATCATAAAGTCTAGTTTGAGACTACTATACTCACTTTTGTCATAACATCAATGAAGGAACTTCAGTGAGACAGTTAAAAACAATTCGTCAGACTCTGTGGGGTCATGAAGAATCATGGAATCTCATTGGGAAAAGCCCTGATTCTCCAGAATCTTAAAGTCTAGTTTTAGGCTTTTTGTTTTTTTTTTTTTTTTTTTTTTTTTCCACACATTTTTGTCCGTACGATTCAGAAGCCATTTTCGAACCGATTTTCACACAATTTGGCACACGCATAGAGGGGCTAAAAATTCTAAAAATGTACCGAAGTGGAATTTTCGATTTAACCCTTATTTTGCCAGAATTGGCAAAAAACTGCCAAAATTGGGGTTTATCGGCACTTTCTCGAAACACGTCTTGTAGATTTTTTTAAACATTCATCATTGCTAGACCTGCCTATGACACGACATTTGATACACAATACATATTAGGCGATGCATATGGTAACCCTCCACAGCCTGCCAAACATCGAAATTTTGAAGAAATGGGCCAGTTTCAGACCCCCACAGCACCCAAACGATACCCGAGAGGTAAACATAACTTCCTTTATTGGAAGTGGAATTCACCGAGGATCATTTTTGTAAGTAATAAGGGTGTTCAAAAAACCAAGCGTTAACCCGTTTTGGGCTGGTTAAACAGCAATACCCCAATAAGGCTAAAAAATTCATGTTTTTCGTGGATTTCTCTAAATGAGTCTTGTAGATTTTGAAAAAAAATTTGTCACTCCCAGGCCTTGGTGTGGCAATAGAAGATGCATGGAAAAAATACTGCGGTAAGCATTTATTAACCCTCCACGGGCTGCTAAAAGTCAAAATTGTGATAAAATGGGCTGTTTTTGGACGCCAACAACACCCAATGGGTACGAAAAAAGGAAGGGAGCCTTCTTTTATCGAGCGCACAATCTATACGCAAACATTTTTGTAGGTAGTAAGGGTATTCAAAAGTCGAAGTCTTAACCCATTTTGGACAGGTTAAAGAGAGAGACCCTTAAAATCTTAAAATTCCCATTTTCTGTGGATTTCTCTAAAAACATCCTGTAGGTTTTCAAGAAAAATTGACTACTCGCAGGTCTTTGTATGATATAACAAGTTGCATGGGTAAAATATTCCGGTGAACGTTTATTAATCCTCTAGAGCCTGCCAAGCATCGTAATTTTGTTGATATGGGCTGTTTTCGGACACATCCAGCACCCAATGTGTACCTGAGAAATAAACATAATCTCCTTTATTGGAAGTGGAATTCACCGAAGGCCATTTTTGTAAGTAATAAGAGTATTAAAAAAAACAAGCGTTAACCCCTTTTGTGGTTGTCAATAGTGATACCCATCAAAAGCTTAAAAACTTATGTTTTCCCTGGATTTCTTTACAAACATCTGGTAGAGTTTTCAAGAGAAAATGGCCACTGATAGGTCTTGGTGTCACATTACCAGTTGATAGGATAAATTATTCCGGGAATACCCTCCATGGGCTGCTAACTGTGAAAATTTTGAAAAAAATAGTCTGTTTTTGGACACCAACAACATCAAATGGGAATGCAACTGAGATGCATAACTTCTTTTACCGGACGCACAACTGACAGGGAAACATTTTTGTAAGTAGTAAGTGTATTCAAAAATCTAGGTCTTAACCCATTTTCGACTAGTTAGAGAGATATACCCCTTAAAAGCTTAAAATTCCAGTTTTCTGTGAATTTCTCAAAACTAAATTTCAAGAAAAATTGACCTTTCGCAGGTCTTGGAGTGACAGTTCAAGTTGCATGGACAAAATATTTCGGTAAGCATTAGTTAACCCTCCAGAGGCTGCCAAGCATAGACATTTGGAGAAAATGGGCTGTTCTTGGGCAACCATAACACCAAATGTGTACCTGCGAGATAAACATAACCTCCTTCATTGGAAGTGGACTTCACTGATGATCATTTTTGTATGTAATGAAGGTATTCACAAAACCAAGCATTAACCCGTTTAGGGCTGATTACAGAAAGATACCCCTCAAAAGGTTACAAATTCATGTTATCTGAGGCTTTCTCAAAAAAAACATCTCGTAGATTTTCAAGAAAAAATGGCCATTCTCAGATCTTAGTGTGACATTACAAATTGCATGTACAAAATATTCCTGGAAGCATTTGTTAACCCTATGCAGGTTCTCAAACATCAAAATGTTGATAAAATGGGCTGTGTTTGCATAACCACAGCACCCGAATTTGAGACGAGAGATCAAAATAAGTGGAAGTAGAATTCAATGAGAATTATTTTTAGAAGTAATAAGAGTATTCAGAAAACAACACTTAACCCTTTTTGGGCTGGATAAACAATGATACCCATCAAAAGCTTAAAATTTGTGTTCTCCACAGATATCTCTGAAAACATTTTGTAGATTTTAAAGAAAAAATGGCCATTCGCAGTTCTTGGTGTGACATTAGAAGTTGCATGAATGAATATTCCTGTTAACACTTGTTAACCCTCTAGAAACTGCCAGACATCAATTTTTTGGATACATTTGAGATAAAATGGACCATTTTCAAATAGCCACAGCACTACGTGGGTATGTGTCAAACAAACATAACTCCTTTTGTCGGTCATTAACTTATTGGACGACGATATCGACATTAACCCACCCCACAGTTAATGATGGTTTTTACCTAAACAATTTTTTTTTATCAAACTGAGTCATTTGAGACTACTATACTCACCTTTCTCATAACATCAATGAAGGAACTTCAGTGAGACAATTAAAAACAATTCATCAGACACTGTGGGGTCATGAAAAATCATGGAATCTCATCGGGAAAAGCCATGATTCTCCAGAATCATAAAGTCTAGTTTTCTTTTTTTTTCCACACATTTTGTCCGTACAATTCAGAAGCCATTTTCGAACCGATTTTCACGAAATTTTGCACACGCATAGAGAGGCACAAAATCTAAAAATGTACCGAAGCGGAATTTCCGTTTTTACCCTCATTTCGCCAGAATTGGCAAAAAACTGCCAAAATTGGGGTTTATCGGCACTTTCTCGAAACACGTCTTTAGGATTTTTTTTTAAATATTCATCATTACTAGAGCTGCCTATGACACAACCTTTGATACACACGACATATTAGGCCATGCATATGGTAACCCTCCACAGGCTGCCAAACATCGAAATTTTGATGAAATGGGCCGGTTTCAGACCCCCACAGCACCCAAACGATACCCGAGAGGTAAATATAACTTCTTTATTGGAAGTGAAATTCACCGTGGATCATTTTTGTAAGTAATAAGTGTGTTCAGAAAACCAAGTGTTAACCCGTTTTGGGTTGGTTAAACAGCAATACCCCAAAAAAGTTCAAAACTTCATGTTTTCCGTGGATTTCTCTAAACGAGTCTTGTAGATTTTCACGAAAAATTAGTCACTCTCAGGTCTTGGTGTGACATTACAAGTTGCATGGATAAAATATTCCGGTCAGCATTAGTTAACCCTCCCCGAGCTGCTAAATATAAAAATTGTGATAAAATGGGCTGTTTTTAGACACCAACAGCACCCAAACGATATACCACAGAGAATGGGGCCAACATTTATCGGACGCAAAATTGATTGGAAAATATTTTTGAAAGTGGTAAGGGTATTCAAAATTTGACGTCTTAACCCATTTTGGGCTGGTTAAAGAGAGAAACCCATTAAAATCTTAAAATACCCGTTTTCTGTGGATTTCTCTAACAACATCTTGGAGGTTTTCAAGAAAAATCGGCTATTTGCAGGTCTTGGTTTGGCATTACAAGTCGCATGAACAAAATATTCCGGTCAGCATTAGTTAACCCTCCCCAGGCTGCTGAAGGTCAAAATTGCGATAAAATGGGCTGTTTTTGCACACCAACAGCACCCAAAGGGTACACCACAAAGAAAAGTGCCTTCTTTTATCGCGCATACAATTTATACAGAAACATTTTTGTAAGTAGTAAGGGTATTCAAAAGTCGACGTCTTAACCCATTTTGGGCAGGCTAAAGAGAGATATCCCTTGAAAGCTTTAAATTCCCATTTTCTGTGAATTTCCCTAACGGTAACTTGTAGGGTTTCAAGACAAATTGACTATTCGTAGGTCTTTATGTGACATTACAAGTTACATGGACAAAATACTCCGGTGAGCGTTTTTTTAACCATCTAAAAGCTGCCAAGCATCGTAATGTTGTTAACATGGGACTGTTTTCAGACACGCACAGCACCTAATGTATACTTGAGAGATAAACATTATCTCCTTTGTTTGAAGTGTAATTCACAGAGGACCATTTTTGTAAGTAATAAAGGTATTCAAAAAGCCAAGCGTTAACCCCTGTTGGGGAGGTTAACAGGGATACCTATCAAAAGCTTAAAAAATCGTTTTCCCTGGATTTCTTTACAAACATTTTGTGGGGTTTTCAAGAGAAAATGGCGTTGATAGGTCTTGGTGTCATATGACCAGTTGCATGGATCAGTTAGTCTGGTAGGCATTTGTTAACCCCTCATGGGCTGCTGAATGTAAAAAAAATTGAGGAAATAGTCTTTTGTTGGACACCAGCAACATCAAATGGAAATGCCACAGAGAAACTAACTTCTTTTAGCGGACGCAAAACTGATAGGGAAACATTGATATTGATATTAACCCATTCTACCATTAATGATGGGTTTTACCTAAACAATTTTTTATCAAACCCAAACCGAGTCATTTGAGACTACCATACTCACCTTTCTCATAACATCAATGAAGGAACTTTAGTGAGACAGTTAAAAAAAATTCATCAGACATTGTGGAGGTCAAGAAAAATCATGGAATCTAATCGGGAAAAGCCATGATTCTCCAGAATCATAAAGTCTATTTTTTTTTTTTAGGCATTTTCCTCTGGAAAAGACTATTGTTTTTCTACGGATTATTATTATTTTTTTTTTTTCTTTTTTGGGGGGGGGGGGGGGGGGTTTGGGTTTTTTTTTTTTTCCACACATTTTGTCCGTACGATTCACAAGCCATTTTCGAACCGATTTTCACGAAATTTTGCACACGCGTAGAGGGGCACAAAATCTAAAAAGGTACCGAAGCGGAATTTTCGATTTAACCTTTATTTCGTCAGAATTGGCAAAAAACTGCCAAAATTGGGGTTTATCGGCACTTTCTCGAAACATGTCTTGTAGATTTTTTTTATACATTCGTCATTGCTAGACCTGTCTGTGAAACACCCTTTGGTACACATGACATATCAGGCGATGCATATGGTAACCCTCCACAGGCTGCCAAACATCGAAATTTTGATGAAATAGGCCGGTTTAAGGCCCCCACTGCACCCAAACAATACACGAGAGATAAACATAACTTCCTTTATTGGGAGTGGAATTCACCGTGGATCATTTTTGTCAGTAATAAGGGTGTTCAGAAAACCAAGCGTTAACCCATTTTGAACTGGTTAAACAGCAATACCCCCATAATGCTCAAAAGTTCGTGTTTTCCGTGGATTTCTCTAAACGAGTCTTGTAGATTTTCAAGAAAAATTGGTCACTCTCAGGTCTTGGTGTGACATTACAAGTTGCATGGATAAAATATTCCGGTCAGCATTAGTTAACCCTCCCCGAGCTGCTAAACATAAAAATTGTGATAAAATGGGCTGTTCTTAGACGCCAACAGCACCCAAACGGTATACCAGAGAGAATGAGGCCTTCATTTATCGGACGCAAAATTGATCGGAAAATATTTTTGAAAGTGGTAAGGATATTCAAAATTTGAAGTCTTAACCCATTTTGGACTGGTTAAATAGAGATACCCATTAAAATTTCAAAATACCTGTTTTCTGTGGATTTCTCTATCACCATTTTGTAGGTTTTCAAGAAAAAATCGGCTATTTGCAGGTCTTGGTGTGACATTACAAGTTGCACGAGCAAAATATTCCGATCGGCATTAGTTAACCCTCCCCGGGCTGTTGAAGGTCAAAATTGTGATAAAATGGGCTGTTTTTGGACACCAACAGCACCCAAAGGGTACACCACAAAGAAAAGTGCCTCCTTTTATCGAGCGCACAATTTATACGGAAACATTTTTGTAAGTAGTAAGGGTATTCAAAAGTCGACGTCTTAACCCATTTTGGGCAGGCTAAAGCGAGATATCCCTTGAAAGCTTTAAATTCCCATTTTCTGTGAATTTCCCTAACGGTAACTTGTAGGGTTTCAAGACAAATTAACTATTTGTAGGTCTTTATGTGACATTACAAGCTGCATGGACAAAATACTCCAGTGAGCGTTTATTAACCATCTACAAACTGCCAAGCATTGTAATTTTGTTAACATGGGGCTGTTTTCTGACACGCACAGCATCCAATGTATACCTGAGAGATAAACATAATCTCCTTTGTTGAAAGTGGAATTCACAGAGGACCATTTTTGTAAGTAATAAGGGTATTAAAAAAACCAAGTGTTAACCCCTGTTGGGGAGGTTAACATGGATACCCATCGATAGCTTAAAAAATCGTTTTCCCTGGATTTCTTTACAAACATTTTGTGGGGGTCATATGACCAGTTGCATGGGTAAATTCTTCTAGTACGCATTTGTTAACCCTCCATGGGCTGCTAAATGTAAAATAAATTGAAGAAATAGTCTGTTTTTGGAACCAACAAATTTTTTTTTTTTTTTTTTTTTTTTCCACACATTTTTGTCCGTACGATTCAGAAGCCATTTTCGAACCGATTTTCACACAATTTGGCACACGCATAGAGTGGCAAAAAATCTAAAAATGTACCAAAGCGGAATTTTCGATTTAACCCTTATTTCGCCAGAATTGGCAAAAAACTGCCAAAATTGGGGGTTATCGGCACTTTCTCGAAACACGTCTTTAGGATTTTTTAAAAATATTTATAATTACTAGATCTGCCTATGACACAACCTTTGATACACACGACATATTAGGCGATGCATATGGTAACCCTCTACAGGCTGCCAAACATTGAAATCTTCGTGAAATGGGCCGGTTTCAGACCTCCACAGCACCCAAACGATACCCGAGAGATAAACATAACTTCCTGTATTGGAAGTGGAATTCACCGAGGATCATTTTTGTAAGTAATAAGGGTGTTCAGAAAACCAAGTGTTAACCCGTTTTGGGCTGGTTAAACAGCAATACCCCAAAAAAGCTCAAAACTTCATGTTTTCCGTGGATTTCTCTAAACGAGTCTTGTAGATTTTCAAGAAAAATTGGTCACTCTCAGGTCTTGGTGTGACATTACAAGTTGCATGGATAAAATATTCTGGTCAGCATTAGTTAACCCTCCCCGAATGCTAAATGTAAAAATTGTGATAAAATGGGCTGTTTTTAGACACCAACAGCACCCAAACGATATACCACAGAGAAAGGGGCCTTCATTTATCGGACGCAGAATTGATCGGAAAATATTTTTGAAAGTGGTAAGGGTATTCAAAATTTGACGTCTTAACCCATTTTGGGCTGGTTAAAGAGAGATACCCATTAAAATCTTAAAATACCCATTTTCTGTGGATTTCTCTAACAACATCTTGTAGGTTTTCTAGAAAAATCAGCTATTTCCAGGTCTTGGTGTGACATTACAAGTCGCATGAACAAAATATTCCGGTCAGCATTAGTTAACCCTGGCCGGGCTGCTGAAGGTCAAAATTGCGATAAAATGGGCTGTGTTTGCACACCAACAGCACCCAAAGGGTACACCACAAAGAAAAGTGCCTTCTTTTATCGCGCGTACAATTTATACAGAAACATTTTTGTAAGTAGTAAGGGTATTCAAAAGTCGACGTCTTAACCCAATTTGGACAGGCTAAAGAGAGATATCCCTTGAAAGCTTTAAATTCCCATTTTCTGTGAATTTCCCTAACGGTAACCTGTAGGGTTTCAAGACAAATTGACTATTCGTAGGTCTTTATGTGACATTACAAGTTGCATGGACAAAATACTCCGGTGAGCGTTTTTTAACCATCTACAAGCTGCCAAGCATCGTAATGTTGTTAACATGGGACTGTTTTCAGACATGCACAGCACCTAATGTATACATGAGAGATAAACATAATCTCCTTTGTTTGAAGTGGAATTCAAAGAGGACCATTTTTGTAAGTAATAAAGGTATTCAAAAAGCCAAGCGTTAACCCCTTTTGGGGATGTTAACAGGGATACCCATCAAAAGCTTAAAAAATTGTTTTTCCTGGATTTCTACAAACATTTTGTGGGGTTTTCAAGAGAAAATGGCCGTTGATAGGTCTTGGTGTCATATGACCAGTTGCATGGATCAATTATTCTGGTAGGCCTTTGTTAACCCTTCATGGGCTGCTAAATGTAAAAAAAATGAGGAAATAGTCTGTTTTTGGACACCAACAACATCAAATGGAAATGCCACAGGGAAACGCAACTTCTTTTATCGGACGCAAAACTGATAGGGAAACATTGATATTGATATTAACCCATTCTACCATTAATGATGGGTTTTACCTAAACATTTTTTTATCAAACCCAAACCGAGTCATTTGAGACTACTATACTCACCTTTCTCATATCATCAATGATGGAACTTCAGTGAGACAGTTAAAAACAATTCATCAAACACTGTGGGGTCAAGAAAAATCATGGAATCTAATCGGGAAAAGCCATGATTCTCCAGAATCATAAAGTCTAGTTTTTTGGGGGGTTTTTTTGGTTTTTTTTTTTTTTTTTTCCACACATTTTTGTCCGTATGATTCAGAAGCCATTTTCGAACCAATTTTCACACAATTTGGCACACGCATAGAGTGGCAAAAAATCTAAAAATGTACCAAAGCGGAATTTCCGTTTTAACCCTCATTTCGCCAGAATTGGCAAAAAATTGCCAAAATTGGGGTTTATCGGCACTTTCTCGAAACACGTCTTTAGAATTTTTTTTAAATATTCATCATTACTAGAGCTGCCTATGACACAACCTTTGATACACACGACATATTAGGCCATGCATATGGTAACCCTCCACAGGCTGCCAAACATCGAAATTTTGATGAAATGGGCCGGTTTCAGACCCCCACAGCACCCAAATGATACCCGAGAGGTAAATATAACTTCTTTATTGGAAGTGAAATTCACCGTGGATCATTTTTGTAAGTAATAAGTGTGTTCAGAAAACGAAGTGTTAACCCGTTTTGGGCTGGTTAAACAGCAATACCCCAAAAAAGTTCAAAACTTGATGTTTTCCGTGGATTTCTCTAAACGAGTCTTGTAGATTTTCACGAAAAATTGGTCACTCTCAGGTCTTGGTGTGACATTACAAGTTGCATGGATAAAATATTCCGGTCAGCATTAGTTAACCCTCCCCGAGCTGCTAAACGTAAAAATTGTGATAAAATGGGCTGTTTTTAGACACCAACAGCACCCAAACGATATACCACAGAGAAAGGGGCCAACATTTATCGGACGCAAAATTGATCGGAAAATATTTTTGAAAGTGGTAAGGGTATTCAAAATTTGACGTCTTAACCCATTTTGGGCTGGTTAAAGAGAGATACCCATTAAAATCTTAAAATACCCGTTTTCTGTGGATTTCTCTAACAACATCTTGGAGGTTTTCAAGAAAAATCGGCTATTTGCAGGTCTTGGTGTGGCATTACAAGTCGCATGAACAAAATATTCCGGTCAGCATTAGTTAACCCTCCCCAGGCTGCTGAAGGTCAAAATTGCGATAAAATGGGCTGTTTTTGCACACCAACAGCACCCAAAGGGTACACCACAAAGGAAAGTGCCTTCTTTTATCGCGCATACAATTTATACGGAAACATTTTTGTAAGTAGTAAGGGTATTCAAAAGTCGATGTCTTAACCCATTTTGGGCAGGCTAAAGAGAGATATCCCTTGAAAGCTTTAAATTCCCATTTTCTGTGAATTTCCCTAACGGTAACTTGTAGGGTTTCAAGACAAATTGACTATTCGTAGGTCTTTATATGACATTACAAGTTGCATGGACAAAATACTCCGGTGAGCGTTTTTTTAACCATCTAAAAGCTGCCAAGCATCGTAATGTTGTTAACATGGGACTGTTTTCAGACACGCACAGCACCTAATGCATACTTGAGAGATAAACATAATCTCCTTTGTTTGAAGTGGAATTCACAGAGGACCATTTTTGTAAGTAATAAAGGTATTCAAAAAGCCAAGCGTTAACCCCTGTTGGGGAGGTTAACAGGGATACCCATCAAAAGCTTAAAAAATCGTTTTCCCTGGATTTCTTTACAAACATTTTTGGGGGTTTTCAAGAGAAAATGGCCGTTGATAGGTCTTGGTGTCATATGACCAGTTGCGTGGATCAGTTAGTCTGGTAGGCATTTGTTAACCCCTCATGGGCTGCTGAATGTAAAAAAAATTGAGGAAATAGTCTTTTGTTGGACACCAACAACATCAAATGGAAATGCCACAGAGAAACATAACTTCTTTTAGCAGATGCAAAACTGATAGGGAAACATTGATATTGATATTAACCCATTCTGCCATTAATGATGGGTTTTACCTAAACAATTTTTTATCAAACCCAAACCGAGTCATTTGAGACTACCATATTCACCTTTCTCATAACATCAATGAAGGAACTTTAGTGAGACAGTTAAAAACAATTCATCAGACACTGTGGAGGTCAAGAAAAATCATGGAATCTAATCGGGAAAAGCCATGATTCTCCAGAATCATAAAGTCTATTTTTTTTTTTTAGGCTTTTCCCTCTGGAAAAGACTATTGTTTTTCTACGGATTATTATTATTATTTTTTTTTTTTTGGGGGGGGGGGGGGGGGGGTTTGGGGTTTTTTTTTTTCTTCTTCACACATTTTGTCCGTACGATTCACAAGCCATTTTCGAACCGATTTTCACGAAATTTTGCACACGCATAGAGGGGCACAAAATCTAAAAATGTACCAAAGCGGAATTTTCGATTTAACCCTTATTTCGTCAGAATTGGCAAAAAACTGCCAAAATTGGGGTTTATCGGCACTTTCTCGAAACATGTCTTGTAGATTTTTTTTATACATTCGTCATTGCTAGACCTGTCTGTGACACACCCTTTGGTACACATGACATATCAGGCGATGCATATGGTAACCCTCCACAGGCTGCCAAACATCGAAATTTTGATGAAATAGGCCGGTTTCAGGCCCCCACTGCACCCAAACAATACACGAGAGATAAACATAACTTCCTTTATTGGGAGTGGAATTCACCGTGGATCATTTTTGTCAGTAATAAGGGTGTTCAGAAAACCAAGTGTTAACCCGTTTTGGGCTGGTTAAACAGCAATACCCCAAAAAAGCTCAAAACTTCATGTTTTCCGTGGATTTCTCTAAACGAGTCTTGTAGATTTTCAAGAAAAATTGGTCACTCTCAGGTCTTGGTGTGACATTACAAGTTGCATGGATAAAATATTCTGGTCAGCATTAGTTAACCCTCCCCGAATGCTAAACGTAAAAATTGTGATAAAATGGGCTGTTTTTAGACACCAACAGCACCCAAACGATATACCACAGAGAAAGGGGCCTTCATTTATCGGACGCAAAATTGATCGGAAAATGTTTTTGAAAGTGGTAAGGGTATTCAAAATTTGACGTCTTAACCCATTTTGGGCTGGTTAAAGAGAGATACCCATTAAAATCTTAAAATACCCGTTTTCTGTGGATTTCTCTAACAACATCTTGTAGACTTTCAAGAAAAATCGGCTATTTGCAGGTCTTGGTGTGACATTACAAGTCGCATGAACAAAATATTCCGGTCAGCATTAATTAACCCTCCCCGGGCTGCTGAAGGTCAAAATTGCGATAAAATGGGCTGTTTTTGCACACCAACAGCACCCAAAGGGTACGCCACAAAGAAAAGTGCCTTCTTTTATCGCACGTACAATTTATACGGAAACATTTTTGTAAGTAGTAAGGGTATTCAAAAGTCGACGTCTTAACCCATTTTGGGCAGGCTAAAGAGAGATATCCCTTGAAAGCTTTAAATTCCCATTTTCTGTGAATTTCCCTAACGGTAACTTGTAGGGTTTCAAGACAAATTGACTATTCGTAGGTCTTTATGTGACATTACAAGTTGCATGGACAAAATACTCCGGTGAGCGTTTTTTAACCATCTACAAGCTGCCAAGCATCGTAATGTTGTTAACATGGGACTGTTTTCAGACTCGCACAGCACCTAATGTATACATGAGAGATAAACATAATCTCCTTTGTTTGAAGTGGAATTCACAGAGGACCATTTTTGTAAGTAATAAAGGTATTCAAAAAGCCAAGCGTTAACCCTGTTGGGGATGTTAACAGGGATACCCATCAAAAGCTTAAAAAATTGTTTTCCCTGGATTTCTACAAACATTTTGTGGGGTTTTCAAGAGAAAATGGCCGTTGATAGGTGTTGGTGTCATATGACCAGTTGCATGGATCAATTATTCTGGTAGGCATTTGTTAACCCTTCATGGGCTGCTAAATGTAAAAGAAATTGAGGAAATAGTCTGTTTTTGGACACCAACAACATCAAATGGAAATGCCACAGAGAAATGTAACTTCTTTTACCGGAGGCAAAACTGATAGGGAAACATTGATATTGATATTAACCCATTCTAACATTAATGATGGGTTTTACCTAAACATTTTTTATCAAACCCAAACCGAGTCATTTGAGACTACTATACTCACCTTTCTCATAACATCAATGAAGGAACTTTAGTGAGACAGTTAAAAACAATTCATCAGACACTGTGGAGTCAAGAAAAATCATGGAATCTAATCGGGAAAAGCCGTGATTCTCCAGAATCATAAAGTCTGGTTTTTTTAGGCTTTTTCCTCTGGAAAAGACTATTGTTTTTCTACGGATTATTATTTTTGGGGTTTTTTTTTTTTTTTTCCACACATTTTGTCCGTACGATTCAGAAGCCATTTTCGAACCGATTTTCACAAAATTTTGCACACACATAGAGGGGCATAAAATCTAAAAACGTACCAAAGCGGATTTTTCGATTTAACCTTTATTTCGTCAGAATTGGCAAAAAACTGTCAAAATTGGGGTTTATCGGCACTTTCTCGAAACACGTCTTGTAGATTTTTTTTAAACATTCATCATTGCTAGACCTGCCTGTGATACGACCTTTGACACACACGACATATCAGGCGATGCATATGGTAACCCTCCACAGGCTGCCAAACATCGAAATTTTGATGAAATGGGCTGTTTTCGGACCACCACAGCACCCAAACGAAACAAGATAGATACACATAACTGCTTTTATTGGAAGTGGAATTCACCGAGGATGATCATTTTTGTAAGTAATAAGGGTGTTCAGAAAACCAAGCGTTAACCCGTTTTGGGCTGGTTAAACAGCAATACCCCCAAAAAGCTCAAAACTTCATGTTTTCCGTGGATTTCTCTAGACGAGTCTCGTAGATTTTCAGGAAATATTTGTCACTCCAGGTCTTGGTGTGACATTACAAGTTGCATGGACAAAATATTCCGGTCAGCATTAGTTAACCCTCCCCGAGCTGCTAAACATAAAAATTGTGATAAAATGTGCTGTTTTTGGACACCAACAGCACCCAAAAGGTATACCACAGAGAAAGTGGCCTTCATTTATCAGACGCAAAATTGATCGGAAAATATTTTTGAAAGTGGTAAGGGTATTCAATATTCGACGTCTTAACCCATTTTCGCCTGGTTAAAGAGAGATACCCATTAAAACCTTAAAATACCCTCTTTCTGTGGATTTCTCTAAAAACATCTCTTAGGTTTTCAAGAAGAAATCGGCTATTTGCAGGTCTTGGTGTGACATTACAAGTTGCATGGACAAAATATTCCGGTCAGCATTAGTTAACCCTCCCAGGGCTCCTCAACATCAAAATTGTGATAAAATTGGCAGTTTGTGGACACCAACAGCACCCAATGGGTACACCACAAAGAAAAGCGCCTCCTTTTATCGAGTGTACAATTTATACAGAAACATTTTTGTAAGTAGTAAGGGTATTCAAAAGTCGAAGTCTTAACCCATTTTGGGTAGGCTAAGAGAGATATCCCTCAAAAGCTTTAAATTCCCATTTTCTGTGAATTTTCCTAACAGTAACTTGTAGGGTTTTAAGAAAAATTAACTATTCGTAGGTCTTTATGTGACATTACAAGTTGTAGGGACAAAATACTCCGGTGAGCGTTTATTAACCATCTACAAGCTGCCAAGTATCGATTTCGGACATGTACAGCACCCAATGTATACACGAGAGATAAACATAATCACCTTTGTTGGAAGTGGAATTCACAGAGGACCATTTTTGTAAGTAATAAGGGTATTCAAAAAACCAAGCGTTAACCCCTGTTGGGGAGGTTAACAGGGATACCCATCGAAAGCTTAAAAATCGTTTTCCCTGGATTTCTTTACAAACATCTTGTAGGGTTTTCAAGAGAAAATGGCCGTTGATAGGTCTTGGTATCCCATTACCAGTTGCATAGATAAATTATTCTGGTAGGTATTTGTTAACCCTCCATGGGCTGCTAAATGTCAAAAATTTTGAAGAAATAGTCCGTTTTTGGACACTAACAACATCAAATGGAAATGCCACAGAGAAACGTAACTTCTTTTACTGGACGCAAAACTGATAGAGAAACATTTTTGTAAGTAGTAAGGATATTCAAAAATCGAGGTCTTAACCCATTGTCCACTGGTTAAGGAGATATACCCCTCAAAAGATTAAAATTCCCATTTTCTGTGGATTTCTCCAAAAAATCTAGCACGTTTTCAAGAAAAATTTACCATTTGCAGGTCTTTGAGTGACTTTACAAATTGCATGGACAAAATATTCCAGTAAGCAATTATTAACTCTTAACCTGCGGCTGGCGGGCATTCCCGCCCCAGTACAAATCGTCCAGCTCACTGAAGGCGGGTTTTCCCTACAGAGAAGGGACTTCCTTGTTTCTATCAGTAGCTTATGAATATTAATAGGGCTTCCCCCGTGACGTATACCGGCACCGGAAGTAGCATTGTACCCTTCAAAATAGAAGATTTAATTAAATTTTTGTTGTTAAATTGACAAGTTTTTAAGTGATTTAAGTCCAATTTTTTTCGACCAAAATGAACACTGAATTTTATGACATTGTTGGTGCCTCCGATTCAGACGATGATGAATTTGAGGGCTATTTATGCAAAAATAATGAGTCTGAATCGAGCGAGGAGAGCGAGTCCGGTGATAATAATGACATTGAAAATGATATTGAATTGACTGAAGACGAAATTAGGGCAATCGAGGACGAAGTTGACCGGGAATTCCGTGACCCCAATGTTGATGCGTATGACTGTCAATGGCTTTGCAAGTTCGAAAAGGCCTGTGGCGTTCGAAATGTTGATGAAACTCAGTCCCCTCATGAACTATTCACAAACTTTTTTGTTATTGGGAATCTGGTTACTGAAACAAACCGATACTACAAACAAGTGATCACGAAAAAGGGAATTGAAAATTTAGGTCCATACTCGAGGGCAAGGGCGTGGCACGATACGACCGACGGCGAAATGATGTGCTTCCTTGCTATTATTCTTTTCATGGGCATTGTTAGACTTCCCAATTATGATTTATATTGGACCAAAGACACATTGATGAATATTCCTGGTTTTACAAGTCTAATGCCAAGAGACAGATTTCTAAATTTACTTACGTTTTTCCATGTTTCGGACAATGAAAGGGAACCCCCGCGGGACTCGCCCTCATATGACCCGGCCTACAAGGTTTCAAAATTATCTGCATATCTCATAAAGAAATGGCAATACTTTTATTATCCTGGGAGAGAGGTGAGTGTGGATGAGACTCTTGTTCCTTACAAAGGGAGAACCAAATTTCTACAGTATATTCCCAAGAAACCCCACAATTGGGGGTTGAAAACCTGGACCATGGCTGACGCTAAAACTGGTTATGTTTACAACTGGGAACTTTATACGGGACAAAAAAATAAAAACCGAGATAGAGGTGTTGCTCATCAAGTTGTGATGGATATGTGTTCTCCAGTACTTGGAGTTGGCCATCACATTTATTGTGACAATTATTTTACGAGTCCAGCTTTGTTTGATGACCTTGCCAAAAACCAGACTGGGGCTTGTGGGACACTTCAGCTGAATCGCAAGCAAGTTCCAAAGGCTGTCAAACAATTCAAAGGCAAAATAGATGACCCCCCTTTTGTGGAAAGAGAAGACAAATTGTTGTACATCTGTTGGACTGACAAAAGATAAGTAAACTTGCTAACAACTGTGCACAATTCATCTACTTTTACTAAAGCTGTTAGGTCAAAATTTCAAGAAAATTTCAGAAGAGATGTTGACAAGCCACGTGCAATTGAACTTTACACTAGGCATATGGCTGGCGTTGATCTATCCAATCAGCAGATTTCCCAATCTCGTAACGTTCACAGATGTTTGAAAGGGTGGAAGAAACTTGTGATTTGTAATCTTCTTGAGATTTGTTACAATAATGCAAAAATTATTTACAAGAAATTCAACCCAGGTCGACGAATAAAACCAGAAAAGTTTCGATTGGAAATTATCCATGGTCTCCTAGCTGGCTTCGAACGACAAAACACAAAAAAACTTTTCCCAAAACCTGCATTGGATCCTCCCTATAGACTTCAGGAAAGACATTTCGTATCATCCAATAACAAAATGACACCAGGTGGGAGAAAATCTGCTCCTGACTGCATTGTTTGCTCAGACAGAAATTGTCAACGTCATCAGACTCAGTTTATGTGTCAAGACTGTGACCTGCCAATGTGTCCACACCCATGTTTCAAGAGATATCACACTCTGGTTGACTTTAAAATTAAGTGCTCAAAAGACATTCACAAATAAATGATTAGGGTGGGGAATAATAAGAAAGAAACAAAGACAAAAAATAAAGAAAATTATGATTTTATTGTTTGATGAAATTTCGATTTTAACGTTTTTCAATGAAATAAATATATTGATTGATTTTTCATAAATACTCAAAATATTTTTAATAAATATCCCATATTTTCAAAGCAAATATATTTTACAATAGCTGTGGTGAAAACAAACAATGCATTTTTATCAAATACCTGAAAAATAATGACATACAGTACATTGATATTACAACCTGTAATTTTCGAAAATTTACTCAGTGACAGAGCATATGAGGTACTGAAAAATACATAGCGGATTAAGAGTTAACCCTCCAGAGCCTGGAAAGTATAGACATTTTGAGAAAATGGGCTGTTTGGGGGCACCCATAACACCCAAGGTGTTCCTGCGTGATAAACATAACCTTCCTCATTGGAAGTGAAATGCACTGAGGATCATTTTTGTAAGTAATGAAGGTATTCACAAAACCAAGCATTAATCCGTTTTGGGCTGGTTACAGAGCGATACCCCTCAAAAGGTTAAAAATTCATATTTTCCGACGATTTCTCTAAAAGCCTCTCGTAGGTTTTCAAGACAAATACTGGCCATTCTCATTTGAGACTACTATACTCACCTTGTATGAACTCAAAAGTAAGTGTATATTTATTTCTTATCAAGAATAACCGCCCATAAGTTCCACTCTCACCGTGTTCCACTTCATCGATCGCCAGCGGTCGATTTATCCAAACAAAATTACCAAGGTTACCACCTCCCCCCTGCCTCTTTCTCCAACCAAACACACATTGAAAGGTACGCCTCACCTCGTATTCCACACTGCCCTGCATGATATCATTTATTATTTATTTATTGGTGTTTAAGGGCATATACTTATGCACAATGGCTAATCTACGGGTGGAGGAAGCCGCAGTACCTGGAGAGAACCACCGAGCAATGACGAGCAGCTGCCAGCTTCCCAACATCGTAACTCCGAACTGCAGCACAGGCAGGGTTAGATTGGTTGTAGACATGCGTACCGTCGACGTGCAGTACGCCTTAGTACATGGCGGCATCGTGCCCCCATATGGAGAATCAGAGTTAAGTGCCTTGCCCAAGGACAGAGCATGGCGTATTTAAGGGAGCGCGGTGGCTCAGTGGATGACTGTTGTACTTCTATGCTAGAGGTCCCGAGTTCGATCCCCGTCCGGGACGACTCACGTTGTGTCCTTGGGCAAGGCACTTTGGCCCGGTTGCCGACATGGGGGCACGATGTCCCCGTGTACTAAGGCATATTGCACGTCGATGGTACACATGTCTTCAACCTCTGTAACCCTGCCTGAGCGGAGCCTGAACAGAGTGAGAATGTTGGGGAGCTGACAGTTGCTCGTCGATGCTTGGTGGTTCTCTCCGGGTACTCCGGCTTCCTCCACCTCTAAAACTGTCACGGTCACGATTAGCCAATATTGTGCAGAAGTATGTGACCTTAAACACCAATAAATAAATAAATAAATAAATAAATAAATAAATAAATAAGGGTATTCAAAAAACCAAGCCTTAACCCTGTTTTGTCAGATTAAAGACAGTCAGCCCATGCCGTGTACGCTGCCTACATTACTTGTAAAATCGACACCCCCCACTAAATCTCCTACGAGGTGCGGTTTCAGACCCGACCACCTGAAGGTTCTGACCACATCAAATAACACACCTTCGTTGTATTTAGCAGCAAGAAATTTCCCCAAGAAGCAAAGACAAAATTACGTCTGCGGAAAATAATGGCAAATATTTTATTTAGCCTGTATTTTGTCCGTATAAAAAATTTCTCACCCACATATACCTAAAAATGATTCAATGATACAATTGGACATATTTCTCTCATAAAATGTGAAAAAACACTTGATTTATTGCATTTTAGGATTGCGCATGTATATTCTTAGAAGATTCTCTGTCTGTTATTAAACTACGGCGTGACTTTGATCTCGTTTGGGACCTATCAGTGATTAGCACCTTTTCAACAAGAGCCATGGAAATTGAAAATAAAAAAATAATCAAATTTCACTAAAACCTTTTACAGAATCGTGTTTTTCAGAAAACGCTTTTGCGATTGCGTGTGTCGTTTTCAAAATTCGGATCAGTAAGCACGAAATTATAAATATGTTGTTGTCAATAACAAAATTGAAAGCATGTCCGTCAAACTTGCATGACGTCAGAACTCGACTCGGGTGAAATACTGCAGTGATGCAGTGAAAGGACGAGAGTAATAAACGCTGATATCGCAGTAGTCTTTAAACTGTACATGGAATGGTCCTAAAATCATGTTTATATTTGCAGCTTTACTGCAAATAGGTTTCCCGTTGTTTCTTGTTGAAGTTTTGTTTCCGTCAAGGCCAAGTACCATAGAAAATTTGGAACACCGAGCAGTGGGCCTGCCCATGAACACCTGCCTGTTATTAAAATTAATTAGCGGGGACATCTGCCTCCCCCCCCCTTCCTGCTGTTTTTTTTTACCTAGGACACCTGCCCCCTATTGTTTCTTTTACCTAGGACACGTGCCCCCCCCCCCCCTGCTGTTTCTCACCAACTACACCTGCCCACGTTTGTTTGCTAACGGGCCCCTCCCCATTGACCTTTCTATCTTTAGAAGCACCCGGGCCGACGGGGAGAGAGCGTGGTTGTGAGCATGGCTAGATTTCGCTGAAGGAAGGTACCCTCAAATCTGGGTCGAAAGTGGCGAAAATGACAAAAGGCTACTTCAACGTATGATAACGGTATAAACTTCAGACGATCTTGGCGAGGTACAGACGAAAGATCATACCTTGGAGCCGGTTAGGTAATTTGGCACAAAAAAACTCCGATTTTATGCTCAATCGCTGCTCTACAGTAGTCTACAATAGTGCCCAATTCCAGTCCAAACTGATAGAGTCGGGACGAATAGTACTCTCACTTTCCATGCGATGCGTGGTGTTATCCGTGCGGTCTCGACACATGCAACAGATGCCAAAATGTCGGCCAGGGTGCGTACAAGTTCTGAAAATTAGAAGTCGCTGTCTTGGGCGGTCTGGACACGGTTCGTGTTTGTGAGAAGTGCAATTTTAATGTCAAATTGGCAAATTTTCGTTAATCGTTTCCCGCCAAAACACCTACTCACCGCCAATTTCTTTTCACTGCAACTTCTTCCGATTATCTAAGGTTTAAAGATAGTGTCAGGATACCCCCCCCCCCCCCCCCCCCGCCGCTACAGCCCCCCCTCCCCCGCACTTCCTCACTTTGGCGGCGTTCTGGGTTGAAAGTCTCGAAAATGGCAAGAAGCTACATTAACGTACTGCAACGGTATAAACTACAAGTAGTAAGGACGATATTGAGACAAACAATCATACAATGGAGCCACTTATGCAATGAGGCACCGAAACCTGGGACTTTATGCTCAATCGCAGCTCCACAGTCGTCTACAACACTGCCCATGTCTATTCTGAACTGATAGAGTCGGGACGAATAGTACTCTCTCATTCCAAGCGATGCGTGATGTTTTCCAGGCAGCTCGGACGCTCCAAACAAATCCCAAAATGTCGGCCAGGGTTCGTAGAACAAGTTCTGAAAATTTCAAGTCGCTGCCTCCAGCGGTCTGGACACGGCTCGTGCATGTCAGAAGTGCTATTTTAATGTCCAATATGCAAATCTTCGCCAATCTTTTCCTGCCTGCCAGAAACCCAATCACCGCCAGTGTCTTTTCACTTTAAACTTCTGACGATTCTCTTAGGTTTAAAGGTTGTGTTGGGATCCCTGGGTGGCGGTCTTAAAGAAGCAACTTCCATTTACAGAGAGAGAGGGGGGGGGGGGGGGAGGCTCTAAAGGAGTCTGCGCCCATTCACGACGTCTTTTTTCGAACTGGCTTGAAAAGGAAGGACCAAATTCAAACAGTTACCTCCTCTCTTCAAAACGCTATATCCCAACCAATTCTAGGCAGATTTCCATGAAATTTTCACTCGTTGTTCATGGATAGTTGCGGCATCACTTTCCATGAAGAGCGATACGAATTTCGCATTTCGTCACGTCGAATTCGAAAAGAGCGCATGCGCATGGATTTCTCTGAAAACATCTTATAGATTTTAAGTAAAAATGGCCATTCGCACTTTTTGGTTTGAAATTGAAAGTTGCATGAATAAATATGCCTGTTAGCACATGTTAACCCTCTACAAACTGCCAGACATGAATATTTTGGATACATTTAAGATAAAATGGACCATTTTCTAATAGACAGAGCACTCAAGGGGTATGTGTCAAACAAACATAACTCCTTTTGTCGGTCATTAACTTGTGGGGCGACGATATTGATATTAACCCACTCTCTACCATTAATGATGGTTTTTACCTAAACAATTTTTTTATAAAACTGAGTCATTTGAGACTACTATAACCACCTTTCTCATAACATCAATGAAAGAACTTCAGTGAGACAGTTAAAAACAATTCATCAGACTCTGTGGGGGCATGAAAAATCAAGGAATCTCATTGGGAAAAGCCATGATTCTCCAGAATCATAAAGTCTAGTTCTTTTTTTTTTTTTTTCCACACATTTTTGTCCGTACTATTCAGAAGCCATTTTCGAACCGATTTTCACACAATTTGGCACACGCATAGAGTGGCAAAAAATCTAAAAATGTACCGAAGCGGAATTTTCGATTTAACGCTTATTTCGCCAGAATTGGCAAAAAACTGCCAAAATTGGGGTTTATCGGCACTTTCTCGAAACACGTCTTTAGGATTTTTTTTAAACATCCATCATTACTAGACCTGCCTATGACACAACCTTTGATACACACGACATATTAGGCGATGCATATGGTAACCCTCCACAGGCTGCCAAACATCGAAATTTTGATGAAATGGGCCGGTTTCAGACCCCCACAACACCCAAACGATACCCGAGAGGTGAACATAACTTCCTTTATTGGAAGTGGAATTCAACGAGGATCATTTTTGTAAGTAATAAGGGTGTTCAGAAAACCAAGTGTTAACCCGTTTTGGGCTGGTTAAACAGCAATACCCCCAAAAAGCTCAAAACTTCATGTTTTCCGTGGATTTCTCTAAACGAGTCTTGTAGATTTTCAAGAAAAATTGGTCACTCTCAGGTCTTGGTGTGACATTACAAGTTGCATGGATAAAATATTCCGGTCAGCATTAGTTAACCCTCCCCGAGCTGCTAAACGTAAAAATTGCGATAAAATGGGCTGTTTTTAGACACCAGCAGCACCCAAACGATATACCACAGAGAAAGGGGCCTTCATTTATCAGACGCAAAATTGATCGGAAAATATTTTTGAAAGTGGTAAGGGTATTCAAAATTTGACGTCTTAACCCATTTTGGGCTGGTTAAAGAGAGATACCCATTAAAATCTTAAAATACCCATTTTCTGTGGATGTCTCTAACAACATCTTGTAGGTTTTCAAGAAAAATCGGCTATTTGCAGGTCTTGGTGTGACATTACAAGTCGCATGAACAAAATATTCCGGTCAGCATTAGTTAACCCTCCCCGGGCTGCTGAAGGTCAAAATTGCGATAAAATGGGCTGTTTTTGCACACCAACAGCACCGAAAGGGTACACCACAAAGAAAAGTGCCTTCTTTTATCGCACGTACAATTTATTAGGCTTTTCCCTCTGGAAAAGACTATTGTTTTTCTACGGATTATTATTAGGCTTTTCCCTCTGGAAAAGACTATTGTTTTTCTACGGATTATTATTTTTTTTTTCTTTTTTTTTTGGGGGGTTTTTTTTTTTTTTTTTTTTTTTTTTTTTTCCACACATTTTGTCCGTACGATTCAGAAGCCATTTTCGAACCGATTTTCACGAAATTTCGCACACGCATAGAGGGGCACAAAATCTAAAAATGTACCGAAGCGGAATTTTCGATTTAACCCTTATTTCGTCAGAATTGGCAAAAAACTGCCAAAATTGGGGTTTATCGGCACTTTCCCGAAACACATCTTGTAGATTTTTTTTATACATTCGTCATTGCTAGCCCTGTCTGTCACACGCTCTTTGATACACACGACATATCTGGCGATGCATATGGTAACCCTCCACAGGCTGCCAAACATCGAAATTTTGATGAAATAGGCCAGATTCAGGCCCTCACTGCACCTAAACAATACACGAGAGATGAACATAACTTCCTTTATTGTGAGTGGAATTTACCAAGAATCATTTTTGTCAGTAATAGGGGTGTTCAAAAACCAAGCGTTAACCCATTTTGGGCTGGTTAAACAGCAATACCCCCATAAAGCTCAAAAATTCGTATTTTCCATGGATTTCTCTAAACGAGTCTTGTAGATTTTCAAGAAAAATTTGTCACTCCCAGGCCTTGGTGTGACAATAGAAGTTGCATGGACCAAGTACTGCGGTGAGCATTTGTTAACCCTCCACGGGCTGCTAAAAGTCAAAATTGTGATAAAATGGGCTGTCTTTGGACGCCAACAGCACCCACTTGGTGTACCACCGAGAAAGGTTCCTTCTTTTATCGGACGCAAAATTGATGGGGAAACATTTTTGATAGTGGTAAGGGTATTCAAAAGTCGAAGTCTTAACCCATTTTGGACTGGTTAAAGAGAGATACCCCTTAAAAGCTTAAAATTCCCATTTTCTGTGGATTTCTCTAAAAGGAACTTGAAGGTTTTCAGGAAAAATTGACTATTCGCAGGTCTTTGTGTGACATTACAAGTTGCATAGACAAAATATTCCGGTGAGCATTTATTAACCCTCTACAGGCTGCTAAGCATCGTAATTTTGTTGAAATAGGCTGTTTTCAGACGCGCACAGCAAGCAATGCATACCCGAGAGATAAACATAATCTACTTTGTTGGAAGTGGAATTCACAGAGGACCAAATTTGTTAGTAATAAGAGTATTAAAAAAACCAAGCATTAACCCCTTTTGGGATGGTTAATAGCAATACCCATCAAAAGCTTAAAAAATCATGTTTTCCATGAATTTCTTTACAAACGTCTCGTAGGGTTTCAAGAGAAAATGGCCGTTGATAGGTCTTAGGGTCACATTGCCAGTTGCATGGATAAAATATTCAGATAAGCATTTATTAACCCTCCATGAGCTGCTAAATGACAAAATTTCGAAAAACATAGTATGTTTTTGGACACCAACAACATCAAATGGGAATACTGCAGAGAAACATAACTTCTTTTACCGGACACAAAACTGATAGGGAAATTTTTTAGTAAGTAGTAAGGGTATTCAAAAATTGAGGTCTTAACCCATTTTCGCCCGGTTAAGGAGATGTACCCCTTAAAAGCTTAAAATTCCCATTTTCTGTGGATTTCTCCAAAAAATCTTGAAAGTATTCAAGAGAAATTGACCATTTGCAGGTCTTGGAGTGACATTACAAGATGCATCAACAAAAGATGCCGGTAAGCATTTGTTAACCCTCCAGACGCAACAAATTTTGAGAAAATGGGCTGTACTTGGCCAGCCATTACACCCAATGTGTACCTGTGAGATGAACATAACCACCTTCATTGGAAGTGGGATTCACCGAGGATCATTTTTCTAAGTAATGAAGGTATTCATAAAACCAAGCATTAACCCGTTTAGAGCTGGTTACAGGGTGATATACCCCTCAAAAGGTTAAAAATTCATGTTATCCGAGGATTTCTCTAAAAACATCACATAGATTTTCAAGAAAAAATGGCCATTCTCAGATCTTAGTGTGAATTACAAGTTGCATGTACAAAATATTCCAGTAAGCATTTGTTAGCCCTATGCTGGTTCTCAAACATCAAAATGTTGATAAAGTGGGCTGTGTTTGCATTCCCGCAGCACCCAAAGTTAAGAGGAGAAATCAACATAAGAGGAAGTAGAATTCACTGAGAATTATTTTTATAAGTAATAAGCGTATTAAAAAAACAACCCTTAACCCGTTTTGGGCTGGATAAACAATTATACCCATCAACAGCTTAAAATTCATGTTCTCCCTGGATTTCTCTGAAAACATCTCGTAGATTTTTAAGTAAAAATGGCCATTCATAGATTTTGGTGTGAAATTACAAGTTGCATGAATAAATATTCCTGTTAGCACTTGTTAACACTTAAGAAGCTGCCAGACATCAACATTTTGGATACATTTGAGATAAAACGGACCATTTTCAAATAGATACAGCACTCAGTGGGTAGGTGTCAAAGAAGCATAACTCCTTTTGTCGGTCATTAACTTATTGGACGACGATATTGATATTAACCCTCTCCACCGTTAATGATGGTTTTTACCTAAACAATTTTTTTTTATCAAACCGAGTCATTTGAGACTTCTATACTCACCTTTTTCATGACATTAATGAAGGATCATCAGTGAGACAGTCAAAAGCAATTCATCATACACCGTGGGGTCATGACAAATCATGGAATCTCATCGGGAAAAGCCATGATTCTCCAGAATCATAAAGTCTAGTTTTTTGGGTTTTTTTTTTTTTTTTTTTTTTCCACACATTTTGTCCGTACGATTCAGAAGCCATTTTCGAACCGATTTTCACGAAATTTTGCACACGCATAGAGGGGCACAAAATCTAAAAATGTACCAAAGCGGAATTTTCGATTTATCCCTTATTTCGTCAGAATTGGCAAAAAACTGTCAAAATTGGGGTTTATCGGCACTTTCTCGAAACACGTCTTGAAGATTTTTTTTAAACCTTCATCATTGATAGACCTGCCTGTGCCACGACCTTTGATACACATGACATATCTGGCGATGCATATGGTAACCCTCCACAGGCTGCCAAACATCGAAATTTTGATGAAATGGGCCGGTTTTAGGCCCCCAGAGAACCCAAACGATACACGAGAGATAAACATAACTTCATTTATTGGAAGTGGAATTCACCGAGGATCATTTTTGTAAGTAATAAGGGTGTTCAAAAAACCAATCGTTAACCCGTTTTGGGCTGGTTAAACAGCAATACCCCCATAAAGCTAAAAAATTCAGGTTTTACGTGGATTTCTCTAAACGAGTCTTGTAGATTTTCAAGAAAAAATTGTCACTCCCAGGCCTTGATGTGACAATAGAAGTTGCATGGACAAAATACTGCGGTGAGCATTTGTTAACCCTCCACGGGCTGCTAAAAGTCCAAATTGTGATAAAATGGGCTGTTTTTGGACGCCAACAGCACCCAAAAGGTATACCACAGAGAAAGTGGCCTTCATTTATCGGACGCAAAATTGATCGGAAAATATTTTTGAAAGTGGTAAGGGTATTCAAGATTCGACGTCTTAACCCATTTTGGGCTGGTTAAAGAGAGATACCCATTAAAATCTTAAAATACCCATTTTCTGTGGACTTCTCTAAAAACATCTTGTAGGTTTTCAAGAAAAAATCGGCTATTCGCAGGTCTTGGTGCGACATTACAAGATGCATGGACAAAATATTCCGTTCAGCATTAGTTAACCCTCCCAGGGCTCCCCAACGTCAAAATTGTGATAAAATGGGCTGCTTTTGGACACCAACAGCACCCAATGGGTACACCACAAAGAAAAGCGCCTCCTTTTATCGAGTGTACAATTTATACAGAAACATTTTTGTAAGTAGTAAGGGTATTCAAAAATCGAAGTCTTAACCCATTTTGGGTAGGCTAAGAGAGATATCCCTTAAAAGTTTTAAATTCCCATTTTCTGTGAATTTCCCTAACAGTAACTTGTAAGGGTTCAAGACAAATTGACTATTCGTAGGTCTTTATGTGACATTACAAGTTGCGGGGACAAAATACTCTGGTGGGCGTTTATTAACCATCTACAAGCTGCCAAGCATCGTAATTTTGTTGACATGGGCTGTTTTCGGACACGCACAGCACCCAAAGTATACACGAGAGATAAACATAATCACCTTTGTTGGAAGTGGAATTCACAGAGGACCATTTTTGTAAGTAATAAGGGTATTCAAAAAACCAAGCGTTAACCCCTGTTGTGGAGGTTAACAGGGATACCCATCGAAAGCTTAAAAATCGCTTTCCCTGGATTTCTTTAAACATCTTGTAGGGTTTCAAGAGAAAACGGCCGTTGA
The DNA here is from genome assembly GCA_031216915.1 of Pictodentalium vernedei. Taxonomy (NCBI): domain Eukaryota; kingdom Metazoa; phylum Mollusca; class Scaphopoda; order Dentaliida; family Dentaliidae; genus Pictodentalium; species Pictodentalium vernedei. The sequence continues at coordinate 530,787,076 of CM062296.1, read as the reverse complement.
TAGGTCTTGGTATCACATTACCAGTTGCATACATTATTCTGGTAGGTATTTGTTAACCCTCCATGGGCTGCTAAATGTCAAAAATTTTGAAGAAATAGTCTGTTTTTGGACCACTGACAACATCAAATGGAAATGCCACAGAGAAACGTAACTTCTTTTACTGGACGCAAACCTGATAGAGAAACATTTTTGTAAGTAGTAAGGATATTCAAAAATCGAGGTCTTAACCCATTGTCGTCTAGTTAAGGAGATATACCCCTCAAAAGCTTAAAATTCCCGTTTTCTGTGGATTTCTCAAAAAAATCTAGCACGTTTTCAAGAAAAATTGACCATTTGCAATTCTTTGAGAGACATTACAAGTTGCATGGACAAAATATTCCGGTAAGCAATTATTAACCCCCCAGAGCCTGCAAAGTATAGACATTTTCAGAAAATGGGCTGTTTTGGGGCACCCATAACACCCAATGTGTACCTGCGTGATAAACATAACCTTCCTCATTGGAAGTGAAATTCGCTGAGGATCATTTTTGTAAGTAATGAAGGTATTCATAAAACCAAGCATTAATCCGTTTAGGGCTGGTTACAGAGCGATACCCCTCAAAAGGTTAAAAATTCGTATTTTCCGAGGATTTCTCTAAAAGCCTCTCGTAGGTTTTCAAGACAAATATTGGCCATTCTCATTTGAGACTACTATACTCACCTTGTATGAACTCAAAAGTAAGTGTATAGTTATTTATTATCAAGAATAACTGCCCATAAGTTCCACTCTCACTGTGTCCCGCTTCATCGGTCAATTCCACGGTGTCCCACGCCAGCGGTCGATTTATCCAAACAAAATTACCAAGGTTACCACATCCTCCCTGCCTCTTTCTCCAACCAAACACACATTGAAAGGTACGCCTCCCCTCGTATTCCACACTGCCCTGCATGGTATCATTTATTATTTATTTGTTGGTGTTTAAGGGCATATACTTATGCACAATGGCTAATCATGACCGTGACAGTTTTACGGGTGGAGGAAGCCACAGTACCTGGAGAGAACCACCGAGCAACGACGAGCAGCTGCCAGCTTCCCAACATCGTAACTCCGAACTGCAGCACAGGCAGGGTTAGATTGGTTGAAGACATGCGTACCGTCGACGTGCAGTACGCCTTAGTACATGGCGGCATCATGCCCCCTATGGACAATCAGAGTTAAGTGCCTTGCCCAAGGACACGGCATGGGAGTCCGAATTGATCGCTCAGACGGCCACCCATCCAATGATAAACCAGGCTCAACGTTGCTTTACTTTGGTGATCTGACGAGAACCGGCTACCACAATGCCACCGCGCCCCGCCACTGCATGATAAGAAAGCAGTAAATAACGTTAGCTGCAGTGGGATCAGTTACTTATAATATCAAATAGTGTTGACACTATAGCATTTCTCCGACAGTGGGTCCAGGTATATACTAGTCTGTAAAACGGCTATACACTGCCCCTCCTCCGCCCCAGGGTGGCGACGTGGCAGTATATATCCATCTTATTGACGCTATGTTGTGCCTAAGGAACCTTACAATAAAAGGTGGGGGTCCCCAACATGGGAAGGGGGGCAGGTATATTTACTACTCTGTAAGGCGGTTATCAAATGCAGTGGTGCATGGCGCCAAGATTTCCCCGGCAGTGGGGCTAGATATATACTAGTTTGTAAGACGGCTATACTCCCCTTCTCCGTCCCAGGGTATATTTTATCTACACATATGTACAAACAGCACTTCCTATTTATGAATGTAATAACTTCATGTTTGTCGTTGTATGTATGGATATCTTCATTGTAATAAATAAAACTAATCCTACGGGGAAAAACCAATTGGAGAGAAATTTACTTCTGCTATTAACAGACATGTGATAGGTGAGCTCTACAAGGTGTGAAAAAATGACATAATAATGCATAACAACTGTGGTCTAATAGGAGATAATTGATACTGGACCAGACGTCAATATTTTTGATACATTTGAGATAAAATGGACCATTTTCAAACAGACACAGCACCCAGTGGGTATGTGTCAAACAAACATAACTCTCTTTGTCGGACATTGACGCGTAGGACGACAATATTGATATTAACCCCTCCACCGTTAATGATGGTTTTTACGTAAACAATGTTTTATCAAACTGAGACTACTATATTCACCTTTTTCTTAAAATCAATGGAGGAACTTCAGTGAGACAGTTAAAAACAATTCATCAGACACTGTGGCGTCATGAAGAATCATGGAATCTCATCAGGAAAAGCCATGATTCTCCAGAATCATAAAGTCTATTTTTTTTTTTTTTTTTTTTTTTTTTTTTTTCCACACATTTTGTCCGTACGATTCAGAAGCCATTTTCGGACCGATTTTCACGAAATTTTGCACACTCATAGAGGGGCACAAAATCTAAAAATGTACCGAAGCGGAATTTTCTATTTAACCCTTATTTCCTCAGAATTGGCAAAAAACTGCCAAAATTGGGGTTTATCGGCACTTTCTCGAAACACGTCTTGTAGATTTTTTTTAAACATTCATCATTTCTAGACCTGCCTGTGACACGACCTTTGATACATACGAGATATTCGGCGATGCATATGGTAACCCTCCACAGGCTGCCAAACATCGAAATTTTGATGAAATGGGGCGGTTTCAGGCCCCCACTGCACCCAAACAATACATGAGAGATAAACATAACTTCCTTTATTGGAAGTGGAATTCACCGAGGATCATTTTTGTCAGTAATAAGGGTGTTCATAAAACCAAGCATTGACCCGTTTTGGACTGGTTAAACAGCAATACCCCCATAAAGCTAAAAAATTCATGTTTTCTGTGGATTTCTCTAAACGAGTCTTGTAGATTTTCAAGAAAAATTTGTTACTCCCAGGTCTTGGTGTGACAATAGAAGCTGCATGGACAAAATACTAAGGGGAGCATTTGTTAACCCTCCATGGGCTGCTGAAAGTCAAAATTGTGATAAAATGGGCTATTTTTGGACGCCAACGGCACCCAATGGGTACGCCACAAAGAAAAGTGCGTTCTTTTATCGAGCCCACACTCTATACGGAAACATTTTTGTAAGTAGTAAGGATATTCAAAAGTTGAAGTCTTAACCCTTTTTGGGCAGGCTAAAGAGAGAGACCCCTTAAAATCTGAAAATTCGAATTTTCTGTGAATTTCTCTAAAAACATCTTGTAGGTTTTCAAGAAAAATTGACTACTCGCAGGTCTTTGTGTGACATTACAAGTGGCATGGACAAAATATTCCGGTGAGCGTTTATTAACCCTCCACAGGCTGCCAAGCTTTGTAATTTTGTTGAAATGGGTTGTTTTCAGACGCACACAGCACCCAATGTGTACCTGAGAAATAAACATAATCTCCTTCGTTGGAAGTGGAATTCACCGAAGACCATTTTTGTAAGTAATAAGGGTATTCAAAAAACCAAGTGTTAACCCGTTTTGGGTGGTTTAAGAGTGATTCCCCCAAAAGCTTAAACAATCATGCTTTGCGTGAATTTCTGTAAAAATGTCAAGTAGATTTTCAAGAAAAAACTGGTCCGTTGCAGATCATGGTGTAACATTATAAATTGCAAGGACAAAATATTCTGATAAGCATTTGTTAACCCTCCACAGACTCTCAAATATCAACACTTTGATAAAATAGGCTGTTTTCAGCCCCTCACAGCACCCAACCTGTAGCTGGGAAATAAACATAACTTCCTCTCTTGGAAGTGGAAATCACCGAGGATAATTTTTGTAAGTAATAAGGGTATTCAATAAACCAAGCCTTAACCCGTTTTGGGCTGGTTAAACAGCGATACCCATCAAAGGCTTAAAAATTCAAGTTTTCCTTGGATTTCTTTAAAAACATCTTGTAAATTTCAAGAAAAAAAATGGTCATTCATAGGTCTTAGTGTGCCATTACATGTTGCATGGACAAAATATTCCGGTCAGGATTTGTTAGCTCTACACCAGCATCTGAACATCAAAAGTTTGATAAAATGCCCCTCACAGCCCCTGTAGCTGGGAAATAAACATAACTTCCTCTCTTGGAAGTGGAAATCACCGATGATAATTTTTGTAAGTAATAAGGGTATTAAATAAACCAAGCCTTAACCCGTTTTGGGCTGGTTAAACAGCGATACCCATCAAAGGCTTCAAAATTCAAGTTTTCCCTGGATTTCTTTAAAAACATCTTGTAAATTTCAAGAAAAAAATGGTCATTCATAGGTCTTAGTGTGCCATTACATGTTGCATGGACAAAATATTCCGGTCAGGATTTGTTACCTCTACACCAGCATCTGAACATCAAAAGTTTGATAAAATGGGCTGCTTTGAAAATAATGCCAATTGTTTTATTTAGTGTGTATTTTGTCCGTATACAAAATTTCTCACCCACATATACCTAAAAATGATTCAATGATACGATTGGACATGTTTCTCTCATATAAAACATGCATAAAACGTGAAAAAAGACTTGATTTATTGCATTTTAGGATTGCACATGTATATTTTTAGAAGATTCTCTGTCTGTTTTTAATCTTCGGCGTCAGTCTTTGATCTTGTTTGGAACGATCAGTAATTAACACCTTTTCGACAAGAGCCATCGAAATTTAAAATAAAAAAAATGAAATTTCACTAAAACTTTTTGCAGAATCGAGTTTTTCAGAAAACTCTGTCGCGATTGCGTGTGTCATTTTCAAAATTCCGATCAGAAATAATGAAATTATAAATATGTAGTTAGCAATAACAAAATTGAAAGCATGTCGACCAAACTTGCATGACATCAGAACTCGATTCGGGTGAAATACTGCAGTCATGCACTGAAAGGTTGAGAATAAGGGACGCTGATATCGAAGTAGGCTTTAAACTGTCCATGGAATGGTCCTAAAATCAAGTTCATGTATGCAGCGTTACTGCAAATAGGTTTCCCGTATTTCTTGTTAAAATGTTTTGGACCGCCTCACTTCATATTCCACACTGCACTGCATGATATTGTTTATTTATTGGTGTTTAAGGTTTATAAGTAGGAAGGGTATTTAAAAGAATGAAACTTAACCCATTTTGGACTGAATAAGGAGAGTTGCCCCTTAAACGCTTAAAATTTACATTTTCCGTGGATTTCGCTAACTGCTTGCTGGGGATTTTCAAGAACAATTTGACATTGGCAGGTCTTACAAACTGCATAGATAGAATATTCCGCTAGTCGTTTGTTAATCCCTCTACAGGCTGCTAAACGTCAAAATTTTAATAAAATCGGCTGTTATCGGGCAGCAAAATGGGTATGCAATAGATAAACATGACCTCTTTTATCAGACTTAGAATTCCTGAGGGATAATGTATGATAGTATTGAGGGTATTCAAGGGAGCGTGGTGGCTCAGTGGTAGACTGTTGTACTTCTATGCTAGAGGTCCCGAGTTCGATCCCCGTCCGGGACGACTCACGTTGTGTCCTTGGGCAAGGCACTTTGGCCCGGTTGCCGACATGGGGGCACGATGTCCCCGTGTACTAAGGCATATTGCACGTCGATGGTACACATGTCTTCAACCTCTGTAACCCTGCCTGAGCGGAGCCTGAACAGAGTGAGAATGTTGAGGAGCTGACAGTTGCTCGTCGATGCTTGGTGGTTCTCTCCGGGTACTCCGGCTTCCTCCACCTCTAAAACTGTCACGGTCACGATTAGCCAATATTGTGCAGAAGTATGTGACCTTAAACACCAATAAATAAATAAATAAATAAATAAATAAATAAATAAATAAGGGTATTCAAAAAACCAAGCCTTAACCCTGTTTTGTCGGATTAAAGACAGACAGCCCATGCCGTGTACGCTGCCTACATTACTTGTAAAATCGACACCCCCCACTAAATCTCCTACGAGGTGCGGTTTCAGACCCGACCACCTGACGGTTCTGACCACATCAAATAACACACCTTCGTTGTATTTAGCAGCAAGAAATTTCCCCAAAAAGCAAAGACAAAATTACGTCTGCGGAAAATAATGGCAAATATTTTATTTAGCCTGTATTTTGTCCGTATAGAAAATTTCTCACCCACATATACCTAAAAATGATTCAATGATACAATTGGACATATTTCTCTCATAAAATGTGAAAAAAACACTTTATTTATTGCATTTTAGGATTGCGCATGTATATTCTTAGAAGATTCTCTGTCTGTTATTAAACTACGGCGTGACTTTGATCTCGTTTGGGACGATCAGTGATTAGCACCTTTTCAACAAGAGCCATGGAAATTGAAAATAAAAAAAATAATCAAATTTCACTAAAACCTTTTACAGAATCGTGTTTTTCAGAAAACGCTTTCGCGATTGCGTGTGTCGTTTTCAAAATTCGGATCAGTAAGCACGAAATTATAAATATGTTGTTGTCAATAACAAAATTGAAAGCATGTCCGTCAAACTTGCATGACGTCAGAACTCAACTCGGGTAAAATACTGCGGTGTGGTGAAAGGACGAGAGTAAGAAACGCTGATATCGCAGTAGGCTTTAAAATGTCCATGGAATGGTCCTAAAATCAACTTTATATTTGCAGCTTTATTGCAAATAGGTTTCCCGTTGTTTCTTGTTGAAATGTTATTTCCGTCAAGGCCAGGTACCATAGAAAATTTGGAATACTGGGCAGTGGGATAGGGCACCTGCCCCATGAACAACTGCCTGCTATTAAAATTAATTAGCGGGGACACCCCCCCCCCCATGCTGTTTTTTTTACCTAGGACACATGCCCCCCCCCCCCCTACTGTTAGATTAGATTAAACATATTTTATTTGCCACTTGACAATGCAAATCAGGATTGGAGGACAAGTGCTTACCACTTAGAAGCCCCTCCGTTCCTGTACGGTGACTAATAATTTACAATATGGCAGAACGTATTTCATTAATAACAGAATCTAGCAAAATCTAAATATTATAAACATTATAGACAAACACAAATTAAACTGAGAGAAAGAGAGAGAGAGAGAGAGAGAGAGAGAGAGAGAGAGAGAGAGAGAGAGAGAGAGAGAGAGAGAGAGAGATCAAAAAAATAAATAGAATATAAAGAAAACATGAAATACAACATTAGATCCAGTGATGATGCCCGCCACCCACCCAATTGCATTCTATAGTATATTGGCCGTAATGGGAGTCTAAATTAACATCTTGCTTACAGCCACTGAGCATAGGTTTTCACTTCTGGGGATGTTCACACAACTGTTTTTTCATCAAGTACACCTGTCCTGTCCCCGTTTGTTTGCTAACGGGCCCCTACCCATTGACCTTTCTATTTTTAGAAGCACAAGGGCCGACGGGGAGAGGGCGTTGTTAGGAGCATGGCTAGATTTTGCTATAAAATGGGGTTGAAGGAAGGTACCCTCAAATCTGGGGCGAAAGTGGCAAAAATGACAAAAGGCTACCTCAACGTATGGTAACGGTATAAACTACAGTCGATCTGGGCGATGTACAGACGAAAAATCATACCTTGGAGCCGGTTAGGCAATTTGGCACAAAAAACTCCGACTTCATGCTCAATCGCTGCTCTACAGTAGTCTACAACAGTCCTCAAGTTCATTCCAAACTGATAGAGTCGGGACGAATAGTACTCTCACTTTCCACGCGATGCGTGGTGTTCTTCACGCGGCCTCGACACTCGCAACAGATGCCAAAATGTCGGCCAGGGTGCGTAGAACAAGTTCTGAAAATTAGATGTCGCTGCCTTCAGCGGTCTAGACACGCTTCATGTTTGTGAGAAGTGCAATTTTAATGTCAAATTGGCAAATTTTCGTTAATCGTTACCCGCCAAAAAACCTACTCACCGCCGATTTCTTTTCACTTCAACTTCTGACGATTATCTAAGGTTTAAAGATAGTGTCATGATACCCCTCCCCCGCCGCTCTTTTGGAGCTGGTTAGGCAATGCGGCACCGAAACCTGGGACGTTATGCTCAATCGCAGCTCTACAGTCGTCTACAACACTGCCCGTGTCCATTCTAAACTGATAGAGTCGGGACGAATAGTACTCTCACATTCCAAGCGATGCGTGGTGTTTTCCACGCAGTCCGGACACTCCAAACAGATCCCAAAATGTCGGCCAGGGTTCGTAGAACAAGTTCTGAAAATTTCAAGTCGCTGCCTCCAGCGGTCTGAACACCGTTCGTGTATGTCTTAAGTGCTATTTTAATGTCCAATATGCAAATCTTCGTCAATCTTTTCCTGCCTGCCAGAAACCCAATCACCGCCAATTTCTCTTGACTTTAAACTTCTGAGATTCTCGTAGGTTTAAAGGTTGTGTTGGGATCCCTGGTGGCTGTCTTAACGAAGCAACTTCCATTTACAGTCAACTCTCCACCAGTCACACACAATTGTAACATTTAAGTGGACTTACTCCAGCGAGGAGGCACTGAAGGATTCTGCGCCCATTCCCGACGTCTTTTTTCGAACTGGCTTGAAAGGAAGGACCAAATTCAAACAATTACCTCCTCTCTCCAAAACACCATATCGCAGCCAATTCTAGGCAGATGTCCATGAAATTTTCACTCCTTGTTCAGGAATAGTTGTGGCATCACTTTCCATGAAGAGCGACATGAATTTCGCATTTCGTCACGTCGAATTGGAAAAGAGCGTATGCGCAGGGATTTCTCTGAAAACATCTTGGAAGATTTTAAAGAAAAAATGGCCATTTGCAGTTCTTAGTGTGACATTACAAGTTGCATGGAAAAATATTCCTGTTAGTACTTGTTAACCCTCTACAAGCTGCCAGACATCAATATTTTGGATACATTTGAGATAAAATGGACCATTTTCAAATAGACACAGCACTCAGTGGGTATGTGTGAAACAAACATAACTCCTTTTGTGGGTCATTAACTTGTCGGACGACGATATTGATATTAACCCACTCCACCATTAATGATGGTTTTTACCTAAACAATTTTCTTATCAACTGAGTCATTTGAGACGAACGAAATGGTTTGACGCGCCGAAGGCGCGCAGGGACGATTTGGAGGACAAGCCCCTTTTGACCCTCGTTAGCTGTTTGTTGTTGTTGTAGGATGTCAAGGCGCGGTGGAGGAGGAAAAGGAAGGAGGGAGGTGGCTTAACCCCGTCTAGGCTTCTTCCGGCTCTTTTTCTTTGGAGTTGGTTGAGATTGTGATGTGGAAGTCGGCGATGTTGAGTTTAGTGTTGAGTTTGGTGAATGGATTGCGTCTAATTCCTTTTTGAGATCTGCCTTGGATTGTTCCCTGGACTCGTGGGTTTCGGAGGCGATTCGGTTTCCCATCTCAACTGCTCGCCTTCCTATCTATATTATTCTCCTTAATTCTTCGGCGGTGACTGCAGACTTAGGTGGCTGTGTTGCTGAGATTGACATACCCGGGCTGTCCGGTAGAGAAGGAAGTGGGGAGTGAGGGGTGGGAGGTGGTGAAAAGGCAACCTCCGGTTCCTCCTCAGTCTCCACCAGACGTTCCTCATCCAACAGTACCGGCTCAGGAGCTGGCAGTTGGTTAGGTGTACTAGTGAGACTAGGAGGGGAACTGGCAGCTGCCTCCAGGACCTCCATCCTCTCGCTCACCTCTTTCTTCCTATTCCGGAAGGCCTCCAGGCACCTGGAATCCCGGCGCTTGGTGGACGGACTCTTCTTCTTCTTGCTCTTCTTCTTTTCAGGGCCAGGTCCAGGCTTCTTCGGGTGAGGACCAGTGTGAGAGGGGTTCCTCTCACAAAAGGTGCTACCTCTCCCCGAAGAAAGTGTGGCCGTGTTGTGCTCTTCAATGACGAACTCCAAGTTCAGATGGACTCTCTTGCCTGTCTCCCGGACAGTCCAGGTGACAGGGCAAGAGATGCCCAGAGCTGCTATTGTTCTCTTCAGTCGCGCTGGTAGTTCCAGTGTTTCCATAATTATGGTGTTAATTAGGATCGAGCCAAGTCATTTGAGACTACTATACTCACCTTTCTCATAACATCAATGAAGGAACTTCAGTGAGACAGTTAAAAACAATTCATCGATAGACCTGTCTGTGCCATGACCTTTGATACACATGACATATCAGGCGATGCATATGGTAACCCTCCACAGGCTGCCAAACATCGAAATTTTGATGAAATGGGCCGGTTTCAGGCCCCCAGAGCACCCAAACGATACACGAAAGATAAACATAACTTCCTTTATTTGAAGTGGAATTCACCGGAGATCATTTTTGTAAGTAATAATCGTGTTCAGAAAACCAAGCATTAACCCGTTTTGGGCTGGTTAAACAGCAATACCCCCAAAAAGCTAAAAAATTCAGGTTTTCCGTGGATTTCTCTAAACGAGTCTTGTAGATTTTCATGAAAAAATTGTCACTCCCAGGCCTTGATGTGACAATAGAAGTTGCATGGACAAAATACTTCGGTGAGCATTTGTTAACCCTCCACGGGCTACTAAAAGTCAAAATTGTGATAAAATGGGCTGTTTTTGGACGCCAACGGCACCCAACGGGTACGCCACAAAGAAAAGTGATTTCTTTTATCGATCGCACAATCTATAGGGAAACATTTTTGTAAGTAGTAAGGGTATTCAAGAAACGAAGTCTTAACCCATTTTGGACAGGCTAAAGAGAGAGACCCCTTAAAATCTAAAAATTCCCATTTTCTGTGGATTTCTCTAAATACATTCCATAGGTTTTCAAGAAAAATTGACTACTTGCAGGTCTTTGTGTGACATTACAAGTGGCATGGACAAAATATTCCGCTGGGCGTTTATTAACCCTCTACAGAATGCCAAGCATCATAATTTTGTTGAAATGGGCTGTTTTCGGACGCACACAGCTCGCAATGTATGTCCGAGAGTTACACATAATCTCCTTTGTTGGAAGTGGAATTCACTGAGGACCATTTTTGTAAGTAATAAGGGTATTCAAAAACCCAAGCGTTAACCCCTTTTGGGGTGGTTATTAGCGATACCATCAAAAGCTAAAAAACATCATGTTTTCCGTGGATTTCGTTACAAACATCTTGTAAGTTTTCAACAGAAAATGGCCATTGATAGGTCTTGGAGTCACATTACCGGTTGCATGGATAAAATATTCCAGTAAGCACTTGTTAACCCTCCATCGGCTGCTAAATGTCAACATTTTGAAAAAATAGTCTGTTTTTGGACACCAACAACAACAAATGGGAATGCCACAGAGATACATAACTTCTTTTACCGGATGCAAAACTGACAGAGAAAAATTTAGTAAGTAGTGAGGGTATTCAAAAAATCGAGGTCTTAACCCATTTTCGCCTGGTTCAGATGTACCCCTTAAAAGCTTAAAATTCCAGTTTTCTGTGGATTTCTCCAAAAAATCTAGTAAGTATTCAAGAAAAATTGACCATTTGCAGGTCTTGGAGTGACATTACAAGTTACATAGACAAAATATTCCGGTAAGCGTTAGTTAACTCTCCAGAGGCTGCAAAGCATAGAAATTTTGAGAAAATGGACTGTCCTTGGGCACCCATTGCACGCAATGTGTACCTGTGAGATAAACATAACCTCCTTCTTTGGAAGTGGAATTCATCAGACCAAGCATTAACCCATTTAGGGCTGGTCTTAACCCGTTTTGGGCTGGTTAAACAGCGGTACCCATCAAAGACTTAAAATTTCATGCTTTCCCTGGATTTCTTAAAAAACATCTTGTAGATTTCAAGAAAAAATGGTCATTCACGGGTCTTCATGTGACATTACAAGTTACATGGACAAAATATTCCGTTGATCATTCGTTAACTCTCCACGAGCTGCTAAACATCAAAATGTTGATAAAATGGATTGTTTTCAGACACCAAGAGCACCCAATGGATATGTAACAGAGAAATATAACTTCTTTTACTGCGCTTAGAATTCACAGAGGATCAGTTTTGTAAGTAGTAAGGGTATTTAAAAGAATGAAACTTAACCTATTTTAGACTGGATAAGGAGAGATACCCCTTAAAAGCTTAAAATTTACATTTTCTGTGGATTTCGCTAACTGCTTGTTGGCGATTTTCAAGAACAATTGGACATTGGCAGGTCTTACAAATTGCATAGATAGAATATCCGCTACTCGTTTGTTAATCCCGCTACAGGCTGCTAAACGTCAACATTTTGATAAAATCGGCTGTTTTCGGGCAAATGGGTATGTAATAGGTAAACATAACCTCTTTTATCAGATTCAGAATTCATGAGGGATAATGTATGATAGTATTAAGGGTATTCAAGGGAGCGTGGTGGCTCAGTGGTAGACTGTTGTACTTCTATGCTAGAGGTCCCGAGTCCGATCCCCGTCCGGGACGACTCACGTTGTGTCCTTGGGCAAGGCACTTTAGCCCGGTTGCCGACATGGGGGCACGATGACGCCGTGTACTAAGGCATACTGCACGTCGATGGTACATATGTCTTCACCCTCTGTAACCCTGCTTGAGCGGAGCTTGAACAGAGTTAGAATGTTGAGGAGCTGACAGTTGCTCGTCGATGCTTGGTGGTTCTCTCCGTGTACTCCGGCTTCCTCCACCTATAAAACTGTCACGGCCACGATTAGCCATTGTGCATAAGTATGTGACCTTAAACACAAATAAATAAATAAATAAATAAATAAATAAATAAATAAATAAATAAATAAATAAATAAATAAATAAATAAATGGTATTCAAAAACCAAGCCTTAACCCTGTTTATAGGATTAAAGACAGACAGCCCATGTCGTGTACGCTGCCTACATTACTTGTAAAATCGACACCCCCCACTAAATCTTCTGCGAGGCGCGGTTTCGGACCCGACCACCTGACGGTTCTGACCACATCAAATAACACACCTTCGTTGTATTTAGCAGCATGGATTTCCCCAAGAAGCAAAGACAAAAATACGTCTGCGGAAAATAATGGCAAATATTTTATTTAGCCTGTATTTTGTCTGTATAGAAAATTTCTCACCCATATATACCTAAAAACGATTCAATGATACAATTGGACATATTTCTCTCATAAAACGTGAAAAAACACTTGATTTGTTGCATTTTAGGATTGCGCATGTATATTCTTAGAAGAATCTCTGTCTGTTATTAAACTACGGCGTGTCTTTGATCTCGTTTGGGACGATCAGTGATTAGCACCTTTTCGACAAGAGCCATCGAAATTGAAAATAAAAAAAATAATCAAATTTCACTAAAACCTTTTGCAGAATCGTGTTTTTCAGAAAACGCTTTCGCGATTGCGTGTGTCGTTTTCAAAATTCGGATCAGTAAGCACGAAATTATAAATATGTTGTTGTCAATAACAGAATTGAAAGCATGTCGGTCAAACTTGCATGACGTCAGAACTCGACTCGGGTTAAATACTGCGGTGTAGTGAAAGGATGAGAGTAAGAAACGCTGATATCGCAGTAGGCTTTAAAATGTCCATGGAATGGTCCTAAAATCAAGTTTATATTTGCAGCTTTATTGCAAATAGGTTTCCCGTTGTTTCTTGTTGAAATGTTATTTCCGTCAAGGCCAAGTACCATAGAAAGAAAATTTGAATACTGGGCAGTGGGATAGGACACCTGCCCCATGAACAACTGCCTCCTATTAAAATTAATTAGCGGGGACATCCCCCCCCCCCATATGCTGTTTATTTTACCTAGGACACCTGCCCCCTGCTGATTTTTTTTTACCTAGGACACATGCCCCCCCCCCCCCCTACTGTTAGATTAGATTAAACATATTTTATTTGCCATTTGACAATGCAAATCAGGATTGGAGGACAAGTGCTTACCACTTAGAAGCCCCTCCGTTCCTGTACAGTGACTAATAATTTACAATATGGCAGAACGTATTCCATAAATAACAGAATCTAGCAAAATCTAAATATTATAAACATTATAGACAAACACAAATTAAACTGAGAGAAAGAGAGAGAGAGAGAGAGAGAGAGAGAGAGAGAGAGAGAGAGAGAGAGAGAGAAAAATAGAATATAAAGAAAAAAAGAAAACATGAAATACAACATTAGATCCAGTGATGATGCCCGCCACCCACCCATTTGCATTCTGTAGTATCTTGGCCGTAATGGGAGTCTAAATTAACATCTTGATTACAGCCACTGAGCAAAGGTTTTCACTTCTGGGGATGTTCACACAACTGTTTGTTCACCAAGTACACCTGCCCTGCCCCCGTTTGTTTGCTAACGGGCCTCTCCCCATTGACCTTTCTATTTTTAGAAGCACCCAGGCCGACGGGGAGAGGGCGTTGTTGGGAGCATGGCTAGATTTGGCTATAAAATGGGGTTGAAGGAAGGTACCCTCAAATCTGGGTCGAAAGTGGCGAAAATGACAAAAGGCTACGTCAACGTATGGTGACGGTATAAACTACAGGCGATCTGGGCGATGTACAGACGAAAAATAATTCCTTGGAGCCGGTTAGGCAATTTGGCACAAAAAACTCCGACTTTATGCTCAATCGCTGCTCTACAGTAGTCTACAACAGTCCCCAAGTCCATTCCAAACTGATAGAGTCGGGACGAATAGTACTCTCACTTTCCACGCGATGCGTGGTGTTCTTCACGCGGCCTCGACACTCGCAACAGATGCCAAACTGTCAGCCAGGGTGCGTAGAACAAGTTATGAAAATTAGAAGTCGCTGCCTTCAGTGGTCTAGACACGGTTCATGTTTGTGAGAAGTGCAATTTTAATGTCTAATTGGCAAATTTTCAATAATCGTTTCCCGCCAAAAACCTACTCACCGCCGATTTCTTTTCACTTCAACTTCTGACGATTATCTAAGTTTTAAAGATAGTGTCAGGATACCCCTCCCCGCCGCTCTTTTGGAGCTGGTTAGGCAATGTGGCACCGAAACCTGGGACGTTATGCTCAATCGCAGCTCTACAGTCGTCTACAACACTGCCCGTGTCCATTCTAAACTGATAGAGTCGGGACGAATAGTACTCTCACATTCCAAGCGATGCGTGGTGTTTTCCACGCGGTCCGGACACTCCAAACAAATCCCAAAATGTCGGCCAGGGTTCGTAGAACAAGTTCTGAAAATTTCAAGTCGCTGCCTCCAGCGGTCTGAACACCGTTCGTGTATGTCAGAAGTGCTATTTTAATGTCCAATATGCAAATCTTCGTCAATCTTTTCCTGCCTGCCAGAAATCCAATCACCGCCAATTTCTCTTGACTTTAAACTTCTGAGATTCTCGTAGGTTTAAAGGTTGTGTTGGGATCCCTGGTGGCTGTCTTAAAGAAGCAACTTCCATTTACAGTCAACTCTCCACCAGTCACACACAATTGTAACATTTAAGTGGACTTAATCCAACGAGGAGGCACTGAAGGATTCTGCGCCTATTTCCGACGTCTTTTTTCGAACTGGCTTGAAAAGGGAGGACCAAATTCAAACAATTACCTCCTCTCTCCAAAACACCATATCTCAGCCAATTCTAGGCAGATTTTCATGAAATTTTCACTCCTTGTTCGGGAATAGTTGTGGCATCACTTTCCATGAAGAGCGACATGAATTTCGCATTTCGTCACGTCGAATTGGAAAAGAGCGTATGCGCAGGGATTTCTCTGAAAACATCTTGGAGGATTTTAAAGAAAAATGGCCATTTGCAGTTCTTAGTGTGACATTACAAGTTGCATGGAAAAATATTCCTGTTAGCACTTGTTAACCCTCTACAAGCTGCCAGACATCAATATTTTGGATACATTTGAGATAAAATGGACCATTTTCAAATAGACACAGCACTCAGTGGGTATGTGTGAAACAAACATAACTCCTTTTGTGGGTCATTAACTTGTCGGACGACGATATTGATATTAACCCACTCCACCGTTAATGATGGTTTTTACCTAAACAATTTTCTTATCAAACTGAGTCATTTGAGACTACGATACTCACCTTTCTCATAACATCAATGAAGGAACTTCAGTGAGACAGTTAAAAACAATTCATCAGACACTGTGGGGTCATGAAGAATCATGGAATCTCATCGGGAAAAGCCATGATTCTCCAGAATCATAAAGTCTAGTTCGGATATAAAGTTTGTCACACGCACATACGAACAAATCTTTATTTACATCTGAATAGCTGCAACCCACTTCGATTTTACGGGAATACGGGCTTATTGTAGTTTTACGAAAATATTTCGAGAATCTGATTCCCTGTCCAAAAAGAAGTCTGCGACGTTAGCTGAACTCGGTTTGCGTGTATCGCGATCAACGATATTTGACTGCTATCACCGGTACGTGTGTCGTCAGGCGAAGTATCATGATCTACCTGTGCATCAGTGTTTCCGTATACCTCTTGCCCCTTGTCCAAACGTGGCCTGAAATGCTATATTTTAATTTTTTGATTTGGTTCGTCCTTAAAAGGTTTTATTGAAATCTGGGCATCAAAGAAGTCCTTTCTTATTTCAAATCCCCTGAACTCTGGGTGTGTACGGCCAGAGTCTGGCCCGGGATGTTTTTATTCCAAAGGGCCCCCAATCGGGACAACACAAGCCAGTCAGGCTTTCAAAAGCACCACAGGCTCTCAACATATGGGTTTTATTGAAATATGGCCAAACAGAGGGCTTTTCTTATTTGACATTCTCATCCCCTGTGAATGCTGGATGATTCCGACCCAACATGCTTTTCATCGAAGCAATCCTCAATCATGAAAATAAATGTCACTTATAACTTTTAAGAAAACCTCAGACTTTCGGTATGGGTTTTGACAGGATCCGGACAAAAGGCGGATTTTTCCGATTTATCATTCCCATGTGAACTCTAGATATGTTAAACCATGGTTATCATGCATACCAGCTGAAATTATAATTTTCTGAATGGTTTGTTTCCTTTCAGACCACTCCAGTATGCTGAGGAGCTGACAGTCGCTCGCCGTTGCTCGGTGGTTCTCTCCATGTACTCCGACTGTCGTGGTCATGATTGGCCATTGTGCAGAAATATGTGACATTAAACACCAATAAATACATACATCGCTCCCAGTTTTCCAAGATATCGGTTTTATTGAAACCCTCGTCGAAAAGTGGACAGTTATTTTATTTTTATTTAACCCGCCTTCACCCCCCCCCCCCCCCCCCCCCCCGTGTATTTCGGATGTGCTTAACCAGGGTCCGATCAGGCCTCGTCTTCATGCAGGCACCAAAGATATGGATTTATTGGATGCGTGGCCTAAAATCACACTTTTTTATTTCACATTATATTGTGAACTACGGATGTAAATGTGCCCAACACAAGATAACAGTAGTCACTAGTGAACTATTGGCCCTCCCGGACCCTCAAGAAGTAGGCTTTATTGAAATTCGCCTAAAAAGTGGAATTTTTCGAATTTTACCATCCCGTTGTGAACTTCCGAATTGTTCAACTGGTGTCCAATGACCTGCTTTTCATGTTAACTAGTTCAAATTAAAATTCGTGAATACACGAGTCATTAATTGCCATTGAAACCACCACAGACTGCCATGTCATGGGGGTCTCAATGCAATTTTGGCCCAAAAGCTAACTCTTCTTAGTTGCCACCCTTCGTGGACATTTAATGTGCTTAACTGTGGGCGGGACCTACAAGCCTACTTCTCTTATTTGTCATCCCATGTGAACTCCGGATGTGTCTAACTAGGATCCACCCGCCCTGGATTTCCTTCGAACTAACCCAAATCATAAGAGCATATGTCGTTAGGAACCTTTGATACCGGTCTCGGCTACCAAGATTAGGTTTTTCATTGAAATCCAGGCCTGAGACCGGAGTAATATTATTGGACAACAACTTGTGAACTCCAGATGTGTTAATCCATGGTCTGACATGGCCTGGTGTTTAGGCAATCGAGGTCGAATCGTAACACGGCTCGGTAGTTAAAGGACCATTCCCGGTTCTCGTAATACTGCGATGGTTGGGAAAGTTTTTATTGAGTGGGCCCGTCGTGAGATACACTTCACAATGTTTCCAGTTAGAAGGCTTATCTGCACCTTCCAAACCATCGCAGACGAGGCCTCTCACCAAAAGAGTAGCTGGCTTTATTCGGATAAGCCGCCCGCCGTCCCTCGCAAATATATGGGCAGTGTATTTCAGGCATAGGCCCTATCGGTTGAAAGCGCACAGAATATTGCAGAACGAGGACCTCCATTGCAAGACGAGGACGACGTAGCGGTAACTAGGTCCCCATCCGAGCAAAGATGGACAGTTCAATGCACCCCCCCCCCCCACACACACACCCATAAAAAACGAATCGCGCATTATAGGAGTGGGCCCTGTCGTCAAAAGCTGATCGACACAGTTTAGACGTGGCTCCCGATCGACAAATAGTGGAAAGTCCGACGCTGCCTTGTAGGGCGGGGTTCCAGTAGGTAAAAAGCTCACAGCTCATTACAAAACTATATTCTAAAATCAGTTGAGTTATTTTTTTTTTATTGGTGTTTAAGGTCATATACTTATGCACGATGGCTAATCGTGACCATGACAGTTTTACAGATTTTAGAAGCTGGAGTAACCGGAGAGACCCACCGAGCATTGACGAGCAACTGTCAGCTTTTCAACATTCCAACTCTGTTCAAGCTCCGCCTAGTCAAGGTTACAGCGGTTAAAAACATGTGCAGTACATGCCATTATCGTGCGCCCATGTAGGCAACCAGGATAAAGTGCCTTGCCCAAGGACACAACGCGGGTCGTCCCGGACGGGGATCGAACTCGGGACCTCTACCATGGAAGTCCAACAGTCTACCACTGAGCCAAACGTCGCCGTGATCCTTCAGTTTGATCAAACTTGACTCGGATGTTCTATCTATTTTTGTAAGCAATCAGGTGATTGAAACACCTATATTGTAATTAATCCCTTCGACTCAATCAGCGAGCGTCATTGTGTTATTAAGCAGAGCAGACGATTAGCCAGTAAATCGCGTATTGTTGTTCTCAGTTAGTAAATGATTATGGCGCTTTGAATAAATAAATATTTATTTATTTATTTATTGGTGTTTAAGGTCACATACTTATACACGATGGCTAATCATGATCGTGACAGTTTTACGGGTGGAGGAAGCCGGAGTACCCGGAGAGAACCACCGAGCAACGACGAGCAGCTGCCAGCTCTCCAACATCGTAACTCTGAACTCAGCACCGCGGCACAGGCAGGGTTAGATTGGTTGAAGACATGCACACCTTCGACGTGCAGTACGCTTTAGTCCACAGCGTCATAGTGCCCCCATGTAGGAATTCGGGGCGAAGTGCCTTGCCCAAGGACACAACGCGGGAGAGCGAAGCAGTCGCTGAAATGGTTACCCGTCCAACTACTAACCGCGCTCGACGTTGCTCAACAGCTGCCAGCTTCCCGACATCGTAACTCCGCACTGCAGCACAGGCAGGGTTAGATTAATTGAACACATGCGCACTATCGACGTGCAGTACGCCTTTGTACACGGCGTCATCGTGCCCCCATGTGGACCATCGGGATTAAGTGCCTTGCCCAAGGACACAACGCGGGAGTCCGGTTACCCATCCGAGGACTAACGGGCTTGACGTGGCTTAACTTCGGTGATCTGACGAGAACCGGTTACCGCAAGGCCACCCCCCCCCCCTCCCCTAAATAAATAATCAGTGCCTGTTAATTGAGCTTTCCCATTTGCTATGATGTTGAGTTTGATTTGTTTACCGTTGTTTGGGCGACACTGGAGGATATAAATGTTTCTTCTTTAACTGGGGCAGATACTCCAGTCATGTAGAATAAATCATTTATATCGTTCATTCGTCTTTACTTCAGGTCTACCAAAAGTCCATGGAAAGAGTTCCTGTCATGCTCTGCTCGAGTTACATTAAAGGCCGTATAAACGGGTTGTAATCCCAAGCCAAACCCCAATCATAACACTGTAACAGTTATTCAAGATTCTGACTTCTGAAAGTATGAAATCTTTCAAACGCGTCTCCCGAGAAATCTCAAAATATCCGCTCAGATGCATGGAAATGGGGGGTTTGGGGGCTCTGGAATTTAAAATTTTCGTGCCGAGGGCTGAACCATGGTCGGCCCGTCGTACCGACGACCATCCATCGCCATATCCAGCCCCCCCCCCGAACACACCTTGAAAATCATTACGACGCCCCTGTTCTTTAAATCATGTATATTAATATTGATAAAATGCAAAACGTTTCTGAATAACCTTCATATGGAAAAGCGATACACATATATCACGTTGCCTAAATGACTCCCATAGTAGTAGTAGAGTTCGAAGAAGTTATTGAAATTAACATCTCTTGAAGCTGATCGCAGAATGAAACACAGTACAGATGATATAATATAACCATCACAGTTAACCTTGAGAATAATGCAGACACTCAAGATGTGGATTGGAAAGCAAATGTAACTTCTAAGGCCGGCTTGGCTATAATTTGCCAACCCTTTGTGAACTTCAAATACGCCTGATCTGCCCTATTTTCTTGTGAAGAACCGTCCAAATTATGAGTACACGAGATATAAGTTGCATTTGATACCCCCTCGCACTCAGTTACGTGGGTTTTTTTAATGACCCTGGGACCGAAATCTTACAATTCATTACGGACACTTCAGGCTCTCAAGATATAGATTTTATTGAAGTATGAGTCTAAAATCGGATTTTCTTATGTAACATCCCCATGTTAACCCCTGACCGAGCGTAACGCCAAAAGCTAGCCAGTAATATTCACCATTCAATTTTCATTATTTTTACATTTTTTGTTTTAAAAACATAACTTACGACTCCTCTTTGGAACGAGCTCATTAAGCTTATTCCTTCCAATGATGGGTCGGTCATAAGCTATGTTTTTCATGCAAAAAATGAAAAAAAAAAAGAATTATTCAATAATTTTGCTTGCATGTGATGTCTGCTTTTGGTGTCAGGTAAAGGGTTAACTCCGGATATGTTCAGCTGAGATCCTACCCATTGAAGTGCCCCCCCCCCCCCCCACCTCCCCCGCCAAGCTGAACTTGAGCGCATGGAGGATTAGAGCCTCGCCGATTTTGATCGCGATATGTGGATTTCAGGCGAGGGCCTTTTCATCGGTGTACGGGCAGTACTTTGAAGGCGATGGCGTCCTCTTACAAAAGTGGAAGATAAGGTCGAGAGGTAGCTCACTGTGTGCAGACAAGCCACGCTGGTAACTAGCACTCTCTTCAGATGATTTTCTTGAACACAGAAAGCGCAATTGGATGAGTTTTTGGGGGTGGACAGTGAACCCAGCTCTCGATAAAATGCAGAGTGCTTTGTACGCGAGCATCGTCCTCTTTGTCGAAACTTTCAGCCGCCTCCCCAAGATCGATAACGGCTCCCCCACCCATATAACCCCCCCCCCCCACACACACACACGCACACACACACACCTCCACCACACACACACGCATATATACTCGGTAAGAGCGATTGTGTCTTTGAAGGTAATTTAAATCCCCCCCCCCCCCCCACACACACACCCCATTCGATAAAAACAGTTTATATGAATAGCAAGATGCACTCATCCCTCCCCTCCTCGTTATAACACGATGTTTTGCAGACAAGAGCCTCCCTCATCATAAACGGACGGCGTGGTTGATGTTAATGTTATCGGGAGAGTGACCGGCAATTTGAGCCTCCTCTCTGGTAAAAGTGGACGTGCATCTCACGACGAGGCCCACTGAATAAAAACCTTCCAAACACTGCAGGTGAGGCGTCTCGTCAAAAAAAAATCGAAAGTAGCCGGCTTAACTCGGATAAGACCCCCCCCCCCCCCTCCTCGAAAAATGGACACTTTATCTCAGGCATAGGACCTCACGGTAAAAAGCACACTGCACATTGCAGAACAAGGACCCTCCTCCTCCTTCATAAGACATGGACGGTGCAGTGGAGACTAGGTCCCCATCCGATAAAAGGCGGACAGTTGAATGCATGCACCCCCCCCCCCCCCTCACGTCCATAAAAACGAACCAAGCATCACAGCTGAGAGCTCTCCCGTAAAAAGCGAATCGGAACAGTTCAGACGTGGCTCCCGCTCGACAAGTAGTGGACTGTCCGACTCTGTCTTACTGGACGAGGTTTCGTTAAGTAAAAAGCTCACAGCCCATTGCAGAATTATACTCTAAAATCATTTGGGTTAAAAATTACCCCAAATCAACAGAGTTGAGTGAGTTCGACTCGTTTCTGTTCGACCCCCAGCTCTCCTAGGTGTAACGTGGAAGTGCTACAATAAGTGAGGTATGTGTATGCGTGGTTAGAGGGGTTATATGTCAGTTCATACGCCGATACTGGCTGCAGATGGGAAGATACACTCTCTTCAATGTGTGGGGTATCCTCGACGCGGTATGTTGGCCAGATGGAATTTACTCGTCGACCTGTCAGCGAACTTAATACCAAATCTGTGTGTGGTCATGTTCTCCAGCAGGTACTTCCATAGATGACTACTTACCAGCTATATTGTGGGAAAATTTTTCAAACCTCACCCATTTTTAGGCCTATGTTTCTTGATACCACTTCCAGTTGGAATTGCTGAAGGGAAGTTAGCTTACGTTTGCAAAAATGCATAAAACATATTTCCAATTTTTATTTGCCATTTTACATTGGCCTAGCACCACATCCCATCTATTTTTGCTCTAGTGGATCGTAAGTTCATACTGATTTTTGAAACTTTGTCACTCATACACACATGAAACGCGAGTTTGTTTTGCCGGTGAACGAAGCCTGAGAAAACCACCGACCTGCGGCGAGTAGTAGACTCTAACTTTTGAACCCGGTAGAAACGGAGTTGATAGTGTCAGAGGACAAGTATTCTACCGCGTACTGTTGTGCTGTGTTCAGTAGTACACCATGACACTAAGAGCCTTATCAAAGGACACATTGCAAACGATGAATTGGATCATGATCGAAAACGACGCCGTGATCCTTCAGTTTGATCAATGCTGATCAATGAACCACCGTGCTTCGCAAATTCGACTGTAATGTTCTTTCTGTAACAGTTATTCAAGATTCTGATCCACTTCGCATTGTGAAAAAAGTACTTGTTTAAATCTCGTCTATTAATATTGATAAAATGCAAAACATTGCCTGCATGACCTTCATATGGAAAGCGAACATACATATAACGTTGCCTAAATGACTCCCATAGTTGTAGTAGCAATATGAGGGAATTTCATTTAAAACCATCTTCTCTGGATCCCCCAACCAGAATGCTTTTGTATTTGGTATACAACATCTTTAGGGAGGTGAAATTCAAGATTGTTCAAATCGGGTCTCTGTGTTAATATTTGGGTCCCCAATGGTAGCCCAAATTTCAACTTAGTGCAATATGGGGAAATTCCTTCAAAAATCTCCTTCAGATCCCGCTTTCAGAAGCTTTCACATTTGGTATACAGCATCCTGGTGGTGGAAGGGAAGGGAAGGGCTCAGACTCAAGTTTGTTCAAGTTAATTTTCTTGGTTGATATTTGGACTCTCATGTTTTGCATTACTGGAAATCGGGGCATTATTTCTGTGGTAAATAATTCTATAAACCCCCGAAATTTAAGGGGGATGGGCAGGACCCCCCCCCCCCTCCTCCCTCGGGCTTCGCAACTGTAGATGAGAATTTATTGGCATCTGGGGGTAATAGTGGACCTTTCGTATTTGCCATACCCTTTGAACTCCGGATAATTATGGCCAACCAGCGTCTGATGCGACCTGGTATTCCTTGATCCGAGCCGAAATCAGTGAATCATTAGTAACCGCTGAGACCACACCAGACTTTCAGATATTGTTTCTTATTGGAATCCGGTTCGAAAAAAGAGGTTTTCTTTGTTTGCTATCGCTTGAGAACTCCGGGTGGGTTCCACCAGAGTCCGTCCCGGCCCACTTTTCATCAGAACGAGCTCAAATCATGATAATAATCATCATAATTTCAGTATCCCCAACACAGTCCACACTCTCGCCCCGCCCCACCCCTTTGCATCACATAGGACAGAAGGCGGGAAGAAGGTCGAGGACGAGATGGAAGTTAACCGACTTAAACCTGGATCACCTACCGGTTCTGATCAATCCAACCACCCATCCATCAAATCCACTTTTAGGTACCCGAGGAAATGGCGGAGGACAGACCACCATACGACTTCCAGAACAAGTCCTGGGATGAATTTACCAACCTTACAGACGACTGCTTGAGAACGAAAAACGGCACAGTAAAAATCAACTCCATCGCCACAGTGAAATAATATTAAGACAACTTAAGATCACATACGCCAGAAACCAGCACCCTGAACTGTTTCAATAACAAATAAGATACCATAAAAAAACGAAACCAGAATTTCAATCGCGGATCGTCCTCCAAATTCTTCATATTCCCCCCCCCCCCTTCTCCACGCCCATGTACCACAAAAGTAGGCAGCTGTGGAGAGTCGCAAGGAGCTTGCCCCACACTGTCTTTGCGTGCCTTCTGTGCACAGAAATCATTTGATCATGCCGTCCCTTGAATTCCAAAGTGCTATGTGTGTCAGTTCTCACAGAGAACACATTGGAACTCAGGGGACGATATACCGAATTTAGAATGTGAATCTCTATTACATGGAGACTCCGTGAGCTCAATTCAGCAGACCCAACTTGCCTTTTTCGGTGTAACAAAACACTGTTGCGTGACTGCAGTTCGCAATTACCGGGATATTGATTTTCTTTTGATAATTAGGCTTTTCCCTCTGGAAAAGACTATTGTTTTTCTACGGATTATTATTATTATTTTTTTTTTTTTTTTTTTCCACACATTTTTGTCCGTACGATTCAGAAGCCATTTTCGAACCGATTTTCACACAATTTGGCACACGCATAGAGTGGCAAAAAATCTAAAAATGTACCGAAGCGGAATTTTCGATTTAACCCTTATTTCGCCACAATTGGCAAAAAACTGCCAAAATTGGGGTTTATCGGCACTTTCTCGAAACACGTCTTTAGGATTTTTTTTAAATATTCATAATTACTAGACCTGCCTATGACACAACCTTTGATACACACGACATATTAAGCGATGCATATGGTAAGCCTCCACAGGCTGCCAAACATCGAAATTTTGATGAAATGGGCTGGTTTCAGACCCCTACAGCACCCAAACGATACCCGAGAGGTAAAAATAACTTCCTTTATTGGAAGTGGAATTCACCGAGGATCATTTTTGTAAGTAATAAGGGTGTTCAGAAAACCAAGTGTTAACCCGTTTTGGGCTGGTTAAACAGCAATACCCCAAAAAAGCTCAAAACTTCATGTTTTCCGTGGATTTCTCTAAACGAGTCTTGTAGATTTTCAAGAAAAATTGGTCACTCTCAGGTCTTGGTGTGACATTACAAGTTGCATGGATAAAATATTCCGGTCAGCATTTGTTAACCCTCCCCAAGCTGATAAACGTAAAAATTGTGATAAAATGGGCTGTTTTTAGACACCAACAGCACCCAAACGATATACCACAGAGAAAGGGGCCTTCATTTATCGGACGCAAAATTGATCGGAAAATATTTTTGAAAGTGGTAAGGGTATTCAAAATTTGACGTCTTAACCCATTTTGGGCTGGTTAAAGAGAGATACCCCTTAAAATCTTAAAATACCCGTTTTCTGTGGACTTCTCTAACAACATCTTGTAGGTTTTCAAGAAAAATCCGCTATTTGCAGGTCTTGGTGTGACATTACAAGTCGCATGAACAAAATATTCCGGTCAGCATTAGTTAACCCTCCCCGGATGCTGAAGGTCAAAATTGCGATAAAATGGGCTGTTTTTGCACACCAACAGCACCCAAAGGGTACACCACAAAGAAAAGTGCCTTCTTTTATCGCGCGTACAATTTATACGGAAACATTTTTGTAAGTAGTAAGGGTATTCAAAAGTCGACGTCTTAACCCATTTTGGGCAGGCTAAAGAGAGATATCCCTTGAAAGCTTTAAATTCCCATTTTCTGTGAATTTCCCTAACGGTAACTTGTAGGGTTTCAAGACAAATTGACTATTCGTAGGTCTTTATGTGACATTACAAGTTGCATGGACAAAATACTCCGGTGAGCGTTTTTTAACCATCTACAAGCTGCCAAGCATCGTAATGTTGTTAACATGGGACTGTTTTCAGACACGCACAGCACCTAATGTATACATGAGAGATAAACATAATCTCCTTTGTTTGAAGTGGAATTCACAGAGGACCATTTTTGTAAGTAATAAAGGTATTCAAAAAGCCAAGCGTTAACCCCTGTTGGGGAGGTTAACAGGGATACCCATCAAAAGCTTAAAAAATCGTTTTCCCTGGATTTCTACAAACATTTTGTGGGGTTTTCAAGAGAAAATGGCCGTTGATCGGTCTTGGTGTCATATGACCAGTTGCATGGATCAATTATTCTGGTAGGCATTTGTTAACCCTTCATGGGCTGCTAAATGTAAAAAAATTGTGGAAATAGTCTGTTTTTGGACACCAACAACATCAAATGGAAATGCCACAGAGAAACGTAACTTCTTTTACCGGACGCAAAACTGATAGGGAAACATTGATATTGATATTAACCCATTCTACCATTAATGATGGGTTTTACCTAAACATTTTTTTATCAAACCCAAACCGAGTCATTTGAGACTACTATACTCACCTTTCTCATAACATCAATGAAGGAACTTTAGTGAGACAGTTAAAAACAATTCATCAGACACTGTGGGGTCAAGAAAAATCATGGAATCTAATCGGGAAAAGCCATGATTCTCCAGAATCATAAAGTCTAGTATGGAAACATTTTTGTAAGTAGTAAGGTATTCAAAAGTCGACGTCTTAACCCATTTTGGACAGGCTAAAGAGAGATATCCCTTGAAAGCTTTAAATTCCCATTTTCTGTGAATTTCCCTAACGGTACCTTGTAGGGTTTCAAGACAAATTGACTATTTGTAGGTGTTTATGTGACATTACAAGTTGCATGGACAAAATACTCCGGTGAGCGTTTTTTTTTTACCACACATTTTGTCCGTACGATTCAGAAGCAATTTTCGAACCGATTTTCACGAAATTTTGCACACGCGTAGAGGGGCACAAAATCTAAAAATGTACCGAAGCGGAATTTTCGATTTAACCCTTATTTCGTCTGAATTGGCAAAAAACTGCCAAAATTCGGGTTTATCGGCACTTTCTCGAATCACGTCTTGTAGATTTTTTTTATACATTCTTCATTGCTAGACCTGTCCGTGACACGCCCTTTGATACACACGACATATCAGGCGATGCATATGGTAACCCTCCACAGGCTGCCAAACATCGAAATTTTGATGAAATGGGCCGGTTTCAGACCCCCACTGCACCCAAACGATACCGGAGAGGTAAACATAACTTCTTTCATTGGAAGTGGAATTCACCGAGGATCATCTTTGTAAGTAATGAGGGTGTTCAAAAAACCAAGCGTAAACCCGTTTTGGGCTGGTTAAACAGCAATACCCCCATAAAGCTAAAAAATTAGTATTTTCCGTGGATTTCTCTAAACGAGTCTTGCAGATTTTCAAGAAAAAATTGTCACTCCCAGGCCTTGGAATGACAATAGAAGTTGCATGGACAAAATACTGCGGTGAGCATTTGTTAACCCTCCACGGGCTGCTAAAAGTCAAAATTGCGATACAAAGGGCTGTTTTTGGACGCCAACAGCACCCAATGGGTACGCCACGAAGAAAAGTGCCTTCCTTTATCGAGCGCACAATCTATACGCTAACATTTTTGTAAGTAGAAAGGGTATTCAAAAGTCGAAGTCTTAACCCATTTTGGACAGGCTAAAGAGAGAGACCCCTTAAAATCTTAAAATTCCCATTTTCTGTGGATTTCTCTAAAAACATCCTGTAGGTTTTCAAGAAAAATTGACTACTCGCAGGTCTTTGTGTGATATTACAAGATGCATGGACAAAATATTCCGGGGAGCGTTTATTAACCCTCTAGAGGCTGCTAAGCATCGTCATTTTGTTGAAATGGGCTGTTTTCGGACACGCACAGCACCCAATGTGTACCTGAGAAATAAACATAATCTCCTTTGTTGGAAGTGGCATTCATTGAGGGCCATTTTTGTAAATAATAAGAATATTCAAAAAACCAAGCTTTAACCCCCTTTGTGGTTGTCAATAGTGATACCCATCAAAAGCTTAAAAATTTATGTTTTCCCTGGATTTCTTTACAAACATCTGGTAGAGTTTTCAAGAGAAAATGGCCACTGATAGGTCTTGGTGTCACATTACCAGTCGATAGGATAAATTATTCCGGGAAGCATTTATTAACCTTCCATTGGCTGCTAAATGTGAAAAGTTTGAAAAAATAGTTTGTATTTGGACACCAACAACATCAAATGGGAATGCAACAGAGATGCATAACTTCTTTTACCGGACGCAAAACTGACAGGGAAACATTTTTGTAAGTAGTAAGTGTATTCAAAAATCGAGGTCTTAACCCATTTTTGACTAGTTAAAGAGATATACCCCTTAAAAGCTTAAAATTCCAGTTTTCTGTGGATTTCTCAAAACAAAATTTCAAGAAAAATTGACCTTTCGCAGGTCTTGGAGTGACAGTTCAAGCTGCATGGACAAAATATTTCGGTAAGCATTTGTTAACCCTCCAGAGGCTGCCAAGCGTAGACATTTGGAGAAAATGGGCTGTTCTTGGGCAACCATAACACCAAATGTGTACCTGCGAGATAAACACAACCCCCTTCACTGGAAGTGGAATTCACCGATGATCATTTTTGTATGTAATGAAGGTATTCACAAAACCAAGCATTAACCCGTTTAGGGATGATTACAGAAAGACACCCCTCAAAAGGGTAAAAATTCATGTTATCCGAGGATTTCTCTAAAAACATCACGTAGATTTTCAAGATAAAATGGCCATTCTCAGATCTCAGTGTGACATTACAGATTGCATGTACAACAAAATATTCCAGGAAGCATTTGTTAACCCTATGCAGGTTCTCAAACATCAAAATGTTGATAAAATGGGCTGTGTTTGCATACCCTCAGCACCCGAATTTGAGACGAGAGATCAAAATAAGTTGAAGTAGAATTCACTGAGAATTATTTTTGGAAGTAATAAGAGTATTCAAAAACAACACTTAACCCGTTTTGGGCTGGATAAACAATGATACCCATCAAAAGCTTAAAATTCATGTTCTCCCTGGATTTCTCTGAAAACATCTTGTAGATTTTAAAGAAAAAATGGCCATTCGCAGTTCTTGGTGTGACATTACAAGTTGCATGAATGAATATTCCTGTTAGCACTTGTTAACCCTCTACAAGCTGCCATACATAAATATTTTGGATACATTTGAGATAAAATGGACCATTTTCAAATAGCCACAGCACTACGTGGGTATGTGTCAAACAAACATAACTCCTTTTGTCGGTCATTAACTTGTTGGACGACGATATTGACATTAACCCACTCCACCGTTAATGATGGGTTTTACCTAAACAATTTTTTTTATCAAACTGAGTCATTTGAGACTACTATACTCACCTTTCTCATAACATCAATGAAGGAACTTCAGTGAGACAGTTAAAAACAATTCATCAGACATTGTGGGGTCATGAAAAATCATGGAATCTCATCGGGAAAAGCCATGATTCTCCAGAATCATAAAGTCTAGGTTTTTTTTTTTTTTTTCCACACATTTGTGTCCGTACGATTCAGAAGTCATTTTCGAACCGATTTTCACAAAATTTGGCATACGCATAGAGTGGCAAAAAATCTAAAAATGTACCGAAGCGGAATTTTCGATTTAACCCTTATTTCGCCAGAATTGGCAAAAAACTGCCAAAATTGGGGTTTAACGGCACTTTCTCGAAACACGTCTTTAGGTTTTTTTTAAAACATTCATCATTACTAGACCTGCCTATGACACAACCTTTGATACACACGACATATTAGGCGATGCATATGGTAACCCTCCACAGGCTGCCAAACATCGAAATTTTGATGAAATGGGCCGGTTTCAGACCCCCACAGCACCCAAACGATACCCGAGAGGTAAACATGACTTCCTTTATTGGAAGTGGAATTCACCGAGGATCATTTTTGTAAGTAATAAGGGTGTTCAGAAAACCAAGTGTTAACCCGTTTTGGGCTGGTTAAACAGCAATACCCCAAAAAAGCTCAAAACTTCATGTTTTCCGTGGATTTCTCTAAACGAGTCTTGTAGATTTTCAAGAAAAATTGGTCACTCTGAGGTCATGGTGTGACATTACAAGTTGCATGGATAAAATATTCCGGTCAGCATTAGTTAACCCTCCCCGAGCTGCTAAACGTAAAAATTGTGATAAAATGGGCTGTTTTTAGACACCAACAGCACCCAAACGATATACCACAGAGAAAGGGGCCTTCATTTATCGGACGCAAAATTGATCGGATAATATTTTTGAAAGTGGTAAGGGTATTCAAAATTTGACGTCTTAACTCATTTTGGGCTGGTTAAAGAGAGATACCCATTAAAATCTTAAAATACCCGTTTTCTGTGGATTTCTCTAACAACATCTTGTAGGTTTTCAAGAACAATCGGCTATTTTCAGGTCTTGGTGTGACATTACAAGTCGCATGAACAAAATATTCCGGTCAGCATTAGTTAACCCTCCCCGGGCTGCTGAAGGTCAAAATTGCGATAAAATGGGCTGTTTTTGCACACCAACAGCACCCAAAGGGTACACCACAAAGAAAAGTGCCTTCTTTTATCGCGCGTACAATTTATACGGAAACATTTTTGTAAGTAGTAAGGGTATTCAAAAGTCGACGTCTTAACCCATTTTGGGCAGGCTAAAGAGAGATATCCCTTGAAAGCTTTAAATTCCCATTTTCTGTGAATTTCCCTAACGGTAACTTGTAAGGTTTCAAGACAAATTGAGTATTCGTAGGTCTTTATGTGACATTACAAGTTGCATGGACAAAATAATCCGGTGAGCGTTTTTTAACCATCTACAAGCTGCCAAGCATCGTAATGTTGTTAACATGGGACTGTTTTCAGACACGCACAGCACCTAATGTATACATGAGAGATAAACATAATCTCCTTTGTTTGAAGTGGAATTCACAGAGGACCATTTTTGTAAGTAATAAAGGTATTCAAAAAGCCAAGCGTTAACCCCTGTTGGGGAGGTTAACAGGGATACCCATCAAAGGGATACCCATCAAAAGCTTAAAAAATCGTTTTCCCTGAATTTCTTTACAAACATTTTGTGGGGTTTTCAAGAGAAAATGGCCGTTGATAGGTCTTGATGTCATATGACCAGTTGCATGGATCAATTATTCTGGTAGGCATTTGTTAACCCTTCATGGGCTGCTAAATGTAAAACGAATTGAGGAAATAGTCTGTTTTTGGACACCAACAACATCAAATGGAAATGCCACAGAGAAACGTAACTTTTTTACCGGACGCAAAACTGGTAGGGAAACATTGATATTGATATTAACCCATTCTACCAATAATGATGGGTTTTACCTAAACATTTTTTTATCAAACCCAAACCGAGTCATTTGAGACTACTATACTCACCTTTCTCATAACATCAATGAAGGAACTTTAGTGAGACAGTTAAAAACAATTCATCAGACACTGTGGGGTCAAGAAAAATCATGGAATCTAATCAGGAAAAGCCATGATTCTCCAGAATCATAAAGTCTAGTTTAATCTGTATTTTGTCCGTATAGAAAATGTCTCGCCCACATATACCTAAACATGATTCAATGATACAATTGGACATATTTCTCTCGTAAAACCTGAAAAAAGACTTGATTTATTGCATTTTAGGATTGCGCGTGTATATTCTCAGAAAATTCTCTGTCTGTTATTAATATACGGCGTCAGTCTTTGATCTCGTTTGGGACGATCAGTGATTAGCACCTTTTCGACAAGAGCCATCGAAATTAAAAATAAAAAAAATAATCAAATTTCACTAAAACCTTTTGCAGAATCGTGTTTTTCAGAAAACTCTTTCGCGATTGCGTGTGTCGTTTTCAAAATTCCGATCAGTAATCACGAAATTATAAATATGTTGTTGTCAATAACAAAATTGAAAGCGTGTCCGTCAAACTTGCATGACGTCAGAACTCGACTCGGGTGAAATACTGCGGAGAGTAAGAAACGCTGATATCGCAGTAGGCTTTAAACTGTCCATGGAATGGTCCTAAAATCATGTTTATATTTGCAGCTTTACTACAAATAGGTTTCCCGTTGTTTCTTGTTGAAATGTTGTTTCCGTCAAGGCCAAGTACCATAGAAAATTTGGAACCTGTGCAATGGGATAGGACACCTGACCCATGAACAACTGCCTGCTATTAAAATTAATTAGCGGGGACATCTGTCCTCCTCCCCCCCCCCCCCCTCCTGCTGTTTATTTTACCTAGGACACCTGCCCCCCCCCTGCTGTTTATTCACCAAGTACACCTGCCCCTCCCCATTGACCTTTCTATCTTTAGAAGCACCCGGGCCGACGGGGAGAGGGCGTGGTTGTGAGCATGGCTAGATTTCGCTGTAAACTGGGGTTGAAGGAAGGTACCCTCAAATCTGGGTCGAAAGTGGCGAAAATGACAAAAGGCTACTTCAACGTACGGTAACGGTATAAACTACAGGCGATCTGGGCGATGTACAGACGAAAGTTCATACCTTGGAGCCGGTTAGACAATTTGGCACAAAAAACTCCGGCTTTATGCTTAATCGCTGCTCTACAGTAGTCTACAATAGTGCTCAATTCCATTCCAAACTGATAGAGTCGGGACGAATAGTACTCTCACTTTCCACGCGAGGTGTGGTGTTCTCAATGCGGTCTCGACACTTGCAACAGATGCCAAAATGTCGGGCAGGGTGCGTAGAACAAGTTCTGAAAATCAGAAGTCGCTGCCTTCAGCGGTTTGGACACGGTTCGTGTTTGTGTGAAGTGCAATTGTAATGTCTAATTGGCAAATTTTCGTTAATCGTTTCCCGCCAAACAACCTACTCACCGCTGATTTCTTTTCACTTCAACTTCTGCGGATTATCTAAGGTTTAAAGATAGTGTCAGGATATCCCCCCCCCCCCCGCCGCTGCAGCCCCCCCACCCCCCCCCCCCCGCACTTCACCACCTTGGCGGCGTTCTAGGTCGAAAGTCTCGAAAATGGCAAGAGGCTACATTAACGTATGGCAACGGTATAAACTACAAGTAGTAAGGACAATATTGAGACAAACAATCATACCTTGGAGTCGGTAAGGCAATGAGGCACCGAAACCTGGGACGTTATGCTCAATCGCAGCTCTACAGTCGTCTACAAAACTGCCCGTGTCCATTCTAAACTGATAGAGTCGGGACGAATAGTACTCTCACATTCCAAGCGATGCGTGGTGTTTTCCAGGCGGTCCGGACGCTCCAAACAGATCCCAAAATGTCGGCCAGGGTTCGTAGAACAAGTTCTGAAAATTTCAAGTCGCTGCCTCCAGCGGTCTGGACACGGTTCGTGTATGTCAGAAGTCCTATTTTAATGTCCAATACCAGAAACCCAATCACCGCCAATTTCTTTTCACTTTAAACTTCTGACGATTCTCTTTGGTTTAAAGGTTGTGTTGGGATCCCTGGGTGGCGGTCTTAAAGAAGCAACTTCCATTACAGCCAACTCTCCACCAGTCACAAACAATTGTAACATTTAAGAGGACTTACTCCAGAGAGGGGGGGGGGGGGGGGCACTAAAGGAGTCTGCGCCCATTCACGACGTCTTTTTTCGAACTGGCTTGCAAAGGAAGGACCAAATTCAAACAGTTACCTCCTCTCTTCAAAACGCTATATCCCAGCCAATTCTAGGCAGATTTCTATGACATTTTCACTCGTTGTTCTTGGATAGTTGCGGGATCACTTTCCATGAAGAGCGATACGAATTTCGCATTTCGTCACGTCGAATTCGAAAAGAGCGTATGCACGTGGATTTCTCTGAAAACATCTTGTAGATTTTAAGTAAAAATGGCCATTCGCACTTTTTGGTTTGGAATTGCAAGTTGCATGAATAAATATTCCTGTTAGCACATGTTAACCCTCTACAAACTGCCAGACATCAATATTTTGGAGACATTTGAGATAAAATGGACCATTTTCAAATAGACAGAGCACTCAGTGCGTATTTGTCAAACAAACATAGCTCCTTTTGTCGGTCATTAACTTGTGGGACGACGATATTAATATTAACCCACTCCACCGTTAATGATGGTTTTTACCTAAACAATTTTTTTTATCAAACTGAGTCATTTGAGACTACTATAATCACCTTTCTCATAACATCAATGAAAGAACTTCAGTGAGACAGTTAAAAACAATTCATCAGACACTGTGGGGGGCATGAAAAATCAAGGAATCTCATCGGGAAAAGCCATGATTCTCCAGAATCATAAAGTCTAGTTATCTTCTGTATTTTCAGAAATTTGAAGATGGAGGATGTAATACATGCCGCATATAGGTGCTACCATTGTGACAATGTGTCAGATAGTTTAAATGATTTCTGGGACCATTCTGTGCACCAGCATCCAGAACTGCAACTGATATGCAGAACTGCAACTGATATTATGCAGAACCATTGAACTGTGTAGGGCAAATTGTCAAACAAGAGTCCCCAAGCACGAACCGTTCCTATTGTTGGGGACGGTTTGGGTCAAAATGAGTGGGAGACGGTTCGAACTTGGTACGGGATGGGAGTAGCCATCATGTGACAACTGATCTCCAGCATCTCTCCAGCAGAGCCCAATAAAACATACGCCTGGTATGCTGTTTAGAATAAAAGCCAAAACGAGCTGTTTACAGAGGCATACAAACGTAACACTTCTGGAAATAACAAGTGTAAAAGTTTCTTTCAGTATTGACCTCAGACAGTAACACAAAAATAAAACAAGATGCAACACTCGGTCACATCTATCAAATAACAAAAGATGATGTTCGTACGTCCACGCACGATGTTACAGACTGAGAAAATATTGTTAAAAAATCCGGGAATTGTAGTTCCGCGACAATCACCGGAAGAACCTATTGGAGCCGAGTAGTTGTGAAATCAATTGGATGTTTGTGGAACCATGTTAGTGCTTGGTAAAACAAGATTGGTTACCGCCCCCCCCCCCCCAAAAAAAAAAAAAACAAAAAAAAAAAAAAAAACAAAACAAAACAAAAAAACCCCAAAACAAACAGATTAGTTCTTTGTGGAGTCATTTGGTGGTCCTTAACAGAATCAAACTGGTTTTCAAAAGAACCAAACTGGTTCGATATATGAGACATTTTTGGAACCAAATTTGATTCGGAGAACGTCACTTATGTTGAACCATTTTGTTTCTGCTGAGAACTAATTTGCTTCTACTCAGAACATCTGACGCGACAAGGAACCAATCTGGTTTTACTTGGAACCAATCTGGTTCTACCAATTACCAACATGGTTCCACAAAAAAACAGTTGGGTTCGCAACTACAATATTTGTTTGTTAGTTCAGTTTCAGAACCAGTATGTTCTTCCAAGGAGCCATAATTTCGAGTTTTTTGTAGAGTGATGCAATCACAGAGTTACTGGGCTGGTGAGAACCCACACCTCTGCCTGTGTTTGGAGACACTTGATCTGTACCGGTAGCGTTTCCCACAGGCGCAACCATATCTGTACTCAAATCTATGCTTAGCGTTTATGTGGTCGTCCAAAACACACTTGCTTGAATACACTGACTTGCATATTGTGCATCTGTGGCCCTCATCTTCACGGCTGCAGGTTTTCATGTGACGGCTAAGTGAATATTTGTACCAGAATGTGGAGCTACACTTCGTGTATTTATACGAGGCCCCCGAATGTTGACCCATATGCGCGGCCAGTCCCGTTTTACAAATGAACCTCTTCCGGCACACTGTACAAGTGAACTTTGTTGATTTGTCGTGCACAAATTGAACATGTGCTTTTAACCCTTCGCGTGTACTATACACCTTTGGACATTGGTCACAAATGAATACTCTTCCAGTAGGGCGTGCTACGCGGTTTTTTTCTCCAGAGGAATGCATAATTTTCTTGTGGCGGTGCAAACTGCTTCTAAATTTGGTTCCAAATGCACACGACTTGCATGTGAACTGTTTCTCAAGTTTCCTGCATTTTGATTTGGTGGGATTTGTCATTCCCCCTGACGACGTAGATGTTTTACTGCTTGTACTTGGTATTGCCACAGTTGCCTCAGCTCATGTCTCAAGATCTTCGTACCGTGGAGATGTAGGCAATGATGTTGTACCACATGGTTCCCCAATATATTCCAATTGCTCGTGGAAGGATTGCTCTAGCGGAGATAAAACTGTGCACTGAAAAGGACAAGAATGTGTTATTAATAGAAATGTGAGAGAGTGGTCATGTAGAATATTTGCTTGGTGTTTACGACACTTTAACAGCCAGGGTGGTATCGTGTCGGACAGTGTTACGTGTGGAGGAAGCCAGAGTAACCGGGGAGAACCACCGAGTAGCGGCGAATCACCACCAGGCTCCCCAACGTACTAATCCCACCAGATTAGCATTGGTTGAAAGCATGTGTGCCATCAACGTGTGATACGTCTTAGCACACGGCGCCGTTGGACTCCCATTTGGGCGATGTGGAGGACGTGCCTTGCCTAAGGACACAACACATGTCGCCCCGGCTGGGATTCGAACAGTTATCCTCGGGTCCCATTTCCTACCAACTGCATGAGCTACCAACTCGGGTCATGTGAAATGAAAATATACTTATAATAAGTATAAGCTGGGTTGTTCAGTTGGTAGGAACTGGAACTCGTAATTCGAAGGTTCCCGGTGATAACGGTTCGAATCTCGGTCGGGGCGACATGGGGTGTGTCCTTAGGCATACATACTGTTACTAGACTCGGTAATGTGTGAGGCCCTGCGGCACAGTCAAAACTAACTTGGTAAACAGGGACATGTCTTTTTCTGAGCACTCATTACAGAGAAAATGGGAAAAGTATGCACTGCCTGAGCACTCTGCCCCACCCCAAAACAGGCAGCCATCACTATTTCCAACCTCTGCTACTGTTATTCTATTCATTTAAAGCTTGTTTGTAGTCGGAAAAATACAACGCCCACCGAATTAACACAAAATCACCGCCTCCATATAACTTGACGGCAGCATCCACATCTCGTTGTCTACACAAAATAACCGCCAATAGGTCAATATACCCCTGTCACGGAAACGAGAAAATTACGATATAGATATGCTCCCGATACGAGACAACGCACGTGCGCTAATGTTTCCATAGAGATTATTCCATGTACTAGAAGCCTGGTTATACAATTTATTACCAAAGTTTCCGTGTAAAGTACTCCGAAACCGCTTTTTTAGAATCTGTGCGTTTACACCTTCAATCATGCCCGAACACTTATGCCAAATAAACTACCCCTTTCCAGGATTCTAATACAATGCATTATTGTCAATCTCGTAACAAATATGCCGTATTTATTTCAATTTTAATTATGCAAACTTACCTCTTTGCGATTTCCGTCTTCCGCCATGTCTCTTTTCTAAAAAAATAACCGCAAGCTATACACAAAAACACCAAAACCCGCTGGACACCGTTTATACTTATAAATTTATGCAATGAAAACTTGCTTTCGGTTAATGTCGCACGTGTTTGGATAAGGATTTGCTCTGTAAGTTACTGTCAACACATGTTGCATTTGTGTTTTGATAATGATTTGCTTCACGGTATGTCTTCTTTGTTGTGACAGTGAAATCTTAATTGTTTGGTTTGCAAGTGGCCTTCAGTCAAAAAGATCAAATTTTCCACTTCATAACAGGGCAAAGTAACGAAGCGTTGCGAGAATTTAGGTTTTCTCCAATTTTTATTTCTCTACTACTGTATTATTTCATAGATCGTTTTTTTTTTGATCAACACTTAGCACCTTGCTGTCAACCTGTTAACACCTCAAGATTTTCATCAGCCTTCCAGGAAAATGATTACAATCATATTCTGGAAAAATTAGAAGAGACAAAACACACAAATACACATAGATTTCAACCTTGGAAAAATGTCGCAGTTCACAAAATCATCAGCATTAAACACCCAGGAGAAGAGAGGAGAGGAGAAGAAAGATGACAGGAAAAACAAGAAGGACAGGGAGATAGCTGCAAGAAGAGAGTCAGCAGGAAACAAGGTTAGTGCTGGCAATTTTAAAAATTCTGGGGGGTGGGGGGGGGGGGGGGGGCAAGCGAATAGGGAGTCAGAGGGGAGCAATGAGTTTTTGGGAAAGCAGTCAGAAGCTTTAACAAAGCAGATTGCTGAATTGAGGGAAGAGCTTAAAGCAAAGGATGTCGAGATGAGGGAGGCGTTAAGGGCCAAAGATCTCCAATTTTCTGAAATGTTAAGAAATTCCTTCTAAGGGCCAAAGACCTCCAATTTTCTGAAATGTTAAGAAATTCCTTCATTATGCCATCCCCACTATCTCTTGGGTCTCCAGCTAAAGAGATCCAAGTAGTGGCAGAGATTCGCTCTGCCCCAGACAGTAATGAGGTCAGCCCGATAGAGGTCCTGGCTGCCTCTGAGGGCATTTTTCTGAAAAGGAAAGCAGTAGCATCAGTAATAATACCAATAGTTGCGAAGCTGGAAAGACAAGTAAAAGAGAGTCCACGAGTTCAGCAGCCACAACATTGGAGGAGGGTAGCAGCCCAAAATCCTATGCTGAGGCTGCACGTGCTCGTGGAGTCAACCCCAGAACCAATACAAAAGTCACAGTGGATCCTCTGGGAACCAAATCTTTTAACCCGGATAGATCTCTGTCGCAGTTATTAAACACGCAAGCTAGTGGGATAGGTTCCAGTCACGATACCGAGCACAGCGGGGAGTCTGTTCCCGCTAGTGGCCCCAGCAATATGAGCCAAAGGGGGGGGGGGGAGGGGGAAGACTCCCCTTAAAAGAAAACAAAAAAGTTATGATTGCGAGTTGCAGGAGGTGACGGGTGCTGATGGATTCTCCACTTTGACACCTAGAGCGGTTAAGAAGTGCAGATACCTCCAGCACCCCCCCTCTTCCAGCTCCACTCAGGCCAACAGTACTGACAGTACTAATTTTCATAACGGCAATAACAATAACCACACTCCGGCTGAGGTATCGAAAGAAATTGGAGAAACAAAAGTATTGCCCTTGGGGTTGTGTATTGTGCGGTGGAAGGAAGCAAACCCGAGTGGAATGATTCGATATACTCAACACTAAGGTCCAATATGACCGAACTACAAAACAAGGGGCTCGGTATAATTCTGATGGGTGACTTTAATGGCCACATAGGTAATAATGAAGAAGGCATAGAGGGTGGGGACAAGAAAGTCAACAGAAATGGAAGGAAGCTGTTGAACTTCACAAACGAGCTCGGTCTGAAGATTCTGAACAGGGACGCGAGGTGTAAGGGGAAATGGACCTGGGCGAGGAACGACAGAAAATCAATAATCGACTACATTCTCACAGATGTTAATTTATGGAGGGAGGTGATAGGGGTAGAAGTAGATGATGGGTGTAAAATGGAGGTGGATAGTGATCACAACTTGATTACAGTGACGATCAGGGCCAAAAATGTAGTAAAAAGCAAAGGAAGCTTTAAGGAGATTTGGGAACTCAAAACGGATGCTGACTGGGCGAAGGTCAATGAAAAACTGAAACCAAAGCTTGCAACCGTACCCAAGAGGAGCAGTGTCCAGAAGATGGCCGACGCCATAGTTGCGAGCCTGGTGGAGGCAGGAAAGGAAAGTGTAGGAAAGATCAGGGTGCCAACACGGGAACTTGGGTACAGAGTGAACGAAGAACTGAAAAGGGCCATAAAGGGAAGAAAAGCTAAATGTGCTGCATACAAGGGGAGTAGAAAACTTAAGGGGGCGGAAAGCAACGAGGCCACATTAGCAAAGGAAGAATACCACCAAGCACGAAATAAAGTAAATAAGATTAAAGACGATAATCGGAGAGTACGAAATAGCAGTCTTATTAGTTTAAACAATATTTATTTGAAATTATGTTATTTGTATACAGTAAGCAACAGGTACAAAGAAGAACAAGCAACACAATGTACAACAGTACACAAAATAACAAAGGTAAACGAAGATAGATCGCTGTATATGAGAGGGATTCGACGGAAAGCTATCAGCTTATGTAAGTCGTCTCCCTCTTTCGTTTATCAATTCACTCGGCAGGTGGTGTCAGTCGGTAGTTACACGTACACATCAATACCCGCGGGCCCAGCCCACCCCACGGAACCAAACGTCGACTCGAAAAAAAAAAAAAAACACCTTACTGATGCCATTTAGGCATTTTTCTGTTTTCAAGACACAGCTACCAATTGGGGTCGCGAGCCAGGTCTCCAGACCCAGACCGAATGCGCGAGGCAAGAGTGGGAGAGGGCAGACCCCCGGGTAAAGATGTGCAGGAATGCATCAACTACAACAGGAATATTTTTAGAAAAATTAGAAAAGAAAGAAGCAAACGAGAAAAAGAAGAAAACATCGAACAAGAAAAGGAAAAAAAGAGAAAAAAAAATGTAAATGACGACCAGTCTGAATGCGTAATGCATTAGGTGCACTCGAGAAATACGTAAGGCAGTATCTTATTTCATCAGTTCTTTTGGTAAGGAGATATATATATGAAACCAAACTACGAAGACAGTCCATCTGAAGGTGGGCTGAAATTAAGTTTGATAGGTGTGGAGGGGAAGAAACGTGAAGATATGCTAGTTTGATACTATTATTATTAGTTAGTAATATTGGATTATTGGGTGGCCCAATATTATGTAACAAGTCATGCGAATCAGTTATTGGAATCGCTTACTTGATAAGATAAAGTCATGTACCACTTCAACGATGACACGATTGTCTTCGTTACTCAGGAATTCTGAACCAAAAAGAAATGTGGATGTGTCTGTTCCAAAAGGAAGAAGGTTAATCGTGCAATTACGTGCGTCTGAGAAGATTGGACAATGGAAGAAAAAATGATCAGGAGTCTCTTGCTCGCCACACTGACACAAAGGGTTTGGTGATAAATGATTATCGTAGAGGTGGGAGTTGAGGTTACTACACTGTAGACGTAGCCTGCAATGATATATTTGAGCTGTGCGAGATTTCGCGTTGCTGTAGAACCTTGGAGGTCGTTGGATTCCCTTGTTCAGGAAGGTCTTGAAGTTGATAAGTGACGAGTTCTCGCGAACAGGGAGCGGCAGATTATTCCATTCGTCCGTAAC
Source organism: Pictodentalium vernedei (assembly GCA_031216915.1). Taxonomy (NCBI): domain Eukaryota; kingdom Metazoa; phylum Mollusca; class Scaphopoda; order Dentaliida; family Dentaliidae; genus Pictodentalium; species Pictodentalium vernedei. The sequence goes on along the minus strand of CM062296.1, from coordinate 530,745,974 downwards.
ACTCGGGATGAAGGAAGACTTGTACAACTGAGTTCGACAAAAGGGAACTCGATGGTTATGACTTGTTCGGAGACTGATTGCTGGGTTGGTTAAAAAGGTAAGAGGAGGCACTTTATTGGAGATGAATGGAGGTAACGTGTGATGATACATTTTAAAAAACTGAATTAGCTTGTGTTTGCGACGTCTTTCATCAAGGGGGTTCCATTGCGTTTCACGATAGAGCAAAGTCTTCCTGACACTGACTGTTGCCCCTGCGATGATCCTTGCTGCTGCAATTTGTATTTTTTCCAGTTCGTCCACTTTGCTTACTGGACAGTTATCCCAAACGGTATCAGCATATTCAAGAAGAGGTCTAATGAAGGCAAAGTATATTTTTTCGAAAATACTACGATCCAGAGTAAACTTGTGCCTCCTCAGCAAGTCTAAACGGGACCAGGCTTTAGAACAAATATGTTCGATGTGATCGTTCCATGTACACATGCTATTCAGTATGACTCCTAAATGTTTATGGTTGGAAACTTCAGATATCTGAGAATTGCCTAAGAATAAAGGTGGATGGGAGGTGGGGTTGTTTTTACGCGAAATTAACATACTTTCTGTTTTGTTGGGATTGAACTCAACCAACCATGTTTTAGCCCAATGTTCAATTGTGGCCAAATCATGATTTATTAAGATTGACGCTTGTTCCGGGTTCTCTATAATTAGATACAAAGACGTATCATCTGCAAAGAGAAGTATACTGCTAAGCAGGTTATCCGTTATGTCGTTGATGTATATAAGGAACAGTAAGGGACCGAGAATGGACCCTTGAGGAACACCAGCGGTGGCTGGCCTCCATGGAGACGCCTCCGACGCTATCACAACTCGTTGTAACCTATCTGCAAGGTACGATTTCAAGAACAACAATAGTTCGCCCGAGACGCCAATACTCTCCAGCTTGTAGATAAGACCAGCGTGCCATACTTTGTCAAAGGCCTTACTGACATCACAGAACACCACCCTAACTTCTTTGCCTTCATCCAGTGCGCGACAGAATTCATCATAAATATCAATTAGTTGGAGGACAGTTGAGTCGCCAGGTCGAAACCCTGACTGAAATTGACTGAGGACATTATTTTCAATCAGAAACGCCCACAACCGCTTAAATACACATCTTTCGAGTATTTTACCAGCACAGCTGATCAATGATATTGGGCGATAATTAACAACAGAATTGGACGGTTGCTTTTTCAGGACTGGAGAGACATTTGTTTTTTTCCACAACGATGGAAAGTACGAGCTGTTCATCAGTATGTTAAATAAGATCGAAAGTGGTTCGCATAAGGAGGAATGACATTCTTTTAGTAGACGTGGGCTGATGAGATCAGAAGCCTTGGACACTTTTATCGACTTCATTACATTTTCTACTTCGCTACAATGTAGGGTGATGCTATCAATACTTTGGGAAGCACGGGATGGTGGGTCTGGCAGAGAAGCATTCGAATCATCAACTGTTGAGATAGAACTGAAGTATTCGTTGAACACTTCCGCTTTCTCAGCATTTGATGAGTATAGTTTATTTGAGTGGATGAGAGCGGGAATTCCTACTGCGTTACTGCTGCCGATAAATGTTTTTAAAGTCTTCCACCACTGTGATGGTGGTGTTTCTTTACTCCTTAGAGTGGACTAGATTTTTGACAAGTATAACGCTTTGGCCTTCCTAACAGCCGACACAACTTCATTTCGTTTCAGTTTATATTTAGCCCAGGCACGTGGAAGATCAATGCGCTTAGCAATGCGATACAAATGTTTCCTCTGCCTGATCAGTAATCTTATTTCGTTGTGCATCCATTTTGGTTAGTCCATTCTCGTAGTAATGAATTTATTGGGTATGTGGATTGAGGCAACCTCGAGTATTTTGTTGGTAAAGTTGGAAACTATAGTGTCAAGACAATGATTATCGAAGAGAGCGTCCCAGTCGACGCTAGAGAAAGCTTCATTTAGTGCTTCGTAGTTACCCTGGGAATAAAGCCATATCCTCCTCTTAAAGGAGAGAGGTGGTGGTTTAGAGAATTCAACTTCAATTGAAATGGGGCAGTGGTAGCGAATCATGTCCGGAATAATCGGTTCAAGGACCTCACAATTTTTAATGTTAATTGTGTCACTGAGAGCAAAGAGATCTAATAAGGAAGCCGATGATTCAGTGAAACAAGTTGGCTCGCTCACTACCTGTCTTAAATTAAAATAATGCTGAAGTTCAGAAAAACCGCCCCGAGACGAAACCATTTGGTTGTCATGGAAATCCCCTGTGACAATTAGATCGACGATAGACGTGTCTCTGGCCTTTTCGGTGGATGCCGATATGGCTTCCCACGTATCTGGGGGACTATTGGGTGGCCGATAGAAAATCCCTAATAATAACGACTTAGATCGTTTTGTGAAATTTTTCAGCCCACAGGCACTCTGTGTTCAATGTGAGGAGATCCGGTCTTGGTCGATATGAGATACCGTTTTGACGTAAATGGCAACCCCACCTCCCTTTGTCGAACGATTGAATCTCAATGGTTCGTGAAACCCTTGGAGAAAGACATCGGATGCGGGATCGGAGCTTTGCAGCCAAGTCTCAGTCAAAGTCACAATACCAAAAGATGCGAATTCACATTGAACTATATCTATTTGGGGTTTCAGACTCTGGATGTTAAGATGAACAATTTTTAAAATGTTCTCGCTGTGATCCAAATTAAGTGAATTTGGGCCAGGATTAGTTTCGATGTCACCGGACAATAATAAATGTACGGCCGAGTAGAACAACGAAGTGACAAGGAACGCAGAGATTAACACTTTCAATGTAAGCGTAGTCTTACAGACGTTCATCGCAATGCAAGGAAATGAAATTTCACAGATGTCCCTCGCACTGCAAGGAAATGAAGTTTCACCAGATGGATTTACTAAATGATGGGTACCGGAATCACTGAAGTGGTCAATAAATAAAGCAAACATAACAGTGAAGCTTTCATGCAGCCCAACTCCACTGAGTCGAAGGAGCATGTAAGTTAGAACACAAGTGGATCTCTCTTTAGACAAACAATACTTCAAGCTACTACAATATACTTTGATGTTAAAAGTGCCTATCCGAGCACGATATGATTCAAGAGAGCACATTATTGACTATCGTGCTGCCTGTTGATGTAAAGAAAGTTGTCTTTGGGTGCAAAAAATGTATTCAGACTGGCTTGGGAAGAAAGGTTGTGGTTTAGAATAGAGAGTAAGAGATACTTAGATTGGAGTGTAAAGATACGTATACATAAAGACACAAAGAAGAGGTATAACTTACTATATACAAGTTGATTGAGATGTGATTATAAAAAATATAGGTTGAGATCTGCTTTGACGGGCTCAGTAGTTGCTGTGCTTAAACGATGTAGATTTTCAGTAAATTAATATATCATTTCTCAGATCGGCGAAACCAAGAGAATTTTGTGAGCTAAGTAGGGCAAAAACCATTGTGTGTGGTCGTAAAACTAAGTATATCAGTGTTGGGAAGGGGGTGGATGGATGGTGAGGCTAGATTGTTGCTGGGGACAAGTTGGTGCATTGGTGATTTTCATAGCTTAAAGTTGACAACTTTCAGGTTGTTGTCATATTATTCGCACAGGCTGGCGAAAATATAAGAAAAAAATCATGTAGCAGTTTGAAGTAGCCAACCTTAACAAGTCAGATTATCTATTTATTTATTGGTCTTTAACGTCACTATTCTGCCGTTATGACTAAATGTGACCGGAACAATGGTGTGAAGTCAAGGTTAGCCAATCTTACACACCTTGCTGCCCATTTTAGAGGTCGTCTACCCCAAGCATTCAACTGTTGGTAGGTCCTAATTAACCAACAAGGCAGAACTTGTTTAAACAGTAAACAGACACTGCTTCGGGCCTCGCGGTTCCCATGGAGAACAAGTCGGGTATGTCGCCGGAAGGTGCAGATGAAACGGCTATTAGGTGTTTCGCGGGATTCGTCGAATATTTGGTACCATTGCCACAAGGCTATCACATTTAGAAACGCTAAACAAAACCTTCTTGCCACGAAAGTGTCGAAAGTTGGAAAGAAGGGATTGTTGTTGTGTTTCGAATACAATGGCACAAGGGCGGGAGGATCCACCCCTGATAAACCTCCATCTTGCAACTAGAATGCTGAAACGATGTCACCCAAACATACCAGAAACAAAGGCCTTTGCAAGAAGGATTCAAGGGTGTCCCACCTTAAAGGATGAATCCGGAGCAAAACTGGATGCAGCAGTGATTTCGATTCTCTTTATGATTCTCTATGTTTTTTTTTTTTTTTTTTTTTTTTTATATATGATCTAAATTAAAAGTTGGGAGTAGATATTCATTATAACAACACAGTGAGTGCTTTCCCTCCGTGCCCCCAGAGCACAGCTTCTGACCCCTCGGTGTAACGTGTTCACTGGATACGCCACAGCAAGGGGTCACAAACTATGTCCACGGGACAAGGCGTATTTTGGGTGGTGGCCAATGATTCGGATCTTGTTTTTTTGCAACCCAGAAGCAGAATAGCATTGTTTGCTCGGGAAAGTAGCGTCTGTCATTTTCCAGTAAACAGAACTATACAGACCAACATGGTTGAATGCAAAGATAAAATTTCCACCGCTTGCTGAAATGATGTATCGTTGCAACACCAAGAACCCGACCACCCCCTCCAGACCCATCACATCCCAGTAATTCAGGATGTGATGAGTCTGGAAGGGGCGGTCGAATTCTTAATATTGCAACGATACATTTAGTACAAGTACGTACATACTAGAAGTTATATGTATCGATTATGTTATGAACGGAGCAAGGCATTCTACACTCCTGTAAGATAAAATACCATACGTAGGAAACTGCGGGGTACATAAGTAGGAAACTGCAGGTGCAATTTTGGCATATTAGGTTACGAAAGACATGACCGATTCTGCGATTGCTGTTCTGGATATTAATGGTTTTTAGTTGTGAGTGGTTGGTGGTTGGGGGGGGGGGGGCATTTTTTGCATTGCTGTTCTGGATATTAATGGTTTTTAGTTGTGAGGGGTTGGTGGTTGGGGTGGGGGGGGCATTTTTTGCATTGCAATTGCATCGATATATTAAGTAACACTACGTACATGCCACGGCGGCAATTCAGGGTGTGATGAGGCTGGAAGGGGTGGGGGAATTCTTAATGTTGCAACGATACATTAAGTACAAGTACGTACATACTAGAAGTTATATGTATCGATTATGTTATGATCGGTTAAGTATGTGACCTTAAACACCAATAAATAAATAAATAATAAATAAATATGTTATGACCGGAGCAAGGCATACTACACTCCTGTAAGATAAGATATCATACGTAGGAAACTGCAGGTTACATAAGTATGAAACTGCAGGTGCAATTTTGGAATTTTAAGTTACGAAAGAAAAGACCAGGAAATGATCGGAGCAAGGCATACTACACTCCTGTAAGATAAGATATCGTACGTAGGAAACTGCAGGTTACATAAGTAGGAAACTGCAGGTGCAAGTTTGGAATATTAAGTTACGAAAGACATGACCGATTCTGCGATTGCTGTTCTGGATATTAATAGTTTTTAGTTGTGAGGGGTTGCTCCTGTAAGATAAGATATCGTACGTAGGAAACTGCAGGTTACATAAGTAGGAAACTGCAGGTGCAATTTTGGAATATTAAGTTACGAAAAACATGACCGATTCTGAGATTGCTGTTCTGGATATTAATAGTTTTTAGTTGTGAGGGGTTGGTGGTTGGGGGGGGGGGGGGGTTTGCATTACTGTTCTGGATATTAATGGTTTTTAGTTGTGAGGGGTTGGTGGTTGGGGGGGGGGCATATTTTGCATTGCTGTTCTGGATATTATTGGTTTTTAGTTGTGAGGGGTTGGTGGTAGGGATGGGGGCATTTTTGCATTGCATCAATATTTTAAGTAACACTACGTACATGCCACGACGGTAATTCAGGATGTGATGAGGCTGGAAGGGGTGGGGGAATACGTAATATTGCAACGATGCATTAAGTACAAGTACGTACATACTAGAAGTTATATGTATCGATTGTGTTATGATCGGAGCAAGGCATACTACACTCCTGTAAGATAAGATATCATACATAGGAAACTGCAGGTTATATAAGTAGGAGTGCAGGTGCAATTTTGGAATTTTAAGTTACAAAAGACATGACCAGGAAAAAGAAAATATCAATGGATTAGGACGTCAACAAAACATAAAATTAAAAGCCATACCCATACATTCTCAAGTGTATATACGCATATATACATATTGATAAACTGATTTGCCATATGGAGACCTTCCTGTGTGATCCCAAAGCAGCAGCAGTGAAACGACACAATTCTTATTATGATATAGGCAAGCGCGTCAACCAGCAGTGATTAATGGGTCTAGCTTTGGTAATTCATCTGGGCAAATAGTTAAATGACTCGATTGGTATTAAAACGGGGGTGTTGGATGGAGGGGGAAACCAACGAGCTCACCACTCAGTACTAGTCGATAGGAAAACGTTACGCTATCACTATTGGCACACTCAAATGTTTGGGGGAACTCCGCTCCTTGATCACAAAAGGCAAATACTAAATGTTTTGACCGGGAACGTGAATGACATATCACTGAATCCAAATTATTTTCAGTACAAATTTATAAAAACTTGTGTTTCTTTAAGGGGTAGGACAACGGATAGTAAGCTCATTGGTTGACAAGTATTTTATTCCAACAGATTAGCACGAAGGTGGTCCCTTAAGACGATCCTCGTGCAAACCTGTAGGAACAAAATTTCAGAATGTTATACTTGTTCACGCTGAAATCAAAAAAAATTCCTAAGAAATGGAAATGGAAGCTTGCCCAAAAATATTTTTAGTACAAATTTATGAAGACTTGTAATTATTCAAAAAATAGAGCACAACAGGGTGAGGCTATCGGTTGACGGTTGCCGGGTATTCTGTTCCCACAAAAGTGCATGATAACAGTCCTTAAAGATCACTCTCATTCAAATTTGCAGGAATAAAATTTAAAAAATTAATGGCACAACTGCACTGAAATCTGAAAATTTGCTAAGAGATGGGGGATCCAAGTTATTAGCCGCGATTAATAACCTGAGAGGTGTTAAGGTCAATATTCATGACTAGGCTGAATTTGGCCTCGACGTCCGCGATTTGCTGTGGGGTTGTGATTCGCTGGATTGAGCCATCATCTAACTTTACAAAAATCACCCCATCGAAAGTCCAGGTTTCTTTCAGTTTCTTGTCAGCAACCAGTATTCTCGCACGCCAAGCAATAGAAGCACGAGTTTTGGTCAAGTCTTCATTGAGATATACGCCCGAGTTTCTGCTATGTCCAATAGGGGGCACATTACGTTGAGAATCATTTCGTACAGACTTTAGACGAGACCTGGCTCTGAAGAGTTTGTCCCTGGTCCTGTAACTGTTAAGTTTAAATATAATAGGTCTGGACGATAATTGGGGACCACCACCGCGTTTAGGACCGACTCTGTGACTTCGGGAGATGTCGTCTATTGTTAATGGCACACCGATTTTACTTACAGTATCAATTATTATACTGTCTGTGTTTTCGTCGAGAGTTTCAGGAATGCCCGTCAGCCTCAGGTTGGTCCGTCTCTCGTATTGTTCCAAGTCATCTACACGATCACGTAATTATATGATGGTATTGTCTTTTTCTTTAATTTCTCGCTGTAGTTGACGAACGGTCAGTTCCAGCTGATCAACACGCTCGTCAGCTGCCTTATTGAATAGTGATTTTAGTAAAGTCTGAACAGACGGGTCGTTGAGCAAATGGGTGAAGGACTTTTTTAATGTAACATCAAAGGAAGGTTCGCCCCCAGATATATCGAAACACGTATCAGATTCAAAAAGATCATCCTCATCAACAGCGTTTGTTTTCTTTCTGTCCATGGGAGAGGGCGTTTCACTCATTTCCCTCGAACGCATTTTATCAAGATCGAACTGGTCTTCGTTATCACTACTAAGTGAAGCCATCTCTGGAAGTTAATTAAGGATGTCACAAGGTGTGAATATTACCAAGGAAAAAGCATTTGTGAATAAGGCTAGTTGAACTGAGACACGAAAAACAAAACAAACTAGACTTTATGATTCTGGAGAATCATGGCTTTTCCCGATTAGATTCCATGATTTTTCTTGACCCCACAGTGTCTGATGAATTGTTTTTAACTGTCTCACTAAAGTTCCTTCATTGATGTTATAAGAAAGGTGAGTATAGTAGTCACAAATGACTCGGTTTGGGTTTGATAAAAAATGTTAAGGTAAAACCCATCATTAATGGTAGAATGGGTTAATATCAATATCAATGTTTCCCTATCAGTTTTGCGTCCGGTAAAAGAAGTTACGTTTCTCTGTGGCATTTCCATTTGATGTTGTTGGTGTCCAAAGACAGACTATTTCCTCAATTTTTTTTACATTTAGCAGCCCATGAAGGGTTAACAAATGCCTACCAGAATAACTGATCCATGCAACTGGTCATATGACACGAAGACCTATCAACGGCCATTTTCTCTTGAAAACCCCACAAATTGTTTGTAGAAATCCAGGGAAAACGATTTTTTAAGCTTTTGATGGGTATCCCTGTTAACCTCCCCAACAGGGGTTAACGCTTGGCTTTTTGAATACCTTTATTACTTACAAAAATGGTCCTCTGTGAATTCCACTTCAAACAAAGGAGATTATGTTTATCTCTTCTGTATACATTAGGTGCTGTGCATGTCTGAAAACAGTCCCATGTTAACAACATTACGATGCTTGGCAGCTTGTAGATGGTTAAAAAACGCTCACCGGAGTATTTTGTAGATGCAACTTGTAATGTCACATAAAGACCTACGAATAGTCAATTTGTCTTGAAACCCTACAAGTTACCGTTAGGGAAATTCACAGAAAATGGGAATTTAAAGCTTACAAGGGATATCTCTCTTTAGCCTGCCCAAAATGGGTTAAAACGTCGACTTTTGAATACCCTTACTACTTACAAAAATGTTTCCGTATAAATTGTATGCGCGATGAAAGAAGGCACTTTTCTTTGTGGTGTACCCTTTGGGTGCTGTTGGTGTGCAAAAACAGCCCATTTTATCGCAATTTTGACCTTCAGCAGCCAGGGGAGGGTTAACTAATGCTGACCGGAATATTTTGTTCATGCGACTTGTAATGTCACACCAAGACCTGCAAATAGCCGATTTTTCTTGAAAACCTACAAGATGTTGTTAGAGAAATCCACAGAAAACGGGTATTTTAAGATTTTAATGGGTATCTCTCTTTAACCAGCCCAAAATGGGTTAAGACGTCAAATTTTGAATACCCTTACCACTTTCAAAAATATTTTCCGATCAATTTTGCGTCCGATAAATGAAGGCCCCTTTCTCTGTGGTATATCGTTTGGGTGCTGTTGTTGTCTAAAAACAGCCCATTTTATCACAATTTTTACGTTTAGCAGCTCGGTGAGGGTTAACTAATGCTGACCGAAATATTTTATCCATGCAGCTTGTAATGTCACACCAAGACCTGAGAGTGACCAATTTTTCTTGAAAATCTACAAGACTTGTTTAGAGAAATCCACGGAAAACATGAAGTTTTGAGCTTTTTTGGGGTATTGCTGTTTAACCAGCCCAAAACGGGTTAACACTTGGTTTTCTGAACACCCTTATTACTTACAAAAATGATCCTCGGTGAATTCCACTTCCAATACAGGAAGTTATGTTTACCTCTCGGGTATCGTTTGGGTGCTGTGGGGGTCTGAAACCGGCCCATTTCATCAAAATTTTGATGTTTGGCAGCCTGTGGGGGGTTACCATATGCATCGCCTAATATGTCGTGTGTATCAAAGGTTGTGTCATAGGCAGGTCTAGTAATTATAAATATTTAAAAAAAATCCTAAAGACGTGTTTCGAGAAAGTGCCGATAAACCCCAATTTTGGCAGTTTTTTGCCAATTGTGGCGAAATAAGGGTTAAATCGAAAATTCCGCTTCGGTACATTTTTAGATTTTTTGCCACTCTATGCGTGTGCCAAATTGTGTGAAAATCGGTTCAAAAATGGCTTCTGAATCGTACGGACAAAAATGTGTGGGGAAAAAAAAAAAAAAAAAAAAAAAACCCCAAAAAACTAGACTTTATGATTCTGGAGAATCATGGCTTTTCCCGATGAGATTCCATGATTTTTCATGACCCCACAGTGTCTGATGAATTGTTTTTAACTGTCTCACTGAAGTTCCTTCATTGATGTTATGAGAAAGGTGAAGATAGTAGTCTCAAATGACACAGTTTGATAAAAAATTGTTTAGGTAAAAACCATCATTAACGGTGGAGTGAGTTAATGTCAATATCGTCGTCCAACAAGTCAATGACCGACAAAAGGAGTTATGTTTGTTTGACACATACTCACTGAGTGCTGTGTCAATTTAAAAATGGTCCATTTTATCTCAAATGTATCCAAAATATTGATGTCTGGCAATTTGTAGAGGGTTAACAAGTGCCAACAGGAATATTTATTCATGCAACTTGTAATGTCACACCAAGAACTGTGAATGGCCATTTTTTTCTTTAAAATCTACAAGATGTTTTCAGAGAAATCCAGGGAGAACAAGAATTTTAAGCTTTTGATGGGTATCATTGTTTCTCCAGCCCCAAACGGGTTAAGTGTTGTTTTTGGAATACTCTTATTACTTCCAAAAATAATTCTCAGTGAATTCTACTTCCACTTATTTTGATCTCTCCTCCCAACTTCTGGTGCTGTGGGTACGCAAACACAGCCTATTTTATCAACATTTTGATGTTTGAGAACCTGCATAGGGTTAACAAATGTTTACAGGAATATTTTGTACATGCAACTTGTAATGTCACACTAAGATATGAGAATGGCCATTTTTTCCTGAAAATCTACGGGATGTTTTTAAAGAAATCCTCAGATAACATGGATTTTTAACCTTTTGAGGGGTATTTCTCTTTAACCAGCTCTAAAGGGTTAATGCTTGGTTTTGTGAATATCTTCATTACTTACAAAAATGATCAACGGTGAATTCCACTTCCAATGAAGGAGGTTATGTTTATCTCGTAGGTACACATTTAGTGTTATGGTTGCCCAAGAACAGCCCATTTTCTCCAAATGTCAATGCTTGGCAGCCTCTGGGGGGGGGGGGGGGGGGTTAACAAAATGGTTACCGAAACATTTCGTTCATGCAACTTGTAATGTCACTCGAAGACCTGCGAATGGTTAATTGCTCTTGAATTTTTTTTTGAGAAATCCACAGAAAACTGGAATTTTAAGCTTTTAGGGGGTATATCTCCTTAACCAGTTAAAAATGGGTTAAGACCTCGATTTTTGAATACATTTACTACTTACAAAAATGTTTCCCTGTCAGTTTTGCGCCCGGTAAAAGAAGTTACGTTTCTCTGTTGTATTCCCATTTGATGTTATTGTTGTTCAAAAACAGACTATTTTTTCAAAATTTTGACATTTAGCAGCCCATGGAGGGTTAACAAATGCTTACCGGAATAATTTATCCAATCAACTGGTAATGTGACACCATGACCTATCAATGGCCATTTTTTCTTGAAAACCCTACCAGATGTTTGTAAAGAAATCCAGGGAAATATAAATTTTTAAGCCTTTGATGGGTATCACTATTAACAACCACAAAATGGGTTAACGCTCGGTTTTTTGAATACCCTTATTACTTACAAAAATGGTCTTTGGTGAATTCCACTTCCAACAAAGGAGATTATTTTTATTTCTCAGGTACACGTTGGGTGATGTGCGTGCCTGAAAACAGCCCATTTCAACAAAATTACGATGCTTGGCAGCCTCTAGAGGGTTAATAAACGCTCACCGGAATATTTTGTCCATGCAACTTGTAATATCACACAAAGACCTGCGAGTAGTCAATTTTTCTTGAAAACCTACAGGATGTTTTTAGAGAAATCCACAGAAAATGGGAATTTTAAGATTTTAAGGGGTCTCTCTCTTTAACCTGTCCAAAATGGGTTAAGACTTCGACTTTTGAATACCCTTACTACTTACAAAAATGTTTGCGTATAGATTGTGCGCTCGATAAAAGAAGGCACGTTTCTTTGAGGCGTACCCATTGGGTGCTGTTGGCGTCCAAAAACAGCCCATTTTATCACAATTTTGACTTTTAGCAGCCCGTGGAGGGTTAACAAATGCTCACCGCAGTATTTTGTCCATACAACTTCTATTGTCACACCAAGGCCTGGGAGTGACAAATTTTTCTTGAAAATCTACAAGACTCGTTTAGAGAAATCCACTGAAAATACAAATTTTTGAGCTTTATGGGGGTATTGCTGTTTAACCAGCCCAAAACGGGTTAACGCTTGGTTTCTTGAACAACCTTATTACTGACAAAAATGATCCTCGGTGAATTCCACTCCCAGTAAAGAAAGTTATATTTATCTCTCGTGTATTGTTTGGGTGCGGTGGGGGCCTGGAACCGGCCTATTTCATCAAAATTTCGATGTTTGGCAGCCTGTGGAGGGTTACCATATGCATCGCCTGATATGTCGTGTGTATCAAAGGGCGTGTCACAGACAGGTCTAGCAATGTCGAATGTATAAAAAAAATCTACAAGACGTGTTTCGAGAAAGTGCCGATAAACCCCAATTTTGGCTGTTTTTTGCCAATTCTGAGGAAATAAGGGTTAAATCGAAAATTCCGCTTCGGTACATTTTTAGATTTTGTGCCCCTCTATGCGTGTGCAAAATTTCGTGAAAATCGGTTCGAAAATGGCTTCTGAATCGTACGGACAAATTGTGTGGAAAAAAAAAAAAAAAAAAAAAAAAAAAAAATAATCCGTAGAAAAACAATAGTCTTTTCCAGAGGGAAAAGCCTGAAAAAAAAAAAAAAAATAATAATCCGTAGAAAAACAATAGTCTTTTCCAGAGGGAAAAGCCTAATGAATCCAGATAACAGTGGAGCGTTCAAAGCTGTAACAAGAGCAACAGTACAGTTTGATTCAAAACCGATACAAAATGCTATGCGAATTCCAAAGCAAGAATTAAGATTTTATCCGTCAAGGCGGAGAGAAATGTTGCGAAATGGTTTGGGGTTCTTAATATGGTTCCACTACGTGGTATACATATCACCTTGATGGAATTCACATCGTTTTGAAGATTGTTTAACTAAGAGTAGTTGACCTGCGCTGACAGTTGCCAATGCAAACAATCAAAAAGACTTGTCAGTTAGGTTATGAAAATTCACATTTTTGGAGAAGAGTATAATGAATAAACTACCAACATCCTTCCTTATAAGTATCCTTGAACACACATCAAACTTATTATCATTTCACCAAATTAGATCGTAATTTTGAAGAAGCAAAATACACCAATTTATTCGTCGAAACACAGAGAAAGGAAAATTAGCGTCCACCCGCCATTGAGTCACGTGATCGTCTTCAAGCAGTCTTATTAGGACCATAAGAACGACAGGGGGGTCGAGTTCGAACGTATTTTGGAAATGTGTGAATAAACGTAACAGAGGAAGTAACCCACAGAGTATTAAAGTAGATGGCAGAGTTACAGACGAGCAAGATCAAGTCGCATCAGAACTAGTCAAGCACTGGGAAAAGGTAAACGATAAGCGATGGGGCATGGGGAGCCCACCTGAGTGTCCGAATCAGGTCGAGGAAAACCTATCGAACTTCGTGTGCAGCGAAATTAAAACGGAGGAGGTGCGAAAGGTGATATCAAAATTAAGTGATGGAAAAGCGGGAGGAGTGGATGAAAAGGGGGAGAGGAATTCGTGGAAAGCCTCACTGCCCTATTCAATCTAGCCATACAAAATTAAGAGGTCCAAAAGGAGTGGAGAGAAAGCAAAGTGACATTTATTCACAAAAAGGGGGAAAAAGACGTTTTGGATAACTATCGAGTGATCTCTGTCAGTAGCAACATTGGAAAGGTTTTCTGTAAAGTCATGTATGGGAGACTAGAGGAGGTGATTGAAGAGAAGGGTTTTTTTGGAGAAATCCAGAATGGCTTCAAGAAGGGAAGGAGAGTTACTGACCATCTTTTCACGCTATCCCAAATGATAGAATCCACGAAAGCAAAAAAAAAAATGTTTATGGCATTTTTATGGACGTCAAAAAGGCATACGATAGAGTATGGAGGGAGGGTATGTGGCGCAAGCTGGAGGCTCTAGGCTTAGGAGGCGAGTTTGTTGGAATTATGAAAGCATTATATAAAGATGTACAGAGTGAACTTAGCCTAGGAAACATTACAACAAAACGTGTGCCTATGGAGATAGGCCTAAAACAGGGGGGTATCCTTTCCCCAATCCTGTTTGCATTGTACATCAACGGTCTAGGAGGTGAACTCCTGCGTAGCGACGAGGGGGTAGCAGTTGGGGACTTGAAGATCCCAGGGCTATTTTTTGCAGACGATATGGTTCTAGTGTCAGAAAGCAAAGAGGGGCTAACGAAAATGCTGGGAATTGTTGGGAAATATGGGAGCAAATGGAGACTCGAACTTAATGAAAGCAAGAGCAAAGTTATACCTGTGGGCTGCAAAGTGAACCCCACTCGAAGGTGGAGAGTGGGTGAGTTCTGCATTCCAGAAGGGAACAGCAAACTTCTCAGTGTAGGAGAGACAGGTGATTACGAGTATTTGGGGGTAAATATAAACATTACAGGAAGAGGCATCTACCGAAACCACACAAATAAATTGATTCTGAAGGGGAAGCGAATCCTTAACCAAATGAAACTTATAGGGAGAAACAGTTTCAAAAAGGTTTTGGGAAATGATGGGGCTGCCAAGTATAACATACGTTACGGAAGTGGTACCCCTAAAACAGACGGCCGTAAAGAGCTTGGAAATCCTGCAGAACGATGCGGGCCGATAAATAACGGGGTCGAGTAATGCCGCAGCGCTAGAAGCAATCAAGGGTGAGCTTGGGTGGATGAGGATCAAGGACAGGATAGACCTGTTGAAACTCGGTTATCTTAATTATTTGGTAAATCTCCCCGACAGCCGATGGTGTAAAGTAATGTTCCTGATATTTTCAACTCAAATATCAAAACGGGGTGGATGGTCCAAGTGAGGGAGCTAGTAGAGAACTACTCATTGGAGATCTCGGACCCGGACGTTGGGGCAAACCAGGGTAAAAGAATCGTCAGAGAAAGGGTCATGGAGGATTGTAGCCGTAATTGGCGAGATGGGGTCAAATCAAAGAGGTCTTTGGGTGGCCTGCGTGATAAAGAGAAGCCAGGTTTTGAAGAGTACCTTGATGGCACCTTTGGGTGGGGGCACTGTTGTTCAAGCTGATGTCGCGATCCCTGGAGCTGAAGGAAAAAATTAGGAAAGACGGTGAAAGGGAGTGCCAGATGTGTAACTTGGGCATGGTGGAGACCCTGGAACACTTTCTTCTAGAATGCCCAAAGTACCAGTCTAAAAGAATGAGATTCACTGGGAGTATAATGGGGAAGTGGGATGGGAGAATGAAGGACATGTGGTTAGGGGGAGACTCAAAGGAGATGATTAATATGCTAATCGGAGAGATTGAGGAGAATGGGGCAAGGGATGTCATCAAGCAGTTCGTCTCCGAGTGTTGGGAGGAGAGGAGAAGTGTGGGAATAGGGAAGCAGTTGGGAGTACAGGGGTAACCAAGGCCTTCTCGTCCGAGAACCGTGACAAATCAGCGGCTGGCCAAAGTGTTATTATTATTATTACTATCAGCAGTAACTCAACTGTTGAAGATAATGCTCTCACTGCCACTGCCACTGCCATCAAAAAAAAAAACGTTACAGTCAGAGAGTCTGGCCAGGAGGTAGCCACTCAACTTATGAGTCTAGACTTCTCCGCGGCCATAAAAGGGACACCCACGAGGGCTGTAAAGAAGAAACCCACGAGGGTACCCATGGACAAAAACAAAAAACAGGATAAACAGCCTACACTTCCTCTAGGGGAAAAAAACAACAGTAAATATTGCCATGGTGACAAGGGTACACCCCGACACCCCAAAAGAAGCCATCAGCCAGGGTATACCAGGGTGCAAGTGGGAAAGATTCACTTCCAGAGCCACGGGCAATCACACGTGGAAGCTGAAGGTGATCTGCTCTAAAAGTATAACTAAACAAAAAATAATTTCGGAAGAGGTTACCATCAATGGTAGAAAGCACGTGGCAGAGGAGTACCGATCTACCCCTCCCCCAATCCAATGTCATAAATATAAAAAAATTTGGGCACGTAGCCAACAGATGCAGGGGCACTCTGACATGCATGAAATGTGGAGACAACCATCTCACCAAGGCATGCAGGTCAAAGTCCCCCTCCTGCCCTAACTTTAAGGGACCCCACACCAGTAATTATCGGGGGTGCCCCCACTTCAAAAAAAGTGAAGACCAACATAGAGCTGAAAAACCTAAACTTAAAAAAAAACCGACAATGCTTCCTCACCCCACACAATATGCTCCCTTGCACTCTACTCTGTTCTAAACAAACATGTCAGCACAAGTCTGTCTGACATCTGTCATGATGTTAGCCGGTCAGCATCCTGGCTATTCAAAACCCAAATATCCGAATCCTTAATTAAAGCCGCAATCAACACTCAATAAAGCCACTAATCTCCTCTAACCAAACACCGCGACTAAACTGCAACCCCGATCACGAATAAGCTACAAATAGCCGTGTGGAACGCTAGACTTCTTCAATAAATGGCAAAGAGCGTACAGAAACCGCAAAGAAGGCATCGAACATGTCCACCTACTAGTGACCCAAATGAAAACTGCTATCAGCAATCAGCAAATAGGCGCGGCAGTCCTACTAGACGTTGAAAAAGCATTCGACTCTGTTTGGCATAATGGAATGCGCTACAAATTATCTAAAATGAGACTCCCCGTGAAACTGATTAGATTACTATCCTCCTTCTTGGATGATCGCGAAATTAAAGTCAGAGTGAACAATGAAATGTCCGACTGTGTCCCCCTCGAAGCAGGCTCCCCCCCCCAAGGATCCGTCCTAAGCCCCCTCCTATACATCTTTTTCGTAAATGATCTTAGCTTCTCCGATGACCGCGTTCAGGTTTCCCAATTCGCGGATGATAAGGGCCTCTGGGACTCTAACAATACAGCCAATCTGCTCCAAAAACCCCTGCTTGAAGAATGGTGTGCCAAATGGAGAATTAAGCTAAACGCCAATAAAACCCAACGAATCACCTTTACTCGCAAGAAAACTAAACGGGATTTTGACCTAAAACTTATGGATAACACCCTCCCAGAATGCAAAGAAGCAAAATTCCTGGGCATCACCATTGATCAAAAATTGTCCTTCAACAAACATACCGACGACATGGCGAAAAAAGCCACCAAACGAATTAACGTGCTGAAAATGCTCAAGGGAACTTCATGGGGAGCCAACCAGTCCACCCTACTCAAACTATACAAAGCCTTTGTGCGCCCAGTACTCGAATACGGTGCAATCATACTAACTGACCTCAATCAAACTAATATGGGAAAGCTTCAGAGGGTCCAAAATCACGCGCTTAGAGTTGCCCTACGTGCCCCATGGGACACACCCATCAAAACACTCCACGACAGGGCCGAAATCCCCACCATTAAAGACCGCCTAGCCACCCTGGCCGCGACAAATCATGACCGGTTAGCCGACAGCGAACTAATCTCCGAACTTGGAGCAATTTGCGAAAGCCGACAAAAGCCCAAAAATTGTAACCAAAACTAAGACCTCTCGAATAAAAACTAGGGAATGACAAGGTGAACCACAGCTTAACTGTGGCCTTCTACCAGATAGGGCTGCCTTCACCGACTCAACTAAAAGTTACATCAGGAATAAATACTGTTATAAAAACTAAATAATAAATAGGGAACGATTGGGGTCCCAAGAACGAGAGTATATTACTGCTCTTACGAATGTAAAGATTCGTGCATTTCATACTCTTGGCCTTCTACCAGAAAGGGCTGCCTTCACCGACTCAACTAAAAGTTACATCAGGAATAAATACTGTTATAAAAACTAAATAATAAATAGGGAACGATTGGGGTCCCAAGCACGAGAGTATGTTACTGCTCTTACGAATGTAAAGATTTGTGCATTTCATACTCACCCCCATAGCGATAAGCACACACACAGCACAATACCACACAGGGGAGGGGGGGGGGGGCTGGGTCCCAAGCACAAGAGTATGTTACTGCTCTTACGAATGTAAAGATTCGTGCATTCCATACTCTCCCCCACACACACAGCAGATACCACAAGGACACGCAACGATAGAGGTGCTACTTTTATCTTTACAGTTTACATATTCTAATGAAAACTAATTCTACCTTCTTCTTTTAAGCAGGTACACAGAAGATGTTTTTCTTGACCAGCACCCCAATAACCGCTACAGACAGTCTAACCGTTATGGGAACAGTCACCCCCACGGTTCCTGAACATCCTCCGCTCCATCCCTAAAAGTGGTCAACCACTTTAAGGGAGGCGAGCGTTGGTCCTGCGTCCCGCCTCTGCCCCTTTTTGTAAGCGCATTGCGCATCTTTTTGTCCCAACCCAATAGGATTACAATGCAGGCCTGCCCCCGAATCAGGGAAGTTCGGGTCTTCTTACCCGAAAGGGGTCGTTGTTGTTTTCCTCCAAAGAGTCCAACTACAACAGAGACAGCCTGAGGCAGATTATACTTGCCAGTGATGGCCATCACTCATAATCATCCTCGAAGCGGCAGACTATACTTGCCCGAAAATCCAGATCGACTGCACCCTCGGGGAGAGGTAGTACCCTTGTGAGAGGACCCAACCTCCCACACTGGTCCTCACCCGAGGGTCCAACCGACATCAGTCAACGAGAACGCCTACCCACAACTGGAGACACCTGCCGAGTACCGGATCCTTTTCCTCCTTCAACACGCCTAGACATGTGACAGCCATCATATACAGCTACCGAGGGTCGAAAGGGGCTTGTCCCTCATACCGTCCCTGCGCGCCTTCGGCGCGCGAAATCATCATTTCGATAGAAGCATTAATAACAAAAAACTTCAGATGAGCCGATATTTCGGAGGCACAGACATTATCTGTATCTGTGAAAGTTGGCTACATCCCACCAAAACCTTTTCAATAAGTGGGTTCAGCACCATTAGAAGAGACCGACAAATAACTAAAGGAGGCGGCGTTGCTCTTCTAATAAAGCAGAACATCAAAACTAAAACCATAAAAAACTGATCACCTCGATCGCAACTGAAATCACAGTCGACAATAAAAACATCGCGATTGTTTGTTATTAGAACGACCCAAGCAAAACTGTTTCTGACACTGTCTTTGAATTCTTTACGAGGAAATACAAACACTGCATCTTCCTCGGCGACTTCAATGCCAAACACCTGTACTTTGGCTGCAACAAAACCAGCCGCAACGGTGAAGCCCTTCTCGAAATCACAAAAACATAACCTACATGTGATTATGAACGACAATTCAGTGACCTACATCAGTAGCAACCCACTACACCCATCTGAAATCCTCGATCTAATTATTACTGCCTGATAAATCACATCGATGACCACTGGGTCGGCGATGATGACTTAGTCAGCGACCACCTCCCGGTCCATGCCCCGCTCCAACTAGGTAATGGCCCACCTCAGGTACCCCCCCCCCCCCCCCCCACACCCACACACACACGCACACACTCTCCGCAAGAATTTTAGAAAAATGAATTGGAACTTCTACCGTGACACCATCGATGTCAAACTCACAAAAATACCCCCATCCAGTGCAACTGAACTCGAAACCCAATGCGAGGGCGTAGAGAAAATCATTAACTCAACCCTAAACGAAATATGCCCAAAAGAAGAAGTGCGCCCCTGGAGAAATACTATCTCGGGCGACACACTGTCACTAATCAAAACCAAACGGAAAGCTCTTCGCGCTCTTAAAACCGAAACTGACCCCAGTCAGAAAGCGGACCTTAAAAAAACATACAACCGCCTTCACGGCGAGGTTAAGAAAGCCCTCCATGCTGAAAATCAATCCAACTGGGAAAAGGCAACAGCCAACCTAAACGGGGTCCAGGATGCTAAAAAGTTCTGGGAATCTTTCAAAACCCTAACGAGGCAAAAAAAAAAAAACAAAGGTCGCAGCCAAACCTCTTAAAAGGGGAGACAGTTCCTTTACGCGCACCGACAAAGACAAGGCCGACACCTTTGCCGACCTCCTAAGAAAAACGCATCGCCCATATCAAGGTCCGGGCAACGATGACACCACCATAAAAGCCATTGATGACTTCATCAACGAACACCCGGATATCTACCGTGACCCCAAATTCGATAACGAGCCGGAAGACGGGGATGACGAGGACCTCGTCACCCCATCACCAATGACGAAATCATCAACCCCATAAAAAAAGTGCAGAAATTCCTCCTCACCCGGCGAGGACGAAGTGAGTTACAAAATTCTTAAACAAAGCCCAAATTCCCTAATCGAAAAACTGAACAAACTGTACAATGCATGCCTCACCCATGGCTACTTTCCTAAATGTTGGAAAACAGCCATCGGTGTCACGATACCAAAACCTGACAAGGATCCTTCCGATCCAGCCAGCTACCGCCCAATCAGTCTCCTCAGCTGCATTGCCAAGGTATTCGAACGAATCCTTACCAATCGACTCAGGTGGCACTTTGAAGATAACGATTTCTTAAAAAAGTGGCAAAGAGCCTATAGAAACCGTAAAGAATGCATCGAGCATGTCTACCGCCTAGTCACCCAAATGAAAACCGCGATTAACAACCAGCAAATAGGTGCGGCAGTCCTGCTAGGCGTCGAAAATGCCTTTGACTCTGTTTGGCACAATGGAATGCGCTATAAATTATCCAAAATAAAACTCCCCATGAAAGTGCTTAGACTACTGTCCTCCTTCCGAACTGATCGCGAAATTAAAGTCAGAGTAAACAATGAAATATCCCACAGTGTCCCCCTAGAAGCAGGTACCCACCCCCCTCAAGGGTCCGTCCTCAGCGCCCCTTTACATTTTCTATGTAAACAATCTCAAATTCTCCGAGGATCGTGTTTAAGTCTCCCAATTCGCGGACGATAAGGGCCTCTGGGACTCTAATAATACTGCCAATCTACTCCAAAAACCTCTGCAACGCGCTCTCGAAGACCTAGAACAATGGTGTGCCAAATGGAAAATAAAGCTGAACGCCAATAAAACCCAACGAATCACCTTCACTCGCAAGACAGGCAAACGCGACTTTGACCTGAAACTATTGGATAAAGTCCTCCCAGAATGCAAAGAGGCGAAATTCCTCGACATCACCATTGATCAAAACCTGTCCTTTAATAAACAAACCAACGATATGGCCAGTAAAGCAACCAAACGCATTAGCTTATTGAAAATGTTAAAGGGAACTTCCTGGGGAGCCAACCAGTCTACCCTACTTAAACTATACAAAGCCTTTGTCCACCCAGTACTCGAATATAGGGCAATCATCCTAACTGAGCTCAATCAAACTAATATGGGAAAACTTCAGAAGGTCCAAAATCACGCGCTTTGGGTCGTCCTCCGTGCCCCATGGGATACACCTATCAAAACACTCCACGACAGAGCCGATATCCCCACCATAAAAGACCGCCTTGCCTCTCTAGCCGCGAAAAACCATAACCGGCTAGCCGATAGCCAACTAATATCCAAACTACAGGTAATTTGCGAAAGCAGACAAAAACCCCATAACGCCAAAACTTAGGAAATACTAACTAGGACTTATAACTGAGGGCAAAACGCCTAAACTTAAGGAAATACCAACTAGGACTTACAGCCGAGGGCAAGACAGGAAAGTAACACCTCTGGGTGTGGCTCTGTGTGTAAGCCTGTTCTTCTCTACCTCAACTATCTAAAATAGGCCGATCATTAAAATAGGACTTTTAAACCAGGAAAAGACAGGAAAGTAACACCCACGGGTGTGGCTCTGTGTGTAAGCCTGTTCTTCGACTCAATACAAAATAGGGAACGAGAATGTGAACTAACAGCCAGATTAACAGTTTAGCTGCGGCCTTCTACCAGAAAGGGCTGTCTTCACCGATTCAACTACAATTACGTCACGCTTAAAGACTATATAAAACAAAACATGCTCGAGAAAAAATAGGGAACGAGACGGTGAGCTAACAGGCAGATTAATTAAATAATATAATAATAACCCCTAAGAAGCATGCTAACATAAAATAGAAACCATGGCAATATGCTACAAGGTAAGTCTCCACTTTGAAAAAAAGAAAGACAAACCTCAAAACCTGCACATAAAAGTAAAAAAAAAAGTATCACATTTGTTTCAATGGGTTAAAATTGAGAAAAAATACACTGATAATGTCACAGTAACCACCATGGCAATATGCCAGTAAGGTGAAACCCTACCTGAAAAATATCCTCTTGGAAGAAAAGAAAGAAAAACCTGAAAACCTGCACGTGAAAGTGAAAAAAGTATCACATTTGTTTCAAATGGTTAAAATTTAGAAAAATACCCTGAAAATGTTACAATAACCAGCGTGGCAATATGCCAGTGAGGTAAAACTCCACTTAAAAAAAATATCAAAACCTGCACACAAAAGTACAAAACCTGCACACAAAAGTCCAAAATTAAAGTAAATAAGCAGCTAAAGGGTTAAATAATTCAAAAATAGCCCAAGAAGCATCCTAACATAAAATAGGAACCATGGCAATATGCTACAAGGTAATTCGCCACTTGGAAGAAAAGAAAGACAAACCTCAAAATCTGCACATAAAAGTAAAAAAAAGTAGCACATTTGTTTCAAGGGGTTAAAATTGAGAAAAATACCCTGTCACAGTAACCACAATGGCAATATGCCAGTAAGGTGAAACTCTACTTGAAAAATATCCACTTGGAAGAAAAGAAACCTCAAAACCTGCACATAAAAGTAAAAAAAGTATCACATTTGTTTCAAAGGGTTCAAATTTAGAAAAATACCCTGAAAATGTTTCAGTAACCACCATGGCAATATGCCAGTGAGGTAAAACTCCACTTAAAAAAAATATCAATACCTGCACACAAAAGTACAAAACCTGCACACAAAAGTCCACAATTAAATTAAATAAGCAGCTAAAGGGTTAAATAATATAATAATAGCCCCAAGAAGCATCCTAACATAAAATAGGAACCATGGCAATATGCTACAAGGTAAGTCGCCACTTGGAAGAGAAGAAAGACAAACCTCAAAACCTGCACATAAAAGTAAAAAAAACATCAAAACCTGCACACAAACGTCAAAATAAGTCCAAAATTTGATTCAAAGTGTTAAAATTAAGACAAAATACCATGGAAAAGAGTTAAATGTTATCGTGAACCCCCATAGCAATATGCAAAGAATAAATAATTTTTTTAAAAAGCACAAAAATCCAAACCTGTAAACAAAAGAAGTCCAAAATTCAAGTAATTAAGCAGGAAAAGGGTTAAAAAATACAACGTAGCCCTAAGATGCATGTTTACATACAATAGAAAGCACGGACATATGCTACAAGGTAAATCTACGCTTGGAAGAAAGAAAAAAAAAACAAAAAAACATGAAAACCTGCACGCAAACGTCAAAATAAGTCTAAAAATCTATTCAAAGGGTTAAAAATTTTTAAAAATGCACTGGAAAGATATCAATGTTATAATAACCACCACTGCAATATGCAGTGAGGTCAACCTCAATTTAAATTTTTTATTACAACCTGTACATAAAAGTAAAAAGCTGTAAGCCTAAGTCCAAAACCTGTACATAAAAGTCCAAAATTGAAGTAATTCAGCGGGAAAAGGGTTAAATAATATAAACTTAGCCCTAAGATGTATGTTTACATACAACAGAAAGCATGGCCATATGCTGCAAGGTGAATCTCCACTTGGAAGAAAGGGGAAAAAAAACATCAAAACCTGCAAGCAAACATCAAAATAAGTCTAAAATTTGATTCAAAGGGTTAAAATTGAGACAAAATACCCTGGAAAAGAGTTAAATGTTATAGTGAACCACCATAGCAATATGCAGAAACCAAACAAAATTTTAAAAAGCCAAAAAATCAAAACCTGTACACAGAAGTTCAAAATATTTGAGAGCGGACGCCGACGCTGACGCCGACATGAGGGCTATGCCATAGGCTCACTCAACTAACGTTGGTGAGCCAATGACAGCTTAGCTGTGGCCTTCTACCAGAAAGGGCTGCCTTCACCGACTCAGCTAAAATCACATCATATTTAAAGACTGCATTAAACTAAATATGCTATATTTATTTTTATATTTTACATATTCTAATGATAACTAATTCTGCCTTCTTCTTTTAGCAGGTACACAGAAGATGTTTTTTGACCAGCACCCCAATAACCGCTATGGAAACTATAACCGTTATGGAATCTGTAGTCCCCATGGTTCCTGAACATCCTCCAATCCATCCCTAGAAGTGGTCGACCACTTCAAGGGAGACGAGCGTTGGTCCTGCGTCCCACCTCTGCCCCTTTTTGTAAGGGTCTATTTTGCACATCCTTTGACCCAGCCAAATAGGATCATAATGCAGGCCTGCACCCGAACCAGAGAAGTTCGGGTCTTCTTCCTGGTGGTCCCCGAAAGGGGTCGTTTTTGTTATCTCTCCACAGATGTCCTTCCACGAACATAAACACCGACTAAGACGGTCTGAGGCAGACTGTACTTGCCAATGATGGCCCACCATCGAAATCATCTCCGAAGTGGCAGACTATACTTGCCTGAAAATAAAACACCACAGCACCCTCGGGGAGAGGTAGCACCTTTGTGAGAGGACCCAACCTCCCACACTGGTCCTCACCCGAGGGTTCAATCAACATCAATCAACGCAGCCAACCTTCCACTCGTGACATCTTAGCCAGAAAATTCTGCCGAGTACCTGAACCTTTTCCTCTTTCAACACGCCTTGACATAAATTCAAAAGATCTCAAACGGCCAATGAGGGTCGAACGGGGATTGCCCCAAACCGTCCCTGCGCGAACCATTCCGTCCGGTTAAATGTGCTACGCTTCAAGTACAAAACCGGCTGGACTCTCAATTTACAATGAAATCCTTTCTCGCCTGACCGGAGTGGCGCCTCACCAGTGATGTAACTTTGCCACACGAAAAATAATCTAAAGGTGGAGAGTGGCATTATTAATTAGGAAAGGCAAGAGTTAATACGACGAAAGCTGTGGTTTTCACCCTGATAATTTGCAGAGCCTAGGCCTAGATGCAAGGCCTTTTAGTTTTTTCCAGTACTCTATTTCCCAATATTGAAGCACAGAAACCGGGTGTTGGGGGGGGGGGGTCATTCACCCCAGTTCTCGTACGAATACGATTGCAGACTTTCAGGACCCACTGGTGCCTACTATCAACAAAGTACGGTCAATGAATATATGTTTCCTGTTCTGTGTATCACAGCCGTCATTTAGACGTAAAATTTGTGTATATTTCATTCATATTCATGGATTATCTGACGAAGGAATTTCAAAGTAAACTGATTTTCATTACTATTATAGCACCTTTAACGGATCAAACAAAAGCAAAAACCCCGCTTCTATAGTTCGTAGGCCATTAACGGCCTTCGCCCATACAATTAAACACAAAGTACAAGTTGACCAGCCATGGGTACGAGTTGTCCAACCTTGGGTACGAGTTGTCCAATTGTGGGTACGAGTTGTCCAGCCGAAAATGGATACGAGTCGTCCAATTTTGGGTACGACTTGACTGGTACGAGTTGTCGTGGGAACGATGTCTAGAAACCGGTCCAGGATTTCCGAACAAAACAGCTCGAACATCTCCATTATTTCCAAATTCACATGATGGATCACGTGGTTATTGTCCAAAATGGCAGGAGGAAATGTTACTTCCTACTTGACGTTCATGTATTTCATTTCATTACTTATACCTGGCGTTTCTGCGTTTGACGCTGGGGACGCTATAGCGCTCGTCTTAGGACTAGTTATCGGTATCCTGGGAATATGTGCCTGCTTAGGCTTCTATGCACGACGACGAGCAGGAGCGTAAAATAAAGACTTGAGAATCATGTGACACAGACTAACTCAGTCCACATCTTCAGTGACTTTAGTGCAGTGATGTGTGAGGTTACAGGCGTGGCAAGATTATTTTTCATGATATCTATCATTACATCACGACACTTGATTCAAGAATATCCATCTTACTTGTCAACATCTGCCTGATAAGAGATAGAGAATTATTTATACACTATTGCGACTCAACTTTGTCAATGTGTCCATTTATTATCGAAATTTGAAGATTTGCCAATGAAATCTGAAGAAGACTCCGAAATTTTTCTCGCGACATTTCACAACAAATTAAACCATAGATAGAAGCCAGATGCTGATATTTCATTTCATTGTAAAATTATCCAAAACTGACTGAAATCTGTGAACTTTCCAGTTTCGTCCCAAAACTTATTCAACCTGAATAGAAAATTTGTTGAAAATGATTGATTTGACAGGCAAGATGTACATGTACATGAATGACTAGGAGCTTTTGGTGTATATCAATCGCTAGAATCAGTTTTTCATTTGTTTGCAACCAATCAAACTTGGGTGCTAGCTTGAGTCTTCATATAGAAATGTCTCCCTAAGTAAGACAGAATTCAAACAAATACTAAGAATAACATCCTTGTTGTGTAACCTTTTTGTGTAGCGCATGTTGTAACCAAATACACCCAAACAGCCGTACAGCAATTTGACCCAAACTATTCTCTAATTTAGACCAAATTTGAGCCCAAAGCATTCTCCACAAGGGCTGGACGATCCTCTGGCAATTTAAACCAGCAAACCAACGGTCAAAAAGGAAGATTGTACAAACAGAAAACAATTTTTCAACTCAGTTTATTGTAAAAAAAAAAAATACATTTATTATTAATGTAGTAAATGAATAGAGAGAATCACACATCACAAAGCATATCATTGATACACGCAGCATTATATATGAAGGTGGTAATTACAGTATGGCCGCTGTGGACTGGTCACTTTCCACGGGTGGGCATTATTTCCACAGATGCAATAATTTCAGATTCCAAACACTGATTAATAGTGATTATAGGAATAATCATCAAAAATTTAATTAATAATGAAGCACCGGGTGCAACCAGGGCTTCATTAATTAAAATTTTGCTGTTGATGATTTTTATTACTCGCGCATCGATTATGGCGAGCCCACAGTACATGCAGTTGCTCCAAGTGTGACAATGATTAAAATAGTAGGACTGATTTCTGTGTTATTGTTAGATTGACTTGAAAAATGCTCAGCGCAATTTTCAATACTTTATGACAAAATTATGTTTGCAAAGAAGCTCTATATTTGTAACAGTTACGTACAAAGGCTTGTCATTTTGAGGTGGCGATCGCCCCGGGCCGCAGTTGCCCGTCTGAGTTCAAAATTCCGTGGACGGTAAACGTACATCTAACCGCGATTTCTGCGGCCCATTAGTTCAGTCGAAGGCACCTCAAAATTGGCCCCCTGAAAAGGCAGTTTTCGCGGATTGAGGGAGGTTAATGTAACAAAACTGCAATTTGTGAAGTTTGTAGTGTGTCGTCAATGCAGTCACCCAGAGACAATAAGTAACCTTCCAAATATGAGCGGGAGGTCTACCAATACCAAAGTTGTAATTAGTTATTACATTGTACATCAGACTGAAACAACTCTTGTGTCACGCTTGATTACAGGATGTATCATCCCCAAGCCAGTTCGACCGCTGACGATTTGCCTGGGATGTTTCATCCCGAAATCATAGCCGGGACGATTCATCCCCTAAATCTGCTTCATTCGTCCCAAGTTATCGACATCTGGCGGTGAGCACAGTGCACTGGCTTTTACAGTCGTGTAATGTATAGATACAGGCTTGGTTATTTGGATGCAAGATAACTATAACACTCACTGTTGGTGAGTGTCATGGGTAACCTGGTATCTTGCATCCAAATATTCAAGCCTGCATCTATACATTTCGTGATGATGTACATCATAATTACACAAACCATGTACCTTAAAATGATATTAGTTGTCTACACATCAGGCTGAAACAAAATGGCCCCTGCAAATAATAAATGTCCCTCCTGAGGTCATCTTAGGTGAACCCAAAATGGCCCTCCTGGGGTGATTTGAGGTGAACAATAATGGCCCTCCTGCTATTTTCAAAATGACAAGCCTGGTACAAATATTATTTTGCTATCAAGTGTTTAAAATTGTCCGCAGCTTTCAACACTTGTTAACAAAATACTAATTGCGAACAAGCACACCTATTGCTGTCAGTTAACTGAGTTAAGGGCATTAAAAACCAACCTCTTTGGTGGATGGGTGCTGTTTACAAATATTATTTTGTATTTTAGGTGTTGAGTCTGCACTTTAGTATGAATATTATTTGATAAGTTTACAGAAAATATTCTTTTACTTTTCATTTCCACTGGAGGATGGTTTGGGTCTGTTAGTGGCCAGTGTGCCACGATATCTCCCCCCGTGTGGATATGTCCTCCCAGGGGTGAAGCTATCCTAGGATATATTCCATCCCCACCCTAGATATCCCCCCATCACCCACACCAACACCCTAAAAAGGGACAAAAAGATCAAGATTTATTCATTCATTTACTGAATTCTTATCAAATTAACATTGAGAAAAGCAGTAACCAATTGTAAAACAATAAAATTGAGGTGAAGTATATGTTTAGGCCTGGATATCTTCCCCTCACCCTTTCCAAAAACATAGCAACAGTAAAATATTTATTTACTTGAGTTGGGGGGGGGAGGGGGGGGAACACCTGTCCAAAATAGCCGCCCCAACTTTGTCAAAACTCCATAGATATACATAAGACAAAAGCAGCTATTTCTTAGACTTGTTCTGTTGGTAAAGGTGAAAATAAAATCTCTTTATTTTTAGCTCAACTTTGATGTAGTCAAATTTGAGGTTTTGTCATGGCCCAGCGTCTGTCTGTCCATCCGTCAACAATTCAAAACGGCTGGGGCTAGAGGCTGTATTTATGAGCCGATCTTTACGAAACTTATTGGGTACCTTTATTATTACCGTAGGACAAGAACAAGTGTTTTTGGGTGCGGTCTGAGATTAAGATGGCTGCCGGCAGCTATTTTGTACCGAAATTAGTGCAATCAGTATTTTGTACAGAACTTCTGTGTGAAAGTTCTGATTTAAATAAATTTTTGTATGAATGTTTAGTAACACGGAATACATTACATATAATACAAGTTTTTTTCTTGTGCATAAATTATGCAAATTAGCTGAACTTTGATGTATTCAGTGCTACTTATACACAGTAAGTACACATGTCAATACATCTCGTGCTAGGGGCTGTATTTATGAACCGATCTTCACGAAACTTCTTTGGTACCTTTGTTATCACATTGGGACAAGAATAAGTGTTTTTGGGTGCGGTCCGAAATTCGAGATTGCTGCGGGCAGCCATTTTGTACCGAAAATTAGGTACAATCAGTTTTTTGTACAGAACTTCTATATGAAGATTCTGATTTGAATACATTTTTGAATGAATGTTTAGTAACATGGAATACGTCACATATAATATGGGTTTTTTTCTCATGCAGAAACTATGCAAATTAGATGAACTTTTGATTTATTCAGTGCTACTCATACACAGTAAGTGCACATGTCAATACGGCTCGGGCTAGAGGCTGTATTTATGAACCGATCTTCACAAAACTTCTTGGGTACCTTTGTTATCACCTTGGGATGAGAATGAGTTTTGGGGTATGGTCGAAATTCAAGATGGCTGCCGGCGGCCATTTTATACCAAAATTAGGTGCAATCAGTTTTTTGTACTGAACTTCTAGGACTACGTCTGTTATCATCATAGGATGGTAACGAGTGCTTTTGGGCTCGACCCAAAATTCAGAATGTCTGTCGGCAGTCATATTTACGGAAATTGTGTGTATAACATTTTTTGTACAGAACCTGTAAAGAAGATTTTTTATGTCAGTAATGATTGCTATAAATTTATTGGGTGCCTTTGTTATCACTGTGGTATGAGAAGTCAGAACAAATATTTTTGGGTTCAGTCAGATCCACCCGGGGACTCAAAAAGGAGAAAATTAAAAATCTTTTCCAAAAGCTCCAGACAAAATAATATTTCTAGAATTCAGCATCCCTAGGATGTGTATATTCAAATGTGTTGAAGCCAAGTTCCTGTGTTAATATTTGGTGTTGTTTGGGGAGGGTAATCACTGAAGTTAAGCAACGTCGAGCCCAGTTAATCCTTGGATGGGTCACCGTCTGAGCGATCGATTCAGACTCCTGCGTTGTGTCCTTGGGCAAGGCACTTAATCCCAATTGTCCACATGAGGGTACGATGTCACCATGTACTTAGACATACTGCACGTCGAAGGTGCGCATGTCCTCAACCAATCTAACCCTGCCTGTGCTGCAGTGCAGAGTTAAGATGTTGGGGTGCTGGCAGCTGCTCGTCGTTGCTAAGTGGTTCTCTCTAGATACTCCGGCTTTCTCCACCTGTAAAACTGTCACCAACATGATATGACCTTGGCTGTTAATGTGATGTTAAAACCCTAATAAATAAATAAATTGGGGAGGGTAAACATTATTAGCACAACCCGATTTTCTATTTCCAATGAGAAAAATAAAACCTCACTCAAGGGAACCCTATGAGCTAAAGATAAAATTTCAAATACCTATATTTTAAGAAGAACTGGACAAATATTTATCAATTAGTATGAATCAACTTTAGAATGGTTTGAATCGAACAGGCCAAAACAATTGCTAACATTTGGCTTATGGTGCACCATACAAGGATCCCCATTGTAACATTAACCCCATGGAGATTTCTTTTAAAGTTTAGCATCTAACTGTCACACACCTTTTAACTTGACAATAGTTTACCTGTACATTTGTTACAGGCTACGGTCAGTATTTATGTGCAGACCTTTACAATACTTTACATGTACCTTTGTTACCAGGTCATTACCTATATGTGTGTCATTGCTGTGTCACATACTATTCATGTACATGTCTTACACAAGTTGAGCTACAGTGTCATTGACACTTTCATTTTTAGTTTCCAACCAATAACTTAAGCTGTAATTGACCAAATCATATAAAATTTGCTGTGTAGGTGTATCAGTATAAAATACAAGTCAAGTTCAAATCGAGGTTTGGTCTTCAATTTTTTTTTGGTGGATGTGTGGCCGAACGGCCTTCCATTATTAACATAACTAGACCTGATCTCCCCCCTTCTCCCCCTCCTCCCCCACACCTTTGTAAAAGTTCATAAGACATTCTTAAAATGTTTGCAGCCATTGTTTGGACTTGTTATGGTTGGGTAAAGGTGTATATAACACCTATTTATTTTTTCCAAATGGTTGCTATGTTTTTAGCTTAACTTGACATAGTCAAGATAAGCTATTGCCATCATGTATGCGAAAGTCTGTTAGTCTGTGAGTTGAGTCTGTTAGTCTGTTCACATTTTCCTTTAGCACGGGCTACACCCTGCAGTTCTTGTCTGATCGTCATGAAATTTCATATGCTGGTTTGGGGTCATGTCTAGATGAGATCGTCCCCTTTTGGTCGCGATCTGTCAACCGGTTTGGCTGCCCGAGCTCAAAACCCGAAAACCATTAGCACAGTCTACAGGTCGTATTTATGAAGGGATTTCATTGTAACTTGGTAGGATGCCTCTGTATAATACCTAGATGAGAACGTCCCCTTTTGGGCATGATCAGTCAACCGTGATGGCTGCCCAAGCCCAAAACCCAAGAACTTTCAGTCTGCAGGTCATGTTTAATATGGAGAGATTTCATTGTAACTTGGTAGGATGACTCCTTATGATGTCTAGATGAGAATTTCCCCATTTGGGCATGATCTGCCAACCGTGACGACTGCCCGTGCCCAAAACCTGAAAACCTTTAGCACAGTCTACAGGTCATATTTATCGAGGAATTTCATTGTAACTTGGCGAGTTGACTTCATATAATGTCTAGATGAGAAAGTCCCCTTTTGGTCCTGATTGGGCAACTGTGACGGCTACAGGGGCCCGAAGCCCGAAAACCTTTAGCACAGTCTACAGGTCATATTTATGAAGGGATTTCATTGTAACTTGGTAGGACGACTCCAAATAATGTCTAGATGAGTATGTCCCATTTTGATCGCGGTCATTCAGCCTTGATGGGTGCCTGAGCCCAAAAACTTTTAGCGTAGGCAAAAGGTCATATTTATCGAAGGATTTCATTGTAACCTGTTAGGTTGACTCCATATAATGCCTAGATGATGACATCCCCTTTTGGGCGTAATTGGTCATCTGTGATGGCTACAGTTGCCCGAAGCCTGAAAACCTTGAGCACAGTCTACAGGTCATATTTATAAAGGGATTTCAGTGTAACTTCACAGGATCACTCCAGATGATGCCCAGATGAGATTGTCCCCTTTGGTTGCGATCATTCAACCATGATGGCTGCCCGAGCACGAAGCCCGAAAACCTTTAGCACAGTCTACAGGTCATATTTATGAAGGGATTTCATTGTACTTGGTAGGTTGACTTCATATAATGTCTAGATGAGAACGTCTCCTTTTGGACACGATTGAGCAACTGTGACAGCTACAGGGGCCCGAAGCCCGAAAACCTCTAAAATAGTCTACAGATCATAATTATGAAGGGATTTCATTGTAGCTTGGTAGGATGATTCGAAATAATGTCTAGATGAGAACATCCCCTTTTGGTCGCGATCCTTCAGCCTTTATGGCTGCCCGAGCCCAAAGACCTTCAGCATAGTCTATAGGTCGTATTTATGGAAGGATTTCATTGTAACTTGTTAGGTTGACTCCATATAATGCCTAGATGATGACATCCCCTTTTGGTCGTGATTGGTCAACTGTGATGGCTACAGGTGCTCGAAGCCCGAAAATCTTGAGCACAGTCTACAGGTCATATTTATGAAGGGATTTCATTGTAACTTTGTAGGATCACTCCAGATGATGCCCAGATGAGAATGTCCCCTTTTGGTTGCGATCATTCAACCATTATGGCTGCCTGAGCCCAAAGCCCGAATACCTTTAGCACAGTCTACAGGTCATATTTATGAAGGGATTTCATTGTAACTTGGTAGGTTTGACTTCATATAATGTCTAGATGAGAACGTCCTCTTTTGGACACGATTGGGCAACTGTGACAGCTACAGGGGCTCAAAGCCCAAAAACCTTTAGAACAGTCTACAGGTCATAATTATGAAGGGATTTCATTGTAGCTTGGCAGGATGACTCCAAATAATGTCTAGATGAGAACGTCCCCTTTTGGTCACGATCATTCAGCCTTGATGGCTGCCCGAGCCCAAAATCCTTTAGCATAGTCTACAGGTTGTATTTATGGAAGGATTTCATTGTAACTTGTTAGGGTGACTCCATATAATGCCTAGATGATGACATCCCTTGTTGGTCGTGATTGGTCAAATGTGATGGCTACAGGTGCGAAGCCCGAAAATCTTGAGCATAGTCTACAGGTCATATTCAGGGCCACATGTACAAGATTTCGTACATGTACACGTACATCGATGTACACCTCCATAGGATTTAGTGTTAAAATCGTGTACAGGTACACGATTTGTTGTTTTTTATGGTGGCCCAGAATCGGCTTTGCCGATTCTACACCACTGGATTCTATATACACATCGCTCAAGAGTGAAAAAATGTATGAATTTTTAAGGAAAAAGAGGTGTATCGTCTGGCCCAGAATCGGCAAATGGGTTTCCCCCATAGGATTCAGTGTTAAAAATCGCGAGCAAAAACGTGTTGCCGTTTCTGGGCCAGCGTCGAAAAGTGGTTTGCCGATTCTGGGCCATCTGTGTCTGTACACAATTTTAACACCGAATCCCTACGGAGGCGTACACGGAAATCCATTTGCGAATTCTACATCAGAAATCGACTGATGTACGGTACATGGAAAAGAGGTGGTACTGAACCGGCAAACCACTTTTTGATGCCCAAAAGCTTGAAGAGCTTGAAATAAGTAATCAGCCAATCATTTCACGTTCCTAACGCTAATTAACCAATCAGATTGCTTGATTCTCATAAACTTAATCATACAAAGTTATCTCCCCTCGTCGTGGGGGTGGGGGGTCACGCCCGTCATAAAAAGGTGAATCGCGTTTAATAACGTGGATATAATGGCTAGAGCAATGTATACCAAAAACCAAAAGCTCGAAGAGCTTGAAATAAGTAATCACCCAATCACTTCACGTTCCTAACGCTAATTAACCAATCAGATTGCTCGATTCTCATAAACTTAATCATACAAAGTTATCTCCCCTCGTCGTGGGGGTGGGGTCACGCCCATCAGAAAATCGAAGTTTCGAGAAGGTGGTCACGTGACCTATCAAATTGAAGGTCTCGACGAGTGGATTAAGAAGATCGTAATTTTAACCCTCGTCGTGGGGTGGGGTCATGACCAGAGCCGAAAAACGACTTCCTTTTTACAAATCCAGGCATGTGAGGTATTAATATGAAGGGCTCGATGAATACATTACAAAAATGACGTTTTTTTCATTTTATGTGGGGGTGGGGGTCACACCCATCAGAAAAATCGAAGTTTCGTGAAGGTGGTCACGTGACCTATCAAATTAAAGGTTTCGACAAGTGGATTAAGAAGATCGTAATTTTAACCCTCGTCGTGGGGTGGGGTCACGACCAGAGCCGAAAAACGACTTCCTTTTTACAAATCCAGGCATGTGAGGTATTAATATGAAGGGCTCGATGAATACATTACAAAAATGACGTTTTTTTCATTTTATGTGGGGTGAGGGTCACGCCCATCAGAAAAATCGAAGTTTCGAGAAGGTGGTCACGTGACCTATCAAATTGAAGGTCTCGACGAGTGGATTAAGAAGATCGTAATTTTAACCCTCGTCGTGGGGGTGGGGTCACGACCAGAGCCGAAAAAACGTTCTTTATACAAAGCCAGGCATGTGAGGTACTGATATGAAGGCTCGATGAATATATTACGAAAATGACATTTTTCATTTTATGTGGGGGTGGGGTCACGACCAGAGACGAAAAACGTCTTCTTTTTTACAATTCCAAGCATGTGAGGTACTGATATGAAGGGCTTGATGAATACATTACAAAAATGACATTTTCCACCATCGCCGTGGAGATGGGGTTAACACCGATCAGAAAATCAAAAGTTTCGAGAAGATAGTCGTGTGACCTATCAAATTAAAGCTATTGACAAGGATATTATGAAAATCATAATCTTTCCCTTCTTATAACGGTGGAGTTGGGAGCATCTTGAAATCGAAAGTATTAAGAAAAGGTAGTTATGGAACATATTAAATTGAAAACACAACAAGTTGAATCTCATGCATCATTAATTTTTGATATCTGTGTTAAAAACGTGAAGAATGTTTTCAAAAAAAATATATATGATTGTTATACAAATTAGAGATGCACTCCCGTATTAACAAGTCACGCCTTAAGATGTTTTCCTTCAATAATAACTCTGTTTACTGAACCATAGATTTGTCAATACAAAAATTATAAGTTGATCTTCTAACGTTTCTACATATTGAGGATAGCCTATTTCAGCATTTCCGAAAAAAGTGTCAATCCAAACTATTTTTTTTTAGGAAACAATGCCCACGTTGAGAAGACATTACAAAACTGAACTAGTATTAATCTTGACTAAATTCAAATAAAAAACCCATTTGTCACGTGTTAGAAAAGATTTGTAAACAGTCTAAACGCACATGTGGAAAAGTTGTTTTGTTTTGTTTTTTACCACAGGAGTTAAAATATTTTAAGATAGGTGGCGTTATATAAATACAGCAACAACAAAAAGCAGTGTTCACAGTGTGTCAGCGTATGACTGGATGAAAATGAGAAAAAGCTCTTTTTCTAACCACTTGATAGCGAAGCATTACATCAGTTGTCGCGATATTTGATGTCATCCAACAGCAGCCAAGACATTAAGCTTTTTACATCGACATACCACTTGTCCAAAACAATTCTCTTTTAACCCTAAACGGGTGAAATACATCTCGGTAACGACTCCCTTTTTTCTTGATCAGACACAGTTGTTGGTGGAAAGTTGACTGGAGCGTCGTTCAAAACAATTGATCAAATATATCGAACGAAAACGACTCATTTTCTAACTACGCTTTGTCGCCGTATTCTAAACGTCATCGATTTACCGAAATGAGCACAATATCTCATGTTTTTTTAAAGATTTTTTGATGACATAAAAAGGTTGCATGCGCAGCAAAAATAACCATGCGCGCGGACCTGAGAAATATAGAGGTTCTTTTTGCTCGTCTAATGTAATTGATAATACAGCAATATTTTTTTTTAAAAAAATCAGTTTTTAACTGATAGTAGTGTTGTTGTTATGACTGATAGGTTAGGGTTTTATTACGAGTACATCAAGGTGGACAGCTCTATTCCATTCCCTCACCCGAGTCCTTTTGTGTGGGGACTTCTTTTTTAATTCAATTCAAGGAAAATGTGGTAATAAATGTACTAAACGAACATAAATGTGATAGAAAAGGTACCATAAGTGTAAAAAACGACATCTCATGCAATAACCTGTTCTACGCTGTTAAAAAACACCCATAACATCATTCCATTCATCTCCGTACTATGTAAATTTATTTTCGGAGACTTCACTTCACCTGGAACAAATGTAAGGACAATTGTTCTAAGAAATGTACTAAACGACCATAAATATGGTAGAAAGGGTAGAATATGTGTAACAACGACGTTTAATACAATAAACTGTTCTAAGCTGTTAAAAAACTTCCATCCGTCTCCGTAGGTTAAACTAATTAAACGTAAGGAAAATGTGGTCAAAAATGCAATAAACTGTTCTAAGCTGTTAAAAAATGTCCTAAACATGATTCCATCCTTCCCAATAGATTAAACTTAAGTAAATGTAAGGAAAATGTTGTAATGAATGCAATAAACTGTTCTAAGGAATCAAAACTCCCGCCCTAAACTTGTTTCAATGTATTTTTTTGGAGACTTAGCTTCACCTGGTGAAAATGTTAGGAAAGTGTGGTAATAAATCTATTAAAAGACAATAAATGAGGTAGAAAAAGTACAATATGTGTGAACAACGACATTTAATGCAATGAACTGTTCTAAGCTGTTAAAAACGCCCCCCAGGGGGAGGGGGGTTGGGGAAGGGGGGTGTAGAAGGGGGATAAGGGGAGGGGAGGGGAGG
The DNA here is from genome assembly GCA_031216915.1 of Pictodentalium vernedei. Lineage (NCBI taxonomy): Eukaryota > Metazoa > Mollusca > Scaphopoda > Dentaliida > Dentaliidae > Pictodentalium > Pictodentalium vernedei. The sequence goes on along the minus strand of CM062296.1, from coordinate 530,708,761 downwards.
GGAGGGAGATTAGGGAAGGGGAGGGAAAGGGGATTAGGGGAGGAGTGGAGGGATTAGGGAAGGGGAAGGGAGGGGATTAGGGAAGGGGAAGGGTGGGGATAGGGAAGGGGGGAGGGGTAGGGAAGGAAGAGGGGAGGGGATTAGGGAAGAGTGGTAGGGAGGGGGTTAGGGATGGGGCGGGGGGAGGGGAGGGAGGAGAGGGGAATTAGGGAAGGTGGAGGGGTTAGAGAAGGGAGGGGAGGGGGCGGCTAGGTAGGTGTATAGGAAAATATATATTTTTTTTTGTGTTGGACAATTTAGTTGAGGGTTATAATCATAGTTTTCCATAGTAGTATTCAGAGAGAGAACTCCCGTTTCAGTATCATTAGAACATGAAGTGGCAGTATCTCAACTTGAGCGTTTTTATCTCTGGTAAAATCTGTCAGAGTCTCAGAGATTAGGTCTTATTACTCTACTGTGTAAAAAGATAGGGATAATGTCGAGAATTTGAAATTCTAGGGGGCCTCTACCCCTACCTAATGTAGGTTATAAAATCCTTACAAAAAGCAGCATTGTCCTTACGATAGCGCGATGTGTTACAGTATATTGCTTGCCTGGATCGGACCTGGAAACGATCAATGGGTTTTCGTGAGCGAAAGAGGAGAATTCGAAGTTCCTCTGGAGGGTAAAAAAAAAAGATGAAAAAAATCGTTCGATCCGTTCATGTTTAGGGTGGGATTTCTGTTTCCTGGGAACAGTTTATTGCATTTCTTAACACATTTTCCTTGCATTTACTTAGTTTTATCTTCGAAGAAGGATGGAATAATGTTTAGGGCGTTTCTTACAGCTCAGAACAGTGTGTTGCATTAAATGTCATTGTTTACACATATGGTATCTTTTCTACCACATTTATGGTCGTTTAAAACAGTTATTACCACACTTTCCTAACATTTTCAGCAGATGAAGCGAAGTCTCCGAAAAAGGCATTAAAACAAGTTTAGGGCGGGTGTTTTGATTCCTTAGAACAGTTTATTGCATTCATTACAACATTTTCCTTACATTTACTCAGTTTAATCTATTGGGAAGGATGGAATCATGTTTAGGACATTTTAACAGCTTAGCACAGTTCATTGCATTAAATGTCGTTTTCTAAACTTATGCTACCTTTTCTATCACATTTATGGTCGTTTAATACATTTATAACGATATTTTCTTCTTTTTTTTAATACAGGTAAAGTTTCGTTTACGAAGATGTATGGAAAGAAGTGTAGGACACGTTTTTTGATACATTAGTTAATTGAATTTAAGGTCGTCGTTTATATTTATGTTCACTTTTCATTACTTTAATGACCCTTTAAGATAATTTGGAACAAATTTTCCTTACATGTAATTAGTTTAATCTACGAAGACGAATGGAATCATGTTTAGGGAGTGTTTTAACAGCTTAGAACAGTTTATTGCATTAAACGTCGTTGTTTACACATATTGTACTTTTCTACCATATTTATGGTCGTTTAGTACATTAATTACCACATTTTCTTTACATTTACAGCAGCTGAAGTTATGTCTCAGAAAATGCATTGAAACATGTTTTTGGTGGGTTTTCTGATTCCTTAGAACAGTGTTTTGCATTTTTGACCACATTTTCCTTACGTTTAATTAGTTTAACCTACGGAGACGGATGGAATCATGTTTAGGGAGTTTTTTTTAACAGCTTAGAACAGTTTATTGCATTAAACGTCGTTGTTTACACATATTGTACCCTTTCTACCATATTTATGGTCGTTTAGTACATGTATTAAAAACAAGTTTCCTTACATTTGCTCCAGTTGAAGTGAAGTCTCCGAAAATAAATTTATATAGTACGGAGATGAATGGAATGATGTTAAGGGCGTTTTTTTAACAGCTTAGAACAGGTTATTGCATGAGATGTCGTTTTTACACTTATGGTACCTTTTCTATCACATTTATGTTCGTTTAGTACATTTATTACCACATTTTCCTTACATTTACAGCAGGTGAAGTTATGTTTCCGAAAGTGCATTGAAACAAATTTCTGGCGGGTTTTCTGATTCCTTAGAACACTTTTCTGCATTTTTGGCCACAGTTTCCTTACATTTACTTCCTTTAATCTTCGTAGAAGGATGGAATCATGTTTAGAGCGTTTTTAACAGCTTAGAACAGTTTATTGCATTAAATGTCTTTTCTACCACATTTATGGTCGTTTAAAACATTTCTTACCACACTTTCCTTACATTATCACCAGGTGAAGTTAAGTCTGCGAAAATGCATTGAAGCGGGTTTTCTGATTCCTTAGAATAGTTTATTGCATTTTTGACCACAGTTTCGTTACATTTACTCAGTTTAACCTACGGAGAAGGATGGAATCATGTTTAGGGCGTTCTTAACAGCTTAGAACAGTTTATTGCATTAAATGTCGTTGTTAACACATATTGTACTTTTTCTACCTCATTTATTGTCTTTTAATAGATTTATTACCGCATTTTCCTTACATTTACACCAGGTGAAGTTATGTTTCCGAAAATGCATTGAAACATGTTTAGGGCGGGATTTCTGATTCCATAGAACAGTTTATTGAATTTTTTTACCACGTTTTCCTTACATTTAATTAGTTTAACCTACGGAGACGGATGGAATCATGTTTAGGGAGTTTTTTTTAACAGCTTAGAACAGTTTATTGCATTAAACGTCGTTGTTTACACATATTGTACCCTTTCTACCATATTTATGGTCGTTTAGTACATTTATTAAAAACAAGTTTCCTTACATTTGCTCCAGTTGAAGTGAAGTCTCCGAAAATAAATTTATATAGTACGGAGATGAATGGAATGATGTTAAGGGCGTTTTTTTAACAGCTTAGAACAGGTTATTGCATGAGATGTCGTTTTTACACTTATGGTACCTTTTCTATCACATTTATGTTCGTTTAGTACATTTATTACCACATTTTCCTTACATTTACAGCAGGTGAAGTTATGTTTCCGAAAGTGCATTGAAACAAATTTCTGGCGGGTTTTCTGATTCCTTAGAACACTTTTCTGCATTTTTGGCTACAGTTTCCTTACATTTACTTACTTTAATCTTCGTAGAAGGATGGAATCATGTTTAGAGCGTTTTTAACAGCTTAGAACAGTTTATTGCATTAAATGTCTTTTCTACCACATTTATGGGCGTTTAAAACATTTCTTACCACACTTTCCTTACATTATCACCAGGTGAAGTTAAGTCTGCGAAAATGCATTGAAGCGGGTTTTCTGATTCCTTAGAATAGTTTATTGCATTTTTGACCACAGTTTCGTTACATTTACTCAGTTTAATCTACGGAGAAGGATGGAATCATGTTTAGGGCGTTCTTAACAGCTTAGAACAGTTTATTGCATTAAATGTCATTGTTAACACATATTGTACTTTTTCTACCTCATTTATTGTCTTTTAATAGATTTATTACCGCATTTTCCTTACATTTACACCAGGTGAAGTTATGTTTCCGAAAATGCATTGAAACATGTTTAGGGCGGGATTTCTGATTCCATAGAACAGTTTATTGAATTTTTTTACCACGTTTTCCTTACATTTAATTAGTTTAACCTACGGAGACGGATGGAATCATGTTTAGGGAGTTTTTTTTAACAGCTTAGAACAGTTTATTGCATTAAACGTCGTTGTTTACACATATTGTACCCTTTCTACCATATTTATGGTCGTTTAGTACATTTATTAAAAACAAGTTTCCTTACATTTGCTCCAGTTGAAGTGAAGTCTCCGAAAATAAATTTATATAGTACGGAGATGAATGGAATGATGTTAAGGGCGTTTTTTTAACAGCTTAGAACAGGTTATTGCATGAGATGTCGTTTTTACACTTATGGTACCTTTTCTATCACATTTATGTTCGTTTAGTACATTTATTACCACATTTTCCTTACATTTACAGCAGGTGAAGTTATGTTTCCGAAAGTGCATTGAAACAAATTTCTGGCGGGTTTTCTGATTCCTTAGAACACTTTTCTGCATTTTTGGCTACAGTTTCCTTACATTTACTTACTTTAATCTTCGTAGAAGGATGGAATCATGTTTAGAGCGTTTTTAACAGCTTAGAACAGTTTATTGCATTAAATGTCTTTTCTACCACATTTATGGTCGTTTAAAACATTTCTTACCACACTTTCCTTACATTATCACCAGGTGAAGTTAAGTCTGCGAAAATGCATTGAAGCGGGTTTTCTGATTCCTTAGAATAGTTTATTGCATTTTTGACCACAGTTTCGTTACATTTACTCAGTTTAATCTACGGAGAAGGATGGAATCATGTTTAGGGCGTTCTTAACAGCTTAGAACAGTTTATTGCATTAAATGTCGTTGTTAACACATATTGTACTTTTTCTACCTCATTTATTGTCTTTTAATAGATTTATTACCGCATTTTCCTTACATTTACACCAGGTGAAGTTATGTTTCCGAAAATGCATTGAAACATGTTTAGGGCGGGATTTCTGATTCCTTAGAACAGTTTATTGAATTTTTTTACCACATTTTCCTTACATTTACTTAGTTTTATCTTTGAAGAGGATAGAATCATGTTTAGGGCGTTTCTTACAGCTCAGAACAGTGTATTGCATTAAATGTCGTTGTTTACACATAAGGTATCTTTTCTATCACATCTTTGGTCGTTTCATACATTTATGACGATATTTTCTTGTTTTTTTTTCAATACAGGTAAAGTTTCGTTTACGAAGATATACGTAAGCAAGTTTAGGAAGCGTTCTTTGATACCTGATGTAATTGCATTTTTAAGGTCGTAGTTTACATTTATGTTCAAATTTCAATACTTTTATGTCCGTTTAAGACATTTTTGAGCACATTTTACTTACAATTACTTAGTTTCATCTACGGAGAAGGATGGAATCATGTTTAGGGCGTTTCTTTCAGCTTAGAACAGTGTATTGCATTAAATGCCGTTGTTTACACATATGGCATCTTTTCTACCACATGTATGGTTGGTTAAAACATTTATTACCACACTTTCCTTACATTTTCACCAGGTGAAGTTAAGTCTCCGAAAAATGCATTGAAGCGGGTTTTCTTTTTCCTTAGAATAGTTTATTGCATTTTTGACCACAGTTTCGTTACATTTACTCAGTTTAATCTTCCCCAACCCCCTCCCCCTCCCCCTGGGGGGCGTTTTTAACAGCTTAGAACAGTTCATTGCATTAAATGTCGTTGTTTACACATATTGTACTTTTTCTACCTCATTTATTGTCTTTTAATAGATTTATTACCACACTTTCCTAACATTTTCACCAGGTGAAGCTAAGTCTCCAAAAAATACATTGAAACAAGTTTAGGGCGGGTGTTTTGATTCCTTAGAACAGTTTATTGCATTCATTACAACATTTTCCTTACATTTACTTAGTTTAATCTATTGGGAAGGATGGAATCATGTTTAGGACATTTTTTAACAGCTTAGAACAGTTTATTGCATTTTTGACCACATTTTCCTTACGTTTAATTAGTTTAACCTACGGAGACGGATGGAATCATGTTTAGAGAGTTTTTTAACAGCTTAGAACAGTTTATTGCATTAAATGTCGTTGTTTACACATATTCTACCCTTTCTACCATATTTATGGTCGTTTAGTACATTTATTAAAATAATTTTCCTTACATTTGCTCCAGTTGAAGTGAAGTCTCCGAAAATAAATTTACATAGTACGGAGATGAATGGAATGATGTTAAGGGCGTTTTTTAACAGCTTAGAACAGGTTATTGCATGAGATGTCGTTTTTTACACTTATGGTACCTTTTCTATCACATTTATGTTCGTTTAGTACATTTATTACCACATTTTCCTTGAATTGAATTAAAAACGAAGTCTTCACGCAAAAGGACTCGGGTGAGGGAATGGAATAGAGCAGTCCACCTTGATGTACTCGTAATAAAACCCTAACCTATCAGTCATAACAACAACACTACTATCAGTTAAAAACTGATTTTTTTTTAAAAAAAATATTGCTGTATTATCAATTACATTAGACGGGAAAAAAGAACCTCTACATTTTTCAGGTCCGCGCGCATGGTTATTTGTGCTGCGCATGCAACCTTTTTATGTCATCAGAAAATCTTTAAAAAAACATGAGATATTGTGCTCATTTCGGTAAATCGATGACGTTTAGAATACGGCGACAAATCGTAGTTAGAAAATGAGTCGTTTTCGTTCGATATATTTGATCAATTGTTTTGAACGACCCTCCAGTCAACTTTCCACCAACAACTGTGTCTGATCAAGAAAAAAGAAGGGAGTCGTTACCGAGATGTATTTCACCCGTTTATGGTTAAAAGAGAATTGTTTTGGACAAGTGGTATATCGACGTAAAAAGCTTAATGTCTTGGCTACTGTTGGATGACATCAAATATCGCGACAACTGATGTAATGCTTCGCTATCAAGTGGTTAGAAAAAGAGCTTTTTCTCATTTTCATTCAGTCATACGCTGACCCACTGTAAACACTGCTTTTTGTTGTTGCTGTATTTATATAACGCCACCTATGTTAAAATATTTTAACACCTGTGGTAAAAAACAAAACAAAACAACTTTTCCACATGTGCGTTTAGACTGTTTACAAATCTTTTCTAACACGTGACAAATGTTTTTTTTTATTTGAATTTAGTCAATATTAATACTAGTTTAGTTTTGTAATGTCTTCTTGACGTGGGCATTGTTTCCTAAAAAAATAGTTTGGATTGACACTTTTTTCGGAAATGGTGAAATAGGCTGTGTCTGATCAAGAAAAAAAGGGAGTCGTTACCGAGATGTATTTCACCAATTTAGGGTTAAAAGAGAATTGTTTTGGACAAGTGGTATGTCGACGTAAAAAGCTTAATGTCTTGGCTGCTGTTGGATGACATCAAATATCGCGACAGCTGATGTAATGCTTCACTATCAAGTGGTTAGAAAAAGAGCTTTTTCTCATTTTCATTCAGTCATACGCTGACACACTGTAAACACTGCTTTTTGTTGTTGCTGTATTTATATAACGCCACCTATCTTAAAATATTTTAACACCTGTGGTAAAAAACAAAACAAAACAACTTTTCCTCACGTGCGTTTAGACTGTTTACAAATCTTTTCTAACACGTGACAAAAGGGTTTTTTATTTGAATTTAGTCAAGATTAATACTAGTTCAGTTTTGTAATGTCTTCTCAACGTGGGCATTGTTTCCTAAAAAAAATAGTTTGGATTGGCACTTTTTTCAGAAATGGTGAAATAGGCTATCCTTAATATGTAGAAACGTTAGAAGATGAACTTATAATTTTGTATTGACAAATCTATGGTTCAGTAAACAGAGTTATTATTGAAGGAAAACATCTTAAGGCGTGACTTGTTAATAAGCGAGTGCATCTCTAATTTGCATAACAATCATATATATTTTTTTGAAAACATTCTTCACGTTTTTAACACAGATATCAAAAATTAATGATGCATCAGATTCAACTTGTTGTGTTTTCAATTTAATATGTTCCATAACTACCTTTTCTTAATACTTTCGATTTCAAGATGCTCCCAACTCCACCGTTATAAGAAGGGAAAGATTATGATTTTCATAATATCCTTGTCGATAGCTTTAATTTGATAGGTCACACGACTATCTTCTCGAAACTTTTGATTTTCTGATCGGTGTTAATCCCATCTCCACGGCGATGGTGGAAAATGTCATTTTTGTAATGTTTTCACCAAGCCCTTCATATCAGTATCTCACATGCTTGGATTTGTAAAAAGGAAGACGTTTTTCGTCTCTGGTCGTGACCCCACCCCCCTCATAAAATGAAAAATGTCATTTTCGTAATGTATTCATCGAGCCTTCATATCAGTACCTCACATGCCTGGCTTTGTATAAAGAACGATGTTTTTTCGGCTCTGGTCGTGACCCCACCCCACGGCGAGGGTTAAAATTACGATCTTCTTTATCCACTCGTCGAGGCCTTCAATTTGATAGGTCACGTGACCACCTTCTCGAAACTTCGATTTTTCTGATGGGCGTGACCCTCACCCCACATAAAATGAAAAAAACGTCATTTTTGTAATGTATTCATCGAGCCCTTCATATTAATACCTCACATGCCTGGATTTGTAAAAAGGAAGTCGTTTTTCGGCTCTGGTCGTGACCCCACCCCACGACGAGGGTTAAAATTACGATCTTCTTAATCCACTCGTCGAGACCTTCAATTTGATAGGTCACGTGACCACCATCTCGAAACTTCGATTTTTCTGATGGGCGTGACCCCCACCCCCACATAAAATGAAAAAACGTCATTTTTGTAATGTATTCATCGAGCCCTTCATATTAATACCTCACATGCCTGGATTTGTAAAAAGGAAGTCGTTTTTCGGCTCTGGTCGTGACCCCACCCCACGACGAGGGTTAAAATTACGATCTTCTTAATCCACTCGTCGATACCTTCAATTTGATAGGTCACGTGACCACCATCTCGAAACTTCGATTTTTCTGATGGGCGTGACCCCCACCCCCACATAAAATGAAAAAACGTCATTTTTGTAATGTATTCATCGAGCCCTTCATATTAATACCTCACATGCCTGGATTTGTAAAAAGGAAGTCGTTTTCGGCTCTGGTCGTGACCCCACCCCACGACGAGGGTTAAAATTACGATCTTCTTAATCCACTCGTCGAGACCTTCAATTTGATAGGTCACGTGACCACCTTCTCGAAATTCGATTTTCTGATGGGCGTGACCCCCACCCCCACGACGAGGGGAGATAACTTTGTATGATTAAGTTTATGAGAATCAAGCAATCTGATTGGTTAATTAGCGTTAGGAACGTGAAGTGATTGGGTGATTACTTATTTCAAGCTCTTCAAGCTTTTGGGCATCGTGGCAGTGGGTTTGCCGGTTCAGTATCACCTCTTTTCCGTGTACCGTACATGAGTCGATTTCTGATGTAGAATCCACAAATGGATTTCCGTGTACGCCTCCGTAGGGATTCGGTGTTAAAATCGTGAACGGACACGGATGGCCCAGAATCGGCAAACCACTTTTCGACGCTGGCCCAGAAACGGCGATTTTTGACACTGAATCCTGGACTGTGAAATTCATGTTCCACGTGGAGACAGCCTTGTATTATCTGAAGGCTTGAAGCTGAATCCTTTTTTGTATTGTATTTATAAAATTGTGTACATTGTGTTATTCTTGTAATATATTATCATACAGAAATAATGTAAATGCTAACCCTGCTTGTGTGGAGTATGTTGGGGGAGCTGACAGTCGCTCACCATTGCTCGGTGGTTCTCTCTGGTTACTCCGGCTTCCTCCACCCGTAAAACTGTCATGGTCATGATTAGCCATTGTGCAGAAATGTGTGACCTTGAAACACTAATAAATAAATAGTAAGTGTAACTTATTCCAAACAGATAAAAAGTCTCCAGTCTGGGTACACATGGAATAAAGGGCGGCGCCGAATTGCTGGCTTTTCAAGATTAGGGATGAGAGTACATTCGGGGGGAATCCCTTAGTGAGGCGGGGAGTAGCAAAACGGAGGGTAGTGTATAGGTGAAATGCATTCCTGGCTGTTAAGGAACGTTGACACTAAAGTCGTGGAGCAACATTTCAAAATAATGTCACAGGGTTCGCTGTTTGATAGGGGGGTCACTCTTATTGGAGGACAAGGACTGTGCAACCTCTTGTGTTTACTGAATATATGTATTTGAACCATTGGTCAAAGAACTGTAGTCTTTGTGAAGCGCTTGCCTCCTGGGGAAGGGGAGTCCAATGGTATATTGTGATGTTCGGCCTCCGTGGGTAATATGGTAGGCTGCACTGTGTCCGCTGGCGTCTGTGGGACATGTGCGAGTTTCTAATAGGTCTGATTTTGCAGGTTAGAGTTAGAAAAGGCAGAAGTAATGGTTTCGCGCCTCGAAGGCGTGCAGGGATTGCGCAGACGGTCCCCTTTCGGTTCTCTTCAGCGCTGGAAGATTCAGCACCATCATGCCCGGGCACAGTAGAGGAGGAAAGCTGAAAGTGTACGAGATGGGTTCTAGTGTGATGTTGGTACTTTTATGCAACTACATGTACATTCTGCCACTTTTATGTTTGTTAGTGCTTTCTCGCGCAAGTATAGTCTGCCTCTCACTTTTCTGTATTTCTGTTTTACGAATCAGCTTTGTTGATTTTCAGGTATAATCTGCTGCTTTGTATAAGTCACTTAGTAGAGAGCGTCTTGGGTAAGTGTAGTGTGGTCCACCTCGGGTTGAATTGAGTAGTTCGAAGAAGAGCGGTTTCGGATTCGACCTTACAGACCTGTGTACAGACAACAGCCACTGACTGGGTTGCACCCAACCGAACTCACCTGGTCTGGAGACAAACCTGCTATTTGTCCTGTTTGTACAGGATCTTGATACGTTTAGAAAACGTTTTCAAAAAGGCACGCAGGATAATCACGCGCTTACCCAGGGGTGGATGACCACCTCCAGGGATGGCGTGACGGATGAGAAGATCTGTAGCGGTTACAATGGTTTCTTAATGGTTAGGTTCTATAGGCACATATAGCCTGCCTTAGTCTCTTGTTAGTCTGGAGCTTGTTTGTTGTTGACAGGTGTGGTTCTGTCGGGTCTTCGTTCCAGTGTAGTCTGCCTCTTAGGACTTACGTCCGTTGGTGCATGTTGGGTCATTTGGGACAAGGTTTGCTGATCTGTTTTTCCGTCGAATGGTCTGGAAGAAGAGAGAATGAAGGTGTGTAAGTCACTCTCCCACTCTGTGACCCCCCCCCCCCCCTCTCACCCTGGTATATTTCTTTGTGCGATATTGATTAAGCGAGACATCCCGGCTACAACTACCGACCAAAGACAGGTAATGCCGACTAGTTTTGATTTCACTCGTACTGCTGGTAACTCGGGGCGGGTGATACTTAACGAGGTATCAACCTGGTTACATGTTCCAGCCAAACCATAGATGTTACCGCTTTATCTCTACTTGTTCTGCTAGTTTTAACATTTTTGTCGACTAGCGCGTGATTTTATATCTCTTGAGTTTTAGTATGTTGGCTTTGTTACTTTTGCTGAGGACGAGAGCCCCGTGTTCAAGAACAGGACGCACGAATGCTTTGCAGAGATTGAATAGGACGGTTTTGTCGTCTCCCCGGGTGTGTGCGTGGCATTAGCAAAATTATCTGTTTGGTCGCTTTGGTGGCAATTATATTTATGTGTTTTGTGAGATTGGCTCTCTGGTGTAGAGTTACACCCAGGTGCACTTTGGTAGTACTTTTCTCTGAAGATTGAGTTCGAAGTCGAGGTTTTTGACTCTATTCTTTGAGGTTTATGGATGACTAGCAGGGCTAGTTGACACAACAGAGGAGTGACAGTATTTAATTATTTATCATTCTGCTGTCCATGCCAGATGATTTTATCAACCTAGGGACTTGATTTGAACAAACTTGAAGGATGTTGTACACCAAATATCAAAAGATTCTGATTGGTGGTTCTGGAGAAGAAAATAAAATTTTGAGAGTATTACCAATTTTGCACTAAGTTAAATCCCCCCCCCCCCCCCCTTCCCCCAATAGAGAAGACAAATATCAACCCAGGGACTTTGTTTGAACAAATTGAATCTGAACACTTATTGATGCTGTATACCAAATATCAAAAGATTCTGATAGTATCCCAGGAAGCCATTTTTAGCTCATCTTGACAAAGTCAAGCTGAGCTAATCTCATCGCTCTCCGTCCGTCGTCCGTCGTCTGTCGTCCGTCGTCCGTCAACACCATGTTTTGGTCTTCTCCTCCAAAGCCACTGGGCCAATTCAAGTGAAAGTTTGTGTGAGTGATGGTCCCAAAGGGGCATTTCATTTTTGTTCAACTCAGCATGCCCAGCCCCATAGGGAGGGGAGTGGGGGAAAATGCTCCAAAATATTTTTAAAATCATCTTCTCAAGAACCAGTGTGTACAGTGACTTGATATTTGCTATGGAGCTTCCATATGAGGTGTAGAATCAAGTTTGTTCAAACGAAGTTCGTGAAGTAATATTTGGCTTTGTAATAGGAGGGGTAAAATTTTTGGCCCCGCCCAAAATTTCTATTTTCTGAACCGATGGTCCGGTATAAACCAAATTTGGTTTGTGGTAGTATTGGGTCATACCCATGCAAAAAAAAAAAAAATTCCCGCATCCCCATGGGAACCCTGGGAGATAAAAATAGAAATATTTTCAAACGCCCACATTTCCCAAAACCCATGGAACAGAGAGCTTTTATTTGGTATGGAGTATCCTTATGACCAGTAGAATTGAATGGTAAAAAAAAATGCCATCGGTAATGTTAGGGTGTTCTGTAATGGGCATCGAAAAAAATGCTGAGTCAGCATATTTGCAAAAATTTAAAAAAATCTTTTCTCCAGAACCAATCACCAGAATCTTTTGATATTTGGTATACAGCATTCATAGGGGGGTCAGATAAAAGTTTGTTGAAATAAAGCTCATTGGTTCTTATTTGGGCTCTCTACAGGAGCCCGAAGTTTTAACATAGGGTAATATGGGGAATATTCTGTAAAAATCTTCTTCTTCAGAACCATCAGTCAGAATCCTTTAATATTTGGTATACATCATTGTTATGAGGGTCAGATTCTAGATTGTTCAAACCAAGTCCCTAGGTTAATATTTGGGCTTCCTATGGAAGCCCAAATTTTATTTTTGTTCAGTATGGAGGGTAATTTAAAAAAAATCTTCTTTTGTTCAAACCAAGTCCCTAGGTTAATATTTGGGCTTCCTATGGAAGCCCAAATTTTATTTTTGTTCAGTATGGAGGGTAATTTAAAAAAAATCTTCTTCAGATCCATCAGTCAGAATGCTAACTCAGGGACCCGATTGCAATAAACTTGAATCTGCCCTCCCCCTACACCCAGAGAATTCCCTCATATTGCATGGTAAAATCACCCCCACCCCCATAAGGAGCCCAAACATTAACCTAGGCACTCAATTTGAATAAAATTGAACCGGACACCCCTTGAGATGTTGTATACCAACCCTGAAGCATTCTAACTGGTGAATCTGAAGAAGATTTTATTAAATTCCCTCATACTGCACTAAGTTAAAATTTGGGCTCCCATAGGAAACCTAAATATGAACCCACTGACTCAATTTTAACAAATTGGAATCTGCCACCCCCCCCCCCACCCATCGCACAACGTTAAATCAGCCCCACCCCTCTCCCCCATAGGAAGCCTAAATATGAACCCACTGATTCAATTTGAACAAATTTGAAACTGACATCCCAAGAGATGATGTGCACCACATATGAAAGGATTCTGACTGGTGGAAATGAAGAAGATTTTTAAAGAAATCTCTTCATTTTGCACTGTTAAACTTTGGGCTCCAACAGAGAGCCCAAATATTAACCCATAGACCCAATTTGAACAAACTTGAATTGATACCTCCACCCCCTCCCACCGAGAGGTTATATACCAAATATGAAAGCATTCTGACTGGAGAATCTGAAGAAAAGGATTTTTAAAGATTATCCCCCAAATTGCACAAAGCTAAAATTCAGGCTTCCAAAGGAAGCTCAAATATTAACCGAGGAACTTGATTGAACAATTTTGGATCTGACCCAAATAACAATGATGTATACCAAACATTAAAAGATTCTGACTGGTGGTGCTGAAGAAGAAGAATTTTAAAGATTATTCCCCATACTGCCCAAAGTTAAAAATTCAGGCTTTGAGCCCAAATATGAACCAAGGGGCTTCAATTTAACAAATTGGATTCTGACCCTCGTATGGATGCTGTACACCAAATATCAAAAGATTCTGATCAGTGGCCCTGGAGAAAAACAATTTTTAGCTCACCTGACTTTCAGTCAGGAGAGCTACAGTGATCACTCACCGTCCATCGTCGTCCGTGAACATGGTGTTTGAGTCTTCTCCTCCCAAACCGTTGAACCAATTTAATTGATATTTGAGATAATAGTTTGTTATGACATCGCAATTTGATTTTGTTCAAATCAAGTTGCCTCGCCTGTGGGTAGGGCCACACCCAAAAAGTGTGCTGAAATCTTAAAAAATCTTCTTCTCATGAAGCAGCAGTAGCAGAGACTTGATATTTGGTGTGCAGCTTCCTTTTGAGGTGTAGACTTAGATTTGTTCAAGAGAAGTTTGTGGGGCTATACTTGGCGTCGTAATGGGAGGGGAAAGAATATTTGCCCCTCCCAAAATTTCTACTTTCCAAACCGAGAGGCAAATTTTGACCAAATTTGATATGAGGGCTTACTGGGTCATAAGTACTTAATTTATGTCAAAAATTTTTTTCCCGTCGCCCCATGGGGACCGCAGGAGCTAAAAATAGAAAAAAATGAAAACGCCCATATCTCCAAAACTACACGGCACTGAGAATTCTTATTTGTTGTGAAGCTTCCTTAGGACCAACAGAATGGAATGGTAAAAACAAATTACCATCGGTTTTATCATGGGGTACTTTTTGGGGACTTTGAAAAAGTGCTGAGTCAGCATTTTTTAACACTGTGGGTTATGGGAAAAACATATAAGAGTACTTTTCTCTCAAACCACTGCTCCAAAAGCTTTCAAATTTCACATATAACATCTTTGGAAGATTGTTTCACATGTTTATTGAAATCAATTGCCTGGGTCGATATTTGGGCTCTCTATGGGAGCCCAAATATTTAAATTAGTGCAGTTTGAGGAGTATTTTTTAAAAATCTTCTTCTTCAGATCTAGCAATAAGAATCTTTTGATATTTGGTATGCAGCATCCTTAGAGGGGTGAGATTCAAGTTTGTTGAAGCCAAGTCCCTGGGTTGATATTTAGGCTGAAAATTTGGGGTCCCGTTGTGGACTTTTGGACCAAAATCTGGAAATTTTTTTTTTTGTTTTTTTTATGTGTTTCGGTCAATTTTAAGACAAAAAAAATTTTTTTTTTTTACACTGAAAATTTGGGATCCGGTTGGGACTTAGACAATTTTGAGCCGAAATCGTGAAATTTCTTTTTGTTTTTTATGCGTTTCGGTCAATTTTAAGACAAAATTTTTTTTTTTTTTTACACTGAAAATTTGAGGTCCGGTTGGGACTTAGAAAATTTTGGACCAAAATCCTGAATTTTTTTTTTTGTTTTTTATGATGCATTTTGGTAAATTTTGAGAGAGAAAAAAAAAAAAATTTTTACACTGAAAATTTGGGGTCCGGGTGGGACTTAGAAAATTTTGGACCAAAATCCTGAATTTTTTTTTTGTTTATGCGTTTCGGTCAATTTTAAGACAAAAAAAAAATTATTGAAAATTTGGGGTCCGGGTGGGATTTAGAAAATTTTGGACCAAAATCCGAAATTTTTTTTTTTTGTTTTTTATGCGTTTCGGTCAATTTTAAGACAAAAAAAAAATTTTTTTACACTGAAAATTTGGGGTCTTGGTGGGACTTTGAAAATTTTGGACCAAAATCCTGAATTTTGTTTTTGGTTTTTTATGCGTTTTTGTCAATTTTAAGAGAAAAAAAAAAAATTTTTTTACACTGAAAATTTGGGGTCTGGGTGGGACTTAGAAAATTTTGGACCAAAATCCGGAAATTAGTTTTTTATGCGTTTTAAGAAGAAAAAAAAATTGAGGCTGAAAATATTTTGTTTGGGCAAAAAAATCTGTTTTTTATGCGTTTATCTCAATTTTGGGACGTAAAAGTGCAGGAACTGAAAATAGAAGGGAAATCCTGTGTATTGTGAGGGCACAATCACTTCATCTAGTTGGTATATGCTTTTCTTAGGCGGGGCGTATGCAGCTTATTCAAGTCCCTGGTTTGATATTTAGACTACCATGTCAGGTGAGCGCCCGCAGGCCCCCTGGGGCCTCATGTTTAAATATTTGCAAATATGCTGACTCAGATTTTTTTCAATGTCACCCCCCCCCACCCCTTACAGAACACCATAACACAACCGATGGCAATTTGCTTGACCAGTCAATTCTACTGGTCATAAGGATGTTTCATACCAAATAACAGTTTTCTGCTCCGTGTCGGATTTATGATTTATTTATTGGTGTTTAAGGTCACATATTACTGCACAATGGCAAATCATGACCACAACAGTTTTATGGGTAGAGGAAGCTGGAGTACCCGAAGAGGAGCACCGAGCAATGGTGAGCAACTATCAGCTCCCCAACATACTAACTCCACACAAGCAGGGTTAGAATTGGTTGAAAACAGATGCACCATCGACATGCAGTATGCCTTAGTACACTTCACCGTGCACCTACAGGGGCAATGGGGTTGAAGTGTCTTGCACACAATGCGATTGTCACAGGTAGGATTCAAACCGAGAACCTCTGGGCTTGCAGCCTGCACTTCTGCCTACTGAGCCACCGTGCCCCTGTTCCGTGTGGTTTGGGAAAATATTTCTATTTTTAGCTCCTGGGGTTCCCACAGGGATACAGAATTTTTTTTGCACGAATCAAGTACTTATGACTCAATAATACCACTTACCAAATTTGATTCAAATAAGACAATCAGTTTAGAAAATAGAAATTTGGGGCAGAGACAAAAATCTTGCCCCTCCAATTACGAACACAAAGAACCAATTGCTCAGAGAACTTTGTTTGAACAAACTTGATTCCACACCTCAAAAGGAAGCCCCATACCAAATATCAAGTCATTGTACCCACTGGTTCATGAGAAGAAGATTTTTTAAAATTTTGGAGCATTTCCCCCACCCCCACTCTATGGAGTATGGCAACTTCATTTGAACAAACTTGAATTGACATACAAGGACCATGCATGTCACATAGGGACACACAAATTTTGTTTTTGCATGAGTCAAGTACTTGTGACTCAATAATTATACCTACCACATACCAAATTTGGTTGAAATCGGATCATCGTTTCACAAAATACAAATTTTGGGTGGGGCTAAAATCTTGCCCCTCCCATTACAAAGGCAAATATTGCTGCACAAACTTCATTTGAAGAAACTCAACTTAATTCTGCACCTCAAAAGGAAGCTGCATACCAAATATCAAGTCACTGTACCCACTGGTTCATGAGAAGAAATTTTTAAATAAGAGGCCCTGTGGGGCCTGAAGCACTCACCTTGAACAGAATCCAATATAAACAGAGGCCAAGAATGAATCTACATTAGGCAATCAATCTCCATATGATCCATTGTCAATCCTCGAGCCCCTCAGGAGTGACTAAAATAGTCCAAGCATCATGCCTTGTCTTTAGTTAATCATAATGTTGGTGTGGAGCCCTTTGATACAACCTATGTGGACTAAACTTAGTTATACATCTCTAGAGTGTACTTAAAATATTGGAATTCTTCAGCTACTTGGCTGCTAACAAATAACTTGGAATTATGTTTCTATTTGGGCATACAGTGAGTCCAATGACTGCTAAGATTGGACTAAGAGTTCTACATAATGAAGAATTGGGTGGTGCCTAAAATCTGGTGCTCCACGAAAATGGCAAAGACAATGAAAGTGTCAATGACACTGTAGCTCAACTTGTTTAAGACATGTACATGTATAGTATGTGACACAGCAATGAAAAACATCTAGGTAATGACCTGATAACAAAGGTACATGTAAAGTATTGTAACGGTCTGTACATAAATGCTGACCATAGCCTGTAACAAATATATAGGTAAAGTATTGTAAAAGTGGGGTGACAGTTAGATGCTAAACTAGAAAAGAAATCTTTGAGTCCCAGGGTGATAACAAAGGTAACCAAGAAGTTTCGTGAAGATCAGTTCATAAATACAGACTCTAGCCCGAGCCGTATTGACATGTGCACTTACGGTGTATAAGTAGCACTGAACAAATCAAAGTTCATCTAATTTGCATAATTTCTGAACGAGAAAAAAACCCATATTATATGTGATGTATTCCATGATACTAAACATTCCTACAAAAATTTATTCAAATCAGACCTTTCATACAGAAGTTCTGTACAAAAAACTGATTGCACTAATTTTGGTGCAAAAAGGCTACTGGCAGCCATCTTGAGCTTTGGGCCGCACCACAAAACACTCGTTCTCGTCCCACGGTGATAACAAAGGTACCCAAGAAGTTTCGTAAAGATCGGTTCATAAATGTGGCCGCTAGCCTGAGCCGTATAGAAGTCGTGTACAAAAAACTGATTGGACCTCATTTCGGTACAAATGGCCACTGGCAGCCATCTTGAATTTTGGACCGCACGCAGAAACACTCGTTCTCATCCCAAGGTGATAACAAAGGTACCCTAGAAGTTTCGTGAAGATCGGTTCATAAATACAGACTCTAGTGCGAGCCGTATTGACATGTGCACTTACTGTACATAAGTAGCACTGAATAAATCAAAGTTCATCTAATTTGCATAATTTTTGCACAAGAAAAAAACCTGTATTATATGTGATGTATTCCCTGTTACTAAACATTCATACAGAAATTTATTCAAATCAGAACTTTCATACAGAAGTTCTGTACAAAAAACTGATTGCACTAATTTTGGTACAAAATGGCCGCCGACAACCATCTTGAATTTCGGTCTGCACCCAAAAGCACTCGTTCTCGTCCCAAGGTGATAACAAAGGTACCCAAGAAGTTTTGTAAAGATTGGCTCATAAATGCGGCCTCTATCCCGAGCCATATTGGCATTTGCAGTTACAGTGCAAATAGGTCAAAGTTAGTCTAATTGGCATAATTTATGCACGAGAAAAAAAAAATATATGTGATGTATTCACACAGAAAATTATTCAGCTCTTTCATATGGAAGTTCTGCACAAAAATCTGATTGCACCTAATTTTGTACAAAATGGCTGCCAGCGGCCATCTTGAATTTAAGACCGGACCCCAAAACACTCGTTCTCGTCCCACGGTGATAACAAAGGTACCCAAGAAGTTTCGTAAAGATCGGTTCATAAATGTGGCCGCTAGCCTGAGCCGTATAGAAGTCGTGTACAAAAAACTGATTGGACCTCATTTCGGTACAAATGGCCACTGGCAGCCATCTTGAATTTTGGATCGCACCCAGAAACACTCGTTCTCATCCCAAGGTGATAACAAAGGTACCCTAGAAGTTTCGTGAAGATCGGTTCATAAATACAGACTCTAGCCCGAGCTGTATTGACATGTGCACTTACTGTACATAAGTAGCACTGAATAAATCAAAGTTCATCTAATTTGCATAATTTTTGCACAAGAAAAAAACCTGTATTATATGTGATGTATTCCCTGTTACTAAACATTCATACAGAAATTTATTCAAATCAGAACTTTCATACAGAAGTTCTGTACAAAAAACTGATTGCACTAATTTTGGTACAAAATGGCCGCCGACAACCATCTTGAATTTCGGTCTGCACCCAAAAGCACTCGTTCTCGTCCCAAGGTGATAACAAAGGTACCCAAAAAGTTTTGTAAAGATCGGCTCATAAATGCGGCCTCTAGCCCGAGCCATATTGGCATTTGCAGTTACAGTGCAAATAGGTCAAAGTTAGTCTAATTGGCATAATTTATGCACGAGAAAAAAAACCCTATTATATGTGATGTATTCACACAGAAAATTATTCAGCGCTTTCATATGGAAGTTCTGCACAAAAATCTGATTGCACCTAATTTTGTACAAAATGGCTGCCAGCGGCCATCTTGAATTTAAGACCGGACCCCAAAACACTCGTTCTCGTCCCACGGTGATAACAAAGGTACCCAAGAAGTTTCGTAAAGATCAGTTAGTAGGTGATAATTGCGGATATTAACACACCTGTACATGTAGGTGTACGTGTACACCTACATTCGTGTACACCTCCATAGGATTTAGTGTTAAAATCGTGTACAGGTACACGATTTTAACGTTTTCTTAGGGTGTTAGAATCCACTTTGAGTTCAAATATCACTGAATTGTATCCTAGACGCCTGTAGTTTTACGTACGCGTTCATGTACCGTTTTGATTGAAATAGGCAAATGAGTTTCCCCCATAGGATTCAGTGTTAAATTGCAAGCAAAAAAACGTTTTGTCGTTTCTAAAACATCGTCTTGCCGATTCTAATAATCCGCATCTGTACACGATTTTAACACTAAAACCCTATGGAGGCGTACGCGGAGATCCACTTGTGGATTTTAGGTCGGAAATCGAATCGTGTAAAGAGGTTGTGTTAGAATTCGCAAACCCACTGCCGCGTTTCTCGAAGTAAAACTAATGCACGTTATTGCGAGGTAATCTTAATAAGCACTTAATGGAAATGTTTTGAATGAAGAGTGTTGCCAGGGTGTTAGAAATCCGCAAACCCACTGTCACGTTTTTGATTGATATATAGGAGAGAAAAAAATATAAATAAATAGCTATTTAAAAAAAATAAATATATCAAATCGAATAGATAATAAAAAAAATACGTAAATCATGAGCGATTCTCAGACTATTAGAGTAAGGTTTCTTTTAAAAATGCTGATGAGAGCCTACGCATTCTGCGTGAACGAACAACTAGGTTGTCTCTTGTTAGAACGATTCGTCGGATGTCGGGATCACCTAGACTTCGATCACAAGAATCATTCGTGTCTGTGGATGGAAAGGGAAGATATGGTCGTCAAGTATTTCGAACCGGTGTTCGAACGCGTTCAAATCAATGAAGTGATCGCGTTTTGGAAGAGATTACTCTTCTGTGAGGATCAAAGCAAGCCCACAGTTTCGGAAGAACAGAAATTGGCGCGTAAAAGTCTGACTTTACGAGATAAGGGATGCATCATGAAATTATTGTTCAGTGAAGCATACGTCTAAGTTTTTTCGTTGATATAAAATAAGGGAGAATAGAAAATAAAAATAAATACACATATAAATTTTTTATCTAATATTAGAAAGAAAAAAACAAAAAATGAAAACCAGAAATAAATTGTATCCGACGTTAGTGGACGACGAGGATGAGAAGCCGATCGACGTTTTGCCGACGGCACCGTCGCTAGAAGAAAGAGAAAGAGGAGAGAGGTATCGCATCGATCAAATCAGTAGAATCCAAGAGTATCTAACTCGAGAGAGAGATTCTCGTCGTTCCCTCAAGAAGAAGTATTCACGTTTCGTGAAATTCGTCAACGCGATCGACACGACACTCATCACGATTTCCATGGGTTTACACACAACTGGTATCAGATTGTTGTCGACCGCGGTCGGCATTCCGATTGTGTTGACCGTAGAAGGAGTGGCTCTCGCCGCCGGATTGTTTAGCATGCTCGGAAACTTTTTGAGTAGGAAATTATATCTGAAGGCGAGGAAACACAACAAGATTCGCGTCTTGGCCGACTCCAAGATCGACACGATATCCGAAATGATCTCTATGGCATTGAAAGACGGTAGGGTATCGGACGGAGAATACTTCGCGATATTGAGCGAGAAAACGAAATATGATTCCATGAAAGAAGCCGTGAGAATCAAGACTCGTCAGATCATGAAGGAAGAGATGAAGGATTCTCTCGTGGAAAAGGGGAGGAAAGAGGCCAGGGAGGAATTCAGTAAGATGATAGAACTCAAGAGCAGCGATTGAAAAAAAAAAAATATATATATAATAAGAGCAGAATTAATTAATTATTAAATTTATATATAAAATAAAAACGAAATTAATTTAAATAACTCTTAAAAAAAATGTATTGCGTAAAGTGTAAGAGAGTTACCGAGACGAGTAATTCTCGAGAAGTGCGAACTAAAAACGACAGACAGATGCTTCGCGGAATTTGCGACGTGTGTGGTTCTGTCAAGACACGATTCGTCAAAAAAAAGAACGTGAGCAAAGGTAAAGGCATCGTGAATAAAATGATCAATAATCTACCTTTCGAAATGCATCTGCCCGGTCACAGTTTCATGGGACCTGGAACGAAATTGAACAAGAGACTCAACGCCGATCTAACTCCCAAATCTTGGAGCAAACCTGTGAATAGGGTGGACGTGGCCGCGTATGATCACGATCTGTGCTACGCTGGACATCCCGACATCAAGACTCGCAACAATGTCTGCGATAAAAACATGTTGGGGAAATTGAGAGGCATATCGAATCCGACCAGGAGAGAGAAGATAGAACGTTCGCTGGTCGGCAATCTGATCGGTGTGAAACGTCGATTCGGATGGGGCGTTCAAAAAAAAAAAGCGCATCTGAAAAGAAGAAGAAACGATTATTGACGAGCGAATTGGCCGAGGAGTTACACAAACCCATAGTGCGTAAATTTCGAAAGAGAAGGGTGTTCGTGAAGGGTCTGGATGATATTTGGTCTGCCGACTTGGTCGACATGAGATCGTTTTCGAGGTGGAATGACGGCGTCAAATATCTATTGACGGTCATCGACGTGTTTTCCAAATACGGTTGGATCAGAGCTTTGAAGAATAAATTGGGACCTTGCGTCGCCGAGGCTCTGAAGAGCGTGTTCGACTCGTCTTCTCGAAAACCGAGTAAATTGTGGGTGGATAAGGGAAAGGAATTCTACAACAAGCACGTTCATCGATTGGTAGACCTCTACTCGATCGAAAACGAAGAGAAAGCCAGCGTGGTGGAACGTTGGAATCGAACGATGAAGGAAAAGATGCACAGATACTTCACGGCGAATTCGACCAAGAAATACATATACGCTCTGAACGGTCTGGTCAAAGATTACAACAACATGCGACACAGATCGATCAAGATGACTCCCGCGGAAGCTAGCGATCCTCGAAATGAAAAACGGGTCTACGCGAATCTATATCCTGAGAGATCTAAGATCAGGAAGAAGTCTAGAACGTCGAAATTTGCGGTCGGTGATCGAGTGAGAATCTATGCTTATAAGAAGCACTTCGAAAAGGGTTATACTCCTCGATGGACCTCGGAAATCTTCGTGATAATCAAAATATTTCACACCGATCTGGTGACTTACGAAATCGAAGCTTTGGATGGAGAAGAGATCATCGGAAAGTTTTACGAACAACAATTACAGAAGACAAAATTTTGATAAAGAAAACAAAATTTTTTTATTTACTTTCTTTAACATTTTCTTGTTTATACACATATATATAAGAGAGAAAAAAAATAATAAAAAATAATTAGAAACTATTTTTTAGATAAAGAAATCAAGTTAATTAATAAACAAAAAACTAAAAATCCTTTAAAATGACAAATATACTAGATATAGCACAAAGCATAGTGAAAGATGAAAGTATTCAAGAATATGAGGTTCACGAATACGAACCGGTAACCGGAACGAGTTTGAACAATGCGGGAGAGATAAGAATCAACGTTGAAACTCAAGATCTATTCGTACATCCTAGCGAGAGTTACATAGTGGTGCAGGGACGTCTCACCAAGGAAGATGGGAGCGACTACGCCGACGACGACACGGTTACTCTAGCCAATAATGGCATCATGCATCTATTCAGTAATATAAAATACATGCTATCCGGACAAGAGATAGAATCTGTTTCTCATCCCGGTCAGGCCACCACGATGTTCGGACTCTTGACGTATCCTGATGATTTTTCGAAATCCAGAGGACTTAATCAGTTGTGGGTGAAAGACACCGTAGGCCCTGCTAGCGCCGGCGCCGCCTTGATATTCGACTACGTCGTCAAGACGTGCAGACCTAAAGGAACGTTTTCGTTCAGGATACCTTTGAAACACATCTTCGGATTTGCAGACGATTACAACAAGATCATGTACGGATTCAAACACAATCTGACGTTGATTCGAAAAGGAAACGATGACGCAATAGTGAGACTCACTGCGACCAATGCGGGTAAGATAACTCTACACAAGACAGGCATTCCGCCGGGCAGTTTTTCGGTCCGGTAAACGGACCCATTCCCCCAAAATCAAGCAGCAGTTTTTCCCCCAGAAGTTGAGTTTTTTCCTCTATACGTTTTTCTTAAATGTATTCAATAAAGTTGAAATCGTATACAAAAGTCATTCTCTAGGCTAGTATCAGCATTACTATTGAATCCTCAAAGAAGCAGAGGGATGTGTTTATTATTTGCCGGGATCGTAACTTCGACTACCGGTATTTATAGAACGCAAGATATTCCCAAAGTTCGGCAAAATCGTGGTGACCTCACGTCACCATAGACGAATATATCAGCCAATCGGTGCTCTTTTTATTTATATCTCCTGAAGACATTTCCTGCGGCGTGTGTGAATGTATTTTACTTTGGCAGATCAGTACGGTTGAAAATTACTAATATGTCACATAAGGAGGGGCATTATGTGAAGAAATTAAAATCGACAGATGCTAAAGGGTCGCACAAAATCCATGATTTTTTTAAACATCCGTTAAACATCCGTCCTCCATTCAAGATAATCAATTTAAAGCTGTCGAAACTACGCCTGTTGCTGAATCTTCACACGAACAAATTTGGAGCCTATGATGACATCAAGTTGATTACCGAACTTGACATCTGATACTATCAGATGTCGAGTTTGGTAACCAAATTGATATCCTATATTTATATGAGTCACAGTCAGACGTGCTCACTATTTTTCTCGTGACGGCAAGTTGTCAGCGGTCTCCAGGGGTTGCTCGAATTCCCTGCCCCACTCCCTCCCCGCCAACAGAACAATTTACACGGGATTATTCCGATAGGACACTAAGCCTTTCAAATCCTTCTCCAGTATAAACTATAGTAGTAAGTCCTTACACGCTATCGGTAGCACTGGCAGTCAACACCGGAAAAACATTTTTCATAAAAAAATAAAGGTTGCTACACCTCACTGGAACGAGCGCGACACGCGCATTCCAGTGAGAGATCACAACCCATGTTTTGGTAGAACGTACATAATATCAAAAAAATTAAATGGCTATTTTCATAATAGCGCTTGGCAGTTTTTGTCTACTCGTTAGGTAAAGTGTTAAGTGGTGAGCTATTTACATTTTTATCCTCTATCTAGTCTTGGAGGCAGCACCCATTGAATTTCAATGCAATCTACCCCCCCCCCCCCCAAATCTTCAAGAAATGTGCACACATATAGAGAATGCTGTTCGCTGATATCGATTGTGAAAGACTTGACTTGTTCTACTCTTCACTTGGTTTAGTTAGGCTATTAGCAGTCAGTGACAGAGGCGGATCTAGAGGGGGGGGGGGGGGCCCGGGGGCCCACTCCCCCCCCATTTTTACCCCCCAAAAATGATATCTGAAGAATTTTTGTACATTTAATAGTAAATATCGCAAAGATACTTTGTGAAGGCACTCCACAACCCAGTCGCGTAGTCATGGGGAGCACGTAACCCCCACCCCTGGAATCCTAGTGCCCCACCCCCCCCCCCCCCCCCCCCCGAAAAAAATGTTTTGACCAGTAGAAAGAGAGAAAGAGGGAAATAGACAAATATTCACTTTCAAAACCCACCAGAACGCGCCATTGGAGTCTAGAATTTCAAAATTTTCCTGGGGGAGAACCCCCTCCGACCCCCGTTTAATCCTCGTGCCTTTGGTGCTCGGAACAGAGGCCCGCGGCATCTGTTAGCTATGCCCCCATATATAACTCGCCCCCCCCCCAATTTTTTCCTGGCTATGCGCCTGCCATAACCACAGTCATACAGTGGCTACACCATCCCCACCCTACTCGAGCTGGGCTAATTTCAGTTTAGTGGGGAGGGGGGCCCAGAGAACGAGGAATTCTGCCATTTTCCCACGAACTAGTAGTTCGCGGGAAAATGGCGGAATTCCTTGTTCTCTGGGCCCCCACTAAACTGAAATTATAGATCCGCCACTGGTAAGTGAAAAACATTCCGTTTACAGTTTGGTGGATAGCAGCGGTCTCGCGGGCTACCTATAATGAGTTCTGTTCTATTCTCTCCAGTCTTTCTGTTGAAGTCATCTCCTTGCTGTTAAAGGTTACCATCACTGGGACGTTTCATGGGTGTTTAAAACTAAACTGGAGTATTTTTCTACGTTTGTCGCCCACGGGTGGGGACATACTAGCTAAATTTCTTTTGCTGGGAGCAGGCGGTCTCGCTCACTGCCCAGCGATATGATCTGTTCTCTTAGGAGTCTTTATTTTCAAACTGTTTCGATGATGTTAACTCAGTGGTGTCCATTCTCTTTTCTATCCACAAAGCTTTCAAACGTATCAACAGTGAACTGTTTACTGTTGGTATGTTTGAACGTTTTGTGGATAGAATTGAAAGGAGGAGCAGTAGATTCCGCGTTTATACAAACCAGAAGGTTCATAGATTGAAAATCGCTCTCTAGTGATATGGTTTGTCAACTCGCAATCTGAATTCCGTATGGTCCTAAGCGACATTATTAAAGGATGTCCAACAGGACAATTCGGAATTCGGGTAGCGAACTGTTTGACTGATAATGATGAGATGATCATACTGGTCCAAAACGACCACCGATGCTGCAAATCCAGTACCGATGGGGCGAATAGACTGTGGTGCCATACGACCTTGTTGCCAAACGACTTTTCCCCAACAAAGTAGGGTCGATTTAGAAAAAAAAATGCTCGTTTGACTAAACTTTTAAAACGAAAACAAATTTCGTTTCGTTCTGCATTTTCAATTATATACGTTGGAGCATATTGGGTTGCGTAAAAAAAGAAGTCAAGGTCGCAGTCGCTGTGGCGCCTTCACTGTCAGAATTCGTGGATTCGTGTTGTTTTGCATTTGTATTTTTATGAAAAATTGGACCAAATGTCGTATTGTATGTTCTGTAAAAATTTTGAGTATTGCAGAGGGAAAAAATACATGTTTTCATCTTCAATTATTCAGCATTTTTGCGAGAAAAATGCTCCCAGAGCCCACCAGAGAGCACCTAGAAATCAAAATTTTCTTGGGGGGACAATCCCCCCAAACCCCCCTATATTTGCACGTGCCTTCAGCACGTGCAACAGACGCCTTCGGCGTCTGTATTTTATTTTTTTTCCAATACCGGACCCAAAAATTTTCCCCTCGCGGAACTCCTGCAAGATATCGTGGTTTGTTCCGCACGTAGAGCCTTCGATCGTGGAAAAAGCGCATCTCTACAAGATCATAGAATCCAAGAGTAAATTACCCGTGGGATTTAGAATGAGACAGTGTGACACGGCTAGCATTCCTCCCTCCACGAATCACTTCGATTGGAGATTGACAGTGAAATCCACATCCACAGAGACCGCGTTTCATCGTGGTTGCATTTCAGATCGATAGGGACAGGTCTCAGGAAAAGAATACGTCGCTGTTCGATCACTGCCATTTGAGAAACATGCAAGTGTTTCTGAACGCCATGAGATATCCAGCAATCGATTACAATGCGTCGTTCGACAAGAACGATTTCTGCAGACTGTACGGCGACGCCGCTGATTTTAGAAAGAAGTATCACGGTCTAGACGAATTGATGAGCAACCCTAACATATCTCCCGGTGAATACAAGTCGATGTATCCCATGTTCGTATTCGACGTCAGTAAACAGAGTGAACGACTCAAGAGTAGCGTCTTAGACATTCAGATCAAGATGCAATTCGATAGGAACGTGCCGAGAAAAACTGAAGCCTTCGCCCTGGTCCTGTCAGACAGAGAATTACAATTCGAATCGGATGGAAATAAGATGTCGATCATTCGATGAGAGACGAGTGTGAAAAAAATTAATAAACGTTAAAAATGTGGATGTAAGATTAATTAAAAACCAAAATCTCGAAAACAAAATGGATGTTTTTGACACGAAAACAACAAATCATGTGTTTACTTCAGATTACTACGATGTTAAAATAAAATACTTGGAAAAATGGATTCAAATTGAATATGAAGAACGTAACACAAAAAAAGGATGGAATAGTTGTGATTTTAACGAATATCGTTTAAAAGAAAAAGAAGAGTTTGATCTCATAAGATCTAACGAAGAAGTTATAAAAAATACAATTTTAAAATGTCCCAAATGTAAGAAACGTCAAATAAAAATCGAATCTCAACAAACTAGATCTGGTGATGAACCAACAACCGTACTCGCAAAGTGTATAAATTGTAATCATAAATGGATAGAAAATTAAAAAAAAGGATGCAATTTTAATCATTGTCATAAGTGACAAAATTCTTTTACTAAAAAAAAAAAACATTTCAGATATCGTATAATAATATATAATAAAAAGTTATCAAAAAAAAAACAAAAAAAAAAATAAAAGTAATGAGATCTAGAGAGATTGAACATCTTTCTAAATCTCATTACTTTTTTTTTTTTTTTTTATAAATCACACATTTTTTTTTTTATTCATTATTTTCCACGCGTTCACTGTTTGTTCAAAGGAACTAGTTCGATCAGTAGACTCACCACGGAAGGGGCGGCTTCGGGATTATTGGTTTTCGTAACAAAATTAATCCTGTCTCCGGCATTCACTTTGAGATGCATGCCGAACGTGCTAACATCCGAGGAAGCCAGACTCATTCGAAGGATTTCACCTCCCAGTGGCATGGGATATCCCACCTGACCATGTTTCGATCCGCTACCTCCATTTCTGAAAGACCACTCAGCTTTTCCTTCATCTAAGGTGCCGGCCTCTTCAGCCCACACAGTGATCAATTGTCTAGCATATTTGACTTTCTCCACCACCGAAATCAGGGTGCAGGCATCCGTCATGTTCACGGGATCCGGTAGATTCGTGAGCGCATGTCCACCCATGTCTAGTTTACCTTCCATGATGTCACCCTTTCACCAGACCGAGTTGTCGTCCACGTACTTCCTGCTGACCATGCTGGAATCGAATTCGGGATCGTGATTGAGACCGAATAAATTGTGACCGTTCATGTTGATGCCACCCTCCATGGTTCCGCCAGATTGTTTGATCAGTTAGAGATCGTCCACTTGCGACTCTAGGTATTCTTATGATTGTATCACAGCAGAATCTACGTAGCCCTTGTTGACCGCGGTTGAGTGTGCATCTGTGTCGTTGATCTTTGACAGATTCAATATCTTGTTGAATCCCGCATTCAGATCCGATTTCATTTCTCGTCTGTCAGACTTTCTCTGTTCCAGATCTACGTAGTGTTTGGTCGCCACGTCCTTGGGATTCGTGGGAGTGGCCACGTTCGTTATCTTGTTAGAATTGGCGTTCAATTCCGAGTACATCGTTTTCTGAACGTATCTATTTCTCAGGTGTTCGCTGAATCTCGCGTGAGTGTCGTCCGCGTATTTCTTGGTCGCGGCATCGGTGGGATCTATGGGATTTGCGACGTTCACCAAACGTTTGGATTTCAGATCGAGATCGTCAGTCATGGTTTTATCCACGTAATTATCTAGCAGGATTCGTTCGAAATCAGCGTTCCCCCTGTCAACGTATTTTTTAGTCGCAGCATCTGCGAGATCTATCAGCTCGAAGATTGTAGAGCTTCTTATCGTTCATGTTCAAAGGTTCTTCTCGAGGTACGTATCTCCGAACGTAACGTTCGTCCAAGTTGGCAACGTCGTAACCATCGTCGACTTCGAACGTCTTCCTCTTCTTTCTTAGGTTGACTTTTTCGTCGTCACTTCTACCAAATGTATCGACTGGCATGTTGTAGGGATTTTTTTTGTTTTAGAAAAAATATATTCAAAACGCAGTTTATTAAAAATGAACTATGTTATTTTATTTTTCGTTTTTATTCGATTAAAATTTTTAAAATAATTTTTTATCTTTATATATACTATAAAAAAAAAAATCTCTCTCTAATGTAAATCATTGAGAATGTCTTGAAATCGATCTCCTTCAGACCATCTCTTGAGAACGTAGAGACACAGGTGACCGCAAAACACTTCATCTGGTGATTGCACTTGTTCCGTGTTGTAACGAACCATCAATTTGTTGAAATAGTTCTTTATTTCTTTTGGCAGCAAGATTCCGTAGCTATCGAAATAATAATTTTTCTTCTTCCCGTTCTTGATCCACGCCACCCAGTGAGTGCCTTCACCCGATGAATCGTCTAGATTTAAAATTCCGCATTCCGATTGTCGAGGTCTTCTCTTTGGCAAGGCATCTCTGGAAAACATGCCTAGAAAATCTTTGATTTTCAAATCTTTTGCCGCATTCAACAGATCGATGTTGGATAGAGGTTCGTTAGGTAAGACGACACCTTCTACGGATATCTTTATTTTCTTATTCATAAATGCATATATATTTTTTTTATTTATTTATTTTATTATAATTCACTAAAATGACATTTTTTTTTCTTTTTTTTTCTTTTTAAACTAACATTCTCGATGTCTCTATCGATTTCCATAATCTTGAATCCGTCTAATTCCTCTTGATTTTCTGGAATCCTGATATTACCACCGTTTAGTAGAACAGATTCGATCGTTTTGTAGTGATTTAACGAATGAAATTTTTTAGACACCGTGTCGTAAATGTATTTCTCTTGATCTTTTGACAATTTTTTGAACAGGAATAACAACTGCAAATATCTATTATATTCAAATAAGTCTTTTTCGCTACCTGCGAAAAAAGATGACGCAAAAAGAGATATCAAACCTAGTTTGTCTCTCTTAGTTTGAACGTTTTCGGAATTTAAGAACTGGGGTTCGTTAGGTACTTTTTCTTTTTAAACTAACTCTCTCGATGTCACTATCGATTTCTATAATTTTGAATCCATCTAATTCTTCTTGATTTTCTGGAATCCTATCATCCACAATCATATCTGGAATCTTATCATCCACAATCGTATCTGGAATCCAATCATCCACATTCATATCGTCTCTAATTAGATCTCAAGTCCAATGTCCGAGTGCCAAAGTGCTTATTTTATCGTCTAACACGAATATCTTATCATCATCAGCCGTCAGCGAAATCTTGTTGACTATTTCGGTATACAAGTCGTGATTTTGACTTCGAATCGATTTCATAGTCTTATACCCCGGACCACTTCCTAACAGACAATCTTTATACTCTTGGAAAGAGATGTTTTTCTTCACCACGCACGCTTTAACTCCTTTGCACTTCTTGATCTCTTCATCATCTTCTAGACGATAAGCATACAGTTTGGGTCTCAAGCCCACGAATTCGACGATTTGTTTACCGCCGCTCTCGTCCTTAAATTTACCCAACACCTTCTTGTTGTCGTTCGATTGAATGTTGGACGGGTGATCGACCGGATAATTGCTCGTGTCAAACCACTCGGCCACGTCCTGAGATATATCTCGGTAGACATCTTTCGTCTCTATCTCATAAACTAAACTGTCCGTGTCGGTGAACAGTAGTTTGGCTTTATCACCAAATTTTTGTTTTGACGTAATCGTAGTGAAACTCATACATCAATCGCTTGCTGATATCTAAGATGATCGGTCCGAGATAATACTGTTTGTCGAACTTCAGGTGCATCTTTTGCATGTGAACGGCCACTAGATTTTCGTCGAATATGGTTCGGTGTTTGTAATTGGGTTTCACCACTAATGTTTTAGCTCTTTTCTCAGACGTGATGAGTCGAACGTCGGTTCTCTTCCTGATGTTTTCCATCGATTTACCGTACACGCAGTTGTTCATGAGTTTGAAGAAATCTTTTTCGAAATCGTTCTTAGCTCGAATTCTGAGATTCGTGTTGAGATCGATGTATTTTTTCATCCAAGGCTCTTCGTCGAATCGAATGATGCGACGTATGTCAACTAATTTCATCCCATAATCGACGTACTGTTTCAAATTCTCGCTGTAGACGACGTAGTTACGTTTGTTAAATAAATTGTGAATGAGTTTTTCCTCGTCTCCTTCGTTCGGTTCCATTTGTTCGGGAGCCAGCAGATACTCGTTGTGTGGATCGTGTAATTCTTCCGGATAGTTCAAATCGACTTCTAAAATGCAAGGATAGTCTCTCCATTTTGCATCTCTTCCGGTTCCTTTACCCATTCGAAATTTCCAATCGGTAAAGGATGACTCATAGCCCAACCGTACAGATTATTGGCGTCCCAATACTTTATGTATTTAGTCGACCGTTTCAAATCGAAACCTTCTTTCATGTAGGGATTGTTAGCCTCAGAATATCTGTGAGAGATCATCGAGACGACACCTCTCGCAGCCCTTTCGAACATGAGCAACATGTTCACGTCGGAAAATAATTCCAATTGGACTTTGGTGGTCTTCAACAGAGCGTCCCACGCTAGACCGGGTGCGGTGAAATACCAAGCGGGATCCAGATCGTAATTTCGACAACAGACGTCTCGAAAATTTTCGAACACGTCTGCCAAGAGCAGAACGTCGGTCTTCAGATAGAGATCGTGATAATCTCTCATGGTTTTCATATTGAATGATTTCCACACGTTTTTAGCGTGTTTGTAATTCTCGTCGGAAATGTCGGATTCGTATAATTTCGAATAAAAATATTCTTTCGAAGGTAGTGCGGTGTCTTCGAATCTCTTTAGATCGTTCATGTAATCGTAAGGATAGACTCCTTTCCTCAACATGACGTCTTCTCGTTCTCCGAAATGTTCGCTCGTGATTTTAAATTTATCCTTACTCATGTTATCGACTAATTTTTCCAGAGCGGTCGACATGAATTTAAAACTGTCTATGAAACGTATGGCTCTACAAATGAATTTCGTTTTTTCTTTCAACGTCTCTCCGTCGATTACTCTTTTCTTCTCCATGAGCTTCCATTTCATGAAGGAAATGTATCTTTCTTCGGTGTTCGCGATGCAATTTAATTCTTCATGTGAGGTGCTGAGATTTTTCACGAACAGATGACTGTCGTAGCCCGAGAGATTGTGAAACATCACCGGATAGAAAACGGCGTCTCGATATTTTAAATTACACTTGCTGTGAGCCGGACCGCGATACAGACCCGTGTAATGATCGTTGTCTCTGACCTTCTTATTTTCCTTTGAATTCTCGTCGAACGATTGTCCGCATATGTGACATTCGGTGGCTCTGTTATTTTAATCCTGCTGCTCTCGCGTGATCATTTTTGCCGGAGTTATAAATTTATCGTATAACATTTGAATTTTCGATTCTAACTCTTCCACGAACCTTTGAGCCACGTCGTCGTCTTCATACTGTTTCGTGTAGGTGAAGGGACCCATGTCGTGTTGCGAGTCAAAAGCGCATTTCACGTAAATGCAATAGCCCGAAGGTATGTGTTTTTGATATCTTTCAACGTAACTTTGAAGAGCGTTGCGTTGACAGGAACTCATTTTCGCGGTGAAACATTCGAAATCGGCGTACACGACGAATGGTACTTTTAACCTTCTATTATGATTTTCAAACTTCACGATGGTGTTAGGTTTGGGCATTTCGACGGCGACACCTTGATTTTCGTTGTAATATTCCTGATCTTTTGCCAACGAGTCTTCGCTGTGAAACACGTTCATGCAATTGAAACATAAAGATATCTTTCCGTTATGTTTATTATTTTGTTTCGACAGTAATCGGCTCGGATTTGGAACCCAACAATAATGACGATTGTCACCGTTCGAAATCAATAATAAAATAATCGTCTTTCCTCTTCCGAGATACGAAGTCTGTCTGAGAGGATAGATCATTTGTTTTTCCTCGTCGTATCCCAAGACGTTCACCGCTACGGTGGGATTTTGAACCTCGAAACGTTCGATGTGTTTTAACTGTGTTGGAAAAGTCACTCAGGTCCAATCGAGATTTTTAGAAGTTTCCTTGTAATGAGAAACTCTATCAGGGTTCGTTTTGACAGGGTATAAAGCGGAGGTGACTGCCCATTTAAAACACTGATCATCGTTATTTTTCACATTGATCACGGCGTGTTTCTTAGCCAGGAAATATGGTAATTTCACGTAGGAAGACCCTTTCAACAAATCATTTTTAGTTATGTGAATTTCGAGTTTCAACACCTCATCGAACGTCCAATTACTACCTTCATGTTGATAATTCGCAAGAGACGTCAACATCTTGTCTTTCATCTTTTCGAAAACGTTCGATAAATCTGAACCTCGAAATACGGGTTCGACGTTAGATCTGAAATATGCATTTTTCACGATGCTCTCGCCGGACTTCACGTCGATTTTATTCATCACGCAATGGAGTATCATCTTAATTTTTAGTCCCACATTCATGTATTTGCGAAACAAATCCAATACTTTTTTCTTCACCCGTTCCATGAACAATTTCGGATCGATTTTCTTCAACGAGGGAACCATGTCAAAAGTTTTAAAAACGCCTCTGATCGCACTCTCCCGTTCCACAGACTTCGATTGAAATAGTTCCGCGGCGAGTCTCGCTAGATATTCTTCTCCTTTCCCTTCGTCTATTGCTCGTCGAATTTCGCTCGATATATCTCGTTTGCCTAGAATCTGAAGTGCATCACTCGTTTTCGTTTTAGTTTTTCTTTTCTTTTCTTTGGAAACTTGAAGTTCTTCTTCAACGGCTTTTCGTTTAGTCGTCTTCTTATTTTTCACAATCGAAACATTTTTGTTTTTTTTCGACGTCGGCATTTCGATTCCTTTTACTATCTTTTTCTTCTTCTCATTTTTCACAACCGATGCATTTTTTGACGTCATTGCTATCGGCATTTCGTTTGCCTTTCCATCATTTCGCAAATGTTTCTGTATGACTTCAATCTTTTTTTGATTTAGTTCTATGATTTCTGAAATGTGAAATTTTTAATAGTTTACAAATCTCGTTTAACTGAGGTACGGTTTTCTCATTTAAATTTACCATTGTTTTATCTGTTTGCTTCATTTGTAAGAATAATGTTTTTTAATTTTGTATTAAATAATTTGTTTAAAAAGTTTTGTTTTTACTATTTATATAAAAAAAAAGATTTTTTTTTTAATTCAATTTTTTCTTCAATGTTTTTTATTCAAAACAATTTACGATCGCTTTTATTTTTTGTTTGCAGAACGAACACGTTTTCGTGAAAAAAATTGAATTAATACGAAAAAAAAAAAAAAAAAGGATGTTAAAATTTAACTTTTATTTATATATAAAGAGAAACTTTTTTTAACAAATTATTATTTAAATACAAAATTTAATTATACATTATTTGCAAGAATTCATAAAAAAACAAATAATCGATCATGACAACAACACCTAAAAGATGCGAATTGAAACAAGTTAAAAAATATATGCTATCAGATACTTGGATCTATACAGTAGAACACGATCTCATCGAATTGAACGATGTTAAGATGGTGTACTTAGAGCACTACGACAACAAATATATAATGTGTTTGAAATTGGATGAAGCCATGCTCGATTTGTTTTACGAGTACCAAGACGATCTGCTGAATAATATCTTCGACAAATACAGAAGACCCTACATGAATGATTTGATGATGATCTATGAAAAAAAAATATTTCCAATGATCTCACTCGAACTCGTGGACAAATCGGGTGGTGAGAGCGCGTTCACCGATGTAGAAAAACTCAAAAGAGTAAAGATAAACATTCAAGACATTTTGATAAGAGGAAAAATAACGCATGTCGACATGCTAATAACAGACTTGGAAATATATGAACAATAGAGAGATTGATTTTAGCGAAGAAGAAGGAAAAAAAGTAATGAGATCTAAAGGTGATCTCATTACTTTTTACAAAAAAATTTTCACATTAAAGAAAATTAAAATTTAAAAAACTTTTTTTATATATAAAGAGTAAAAAAAAAACAAAACTTTTTTTAAACAAATTATTAAAATACAAAATTTAAAATATACATTATTTGCAAGAATTCATAAAACAAAAAAAACCCAAATAATCGATCATGACAGCAACACCTAAAAGATGCGAATTGAAATTGAAACGAGTCGAAACGAATAAGAAATTAGGTTTTAAAATCTATAGATTACAATGACACGATCCCATCGAATTGAACAAGATCGAGATGAAGGACTTAGAGCATAAATACGACAGATATAAGATGACTTTGAAATTGGATGAAGCCATTCTCGATTTGTTTTACGAGTATCAAAGCGATCTGCAGAAAATCGTCATCGCTAAAGATAAAGAATTCGACAATGACGATTTGACGTTCTATGGAAGTTACATATATCCAAAAATGTCATGCGAACTCGTGGAGAAATTGGGTGGTGAGAGCGAGTTCATCGATGTAAAAAAACTCAAAAGAGTAAAGATAAACATTCAACACATTTTCGAAAAAGGAGAATACACGAGTGTCAACATGCTAATAATGGACTTGGAAATATAAACAATAGAGTGATTGATTTTTTAGCGAAGAAGAAGGAAAAAACGTGTTGACATCATCTTGAAAACACGAGTGTCAACATGCTAATAACAGGCTTGGAAATATAAACAATAGAGAGATTGATTTTTTTAGCGAAGAAAAAGGAAAAAAAAAAGTAATGAGATCATCTCATTACTTTTGTTTTCCTTCTTCACTATTACCCATATAATATAATAACATTTCCTTTTTTCTTAAATTTCAGCATCAATCCT
This sequence comes from Pictodentalium vernedei, assembly GCA_031216915.1. Taxonomy (NCBI): domain Eukaryota; kingdom Metazoa; phylum Mollusca; class Scaphopoda; order Dentaliida; family Dentaliidae; genus Pictodentalium; species Pictodentalium vernedei. The sequence continues at coordinate 530,672,513 of CM062296.1, read as the reverse complement.
TCTTTTCTTTTTTCTTTTTTTGTGATATGATACGTTTTTATAACACATTTGTTTATCCGAATCATAATTATGAACGAATGTTGTGCATCTCTTGGTAACACTCGCATCATTACCATTCTCTTCAGAAGGTAGTGGTGACGGTGGAAAGCGTCTCATTCCCAACCGTCTATCCCGTGCTTTATCTATCTCTTTCATCAGTTCTTTCCTTGTATATCCATCATTAGCTTCTAACCATTTTTCCACATCTTTTTTTTTTTCGCACTCTGTCTCGCGATATTCATCATTATCGTCTAATTGTTTCTCCACCTTTTTATCCATTTTAAATATATTATTTTATACTTTCTATGATTTATATTTTATATAATCATATAATTTATATTATAATAACATATTCAAAATTGGTATATTCTTAAACGGCGAATTCTCACCGAGCAACAAACCCTTGCCGAGTCGCTCAACGTTCTGTCCACTCTTCAGATAGAGACCGTTTCCTCTCAGAGAGTTGCCACCTCTAACGGGTTCTAGATACAATCCTTTACCGCTGTCGTCTACGTGGATGCGACACATGGCTCCTCCCTTCTTCAAAAACAGTCTGCTGCCACCCATTAATTTCTCAACTGCCGAACTAGCGAGTCCCGTGAGAGTTCCCACGCCGAGTCTTTCCGAGAAAGGGTAGTGCCTTTGCGGCGAAGGGTAATGCTTTTGCGGCGATTCCTGCCAATAGTGGTAAGAAACCACCTTTCGTTCTCAAATTGTATCTCAATTGAGCGGGACTCAATCTCACCGTCAACCCTCTTCCATCGCGAATCGCTTTCTCCATCCTTTTGATTTAACTTCTGGTCCAGGCGATCGAATCCTGACCACCTCTCATCAGATCTTCGTGAGTGAATATGAATCTCACCACCTCGCCTCGAGTTGTTAACGCTCTCTTAAGTTTCTTACTCTGTCCTGCGGATATGTTCACGTTTTTAATCACGTATTCTGTCATAATTCTTTTTTTAAAATATATTTACTTCAATTGTTTCTTGTTTAATAATAATTATTTATATTAAAATAATTTTGTAAAATTAATATTGCGTTTATTTTATTTTTGTTATCTATATATATACACAATATTTTTTTTTTTTGCTTTTATATTTCTCTTATGTGAAATCGTATCGGCACCCTCTCTCCGCGAAGATCTAACAGTTCACCATTTTGATCCGTCAACGTGGTTTTGAGACTATACAACGTGTCTAAAATCACTGGTAGATAAACTAAATTTCGAGGTCGCTCCACGATCTTATAACCCGGCGACACGTTTGGAAAGAAGGAATAGATCGTCAGTTGAGTGCTACCATTCACGTAGCTTCCAGCAATCACGTCCACGTTCACCAGAATGCTATTGACTGTGAGAATGTCGACCATATTTTCAGATGCCGCATGGCCTCGATACACTTTTCGATCGAATCCCAACATCTTGCCTATAGAATCGTCCATGTTGAAATCCACTCGAAAATTATCTTCCAAATCCAGCATCGTCTGTAAGGTATTAGGATTGGGAGCGAGTCTGATCTTGTTGCTTCCTTTTCCATCTGTCTTCATTCGCGTCTGAATGTAATTGTTCAAATCGTCTATGTCGTAACTCCCTTTGGGAATTCGAATCTCCAACCAATCCACTCCGTCGGAATACTTGAACGAGTTATTCTTTTCGGTGACGTTGGGAAAGGAATAATAAGTCTCCAGATTCACCAACGCCATCTCGTATCTTTTCTCTCTATTCAATTTGATGGAAGGTTCGAATTTAGTAGCGAATCGAGTCGAATCGCCACTCACCACGATTTGAATGGATTGTTTTGCAGCCGTATTCTCGGCTATCCATTCTAACAATTCTCCATGTTCGAACATTATATTTAATTTTATTTTTTATTTTTTTTATTCAGAACTAATTATTTGAAGATTTATTATTTTCTAAATTTTATTTTCACGCTCTATCTTATTATCATCAGAAACATAAAACTTGTCGAATCTGCACCGATATTTTCCACGATTAAATTCGCTTGTCAAATCGATCACGACGAAATTGTAAAGTCCACCATCCCAAACCCTCTTGCAGAATCTCCTGGATTCCGCCGCGCTCATGTCGTTTGCGACGTGATCGCCATAGATGTGTTTGAGATTCTTGAGATCTTGGCGAAAGAGACATAGAAAATTAGCGTTCTCCCTTATCGTCTGTCTGGGCAATCAAAAATAATTCTGCGACAGGTAGAAACAGTCCACATTGCTGTGTCGACCCCTAACGTAATACGATTCGCATCGGTTCTGTCTCTCCAAAAGCAGATCGTCGAAAATCATGAGATTCTTATCTTCCGATTTCAGTTCTCTAGGATCCGGAACGTCGCTAGCGTTCTCATAAAATCGACACTCGACGTTCGAAGATGCATTTCTCTTCATCAGCTCCATCGCCGCACCGTCCAAAATGGTCGAAAGTGGAGCTTCACTCTTGTCGAATTCCTCCCTACTGTCAAAGATTCTGGCTATGACGTCCTTGGGCAATCTACGATCCATGCACTCTCGAAGCAATCTGTATTCGGGTTGAAACAAGCTCTTGCCAAACACGAACAATCTGTCGTAATCCAACCAGTTGGGTCAGGACAACAGATTCATCAACAGATTGGTCTTTCCACAATTCGATTTTCCCACTATTAAGCCTCTTATGCTTTTGGGAAAGAACTCGTTATTCGACCTCTTGGTCGCGGCGTCGTTCCAAGACATATCTTTAATGTTCATCTTTTGTTTTATATTTTTGTTTGTTATTTTAGATTCTTTTCAAACACAAATTTTTTATGTTTTTCAAACTCAGTTTTTAATATTATTATTTATTTATATCACACCGTTGCGAGTTCTCTTCAATCCAGATCCACTCGGCATTTTGGCTAAATCGTGTATGGGTACCACAGCATCCTTAAAATCTTTCCAACTTTTCGGCGTTTGCTCTAACGCAGCTCGCTTCGCCGGCGGACTGATCAACTTGTCGATCAACGCGTCGGCTGCCCTCTTGCCAGCCACAGAAGCTATCCTACCACTGGCTTCGGAAGCGGCTTTCTTACCAGCATCCAAAGCCATCTTCTTACCGACCTCAAACGCAGTCAATGCGAGTTTTCTACCCGCATCGCTCGTGAACGCTCGCATTATAGAATCGACAATGCCAGAACCGCCTTGAACGTAAGTTCTGACGTATCCCCTGTTCTTTATCACCAACATATTTTATTTTTATAATATATTTTGTTTTTTTCACTGGTAAATCGTTTTGTTGTTTAAATACTTTTATTATTCTAGTGTAAAAATTTACTGTTTTATTTTTGTTTGTTTCTCTCTACTTATTATATACACATCAATCCTTCAATTCGTTCATCAGCCTTTTATAGTGGTTTTTAGCTCACCTGAGCGAAGCTCAAGGGGAGCTTTACTAATCACTTTCTGTCCGTCGTCCGGCGTCCGTCGTCCGTCGTCCGTCGTCGTCCGTCCGGCGTTAACTTTACATTATCGACTTCTCCTCCTAAACCACTAGCCCAATTTTATTCAAATGTTGGCTAAATGTTTATTACCTAATGCCAATTCAGATTTGTTCAAATGAAGTTGCCCCTCCTCCTGGGTGGTGCCACGCCCCCAAGGGGCACCAAAATCTTTGTAAATCTTCTTCTCATGAACCAGCAGTAGCAGAGACTTGATATTTGGTGTGCAGCTTTCTTTTGAGGTGTAGACTCAGATTTGTTCAAGAGAAGTTTGTGGGGCTATACTTGGCGTCGTTATGGGAGGGGCAAAATTTTTTGCCCCGCCCAAAATTTCTATTTTCCAAACCGAGAGGCTGATTTGAACCAAATTTTATGTGAGGGCTTATTGGGTCATGAGTACTTGATTTATGCAAAAAAAAAATTTTCCCGCAGCCCCGTGGGAACCGCAGGAGCTAAAAATAGAAAAAATTTAAAACGTCCATATCTCCAAAACTGCACGGCACTGAGAATTTTTATTTGGTGTGCAGCTTCCTTAGGACCAACAGAAAGGATTGGTAAAAAAAAATTGCCATCGGTTTTATCATAGGGTACAGTTTCGGGACTTTGAAAAAGTGCTGAGTCAGCACTTTTTAACACTGTAGGCAATGGGAAAAACATTAAAAAATCTTCTTCTCCAGATCCAGCAGGCAGAATCTTTTGATATTTGGTATGCAACATTGTAGGGTGGATCTGATTCAAGTTTGTTCAAATCGGCCCCCTGGGTTCATATTTGGGCTCAGTATAGGAGCCCGATTTCGAACTTAGTGCATTTCAGGCAAATTTCTTAAAAAATCTTCTTCTCCAGATCCAGCAGGCAGAATCTTTTGATATTTGGTATGCAACATTGTGGGGTGGATCTGATTCAAGTTTGTTCAAATCGGCCCTCTGGGTTTATATTTGGGCTCAGTATAGAAGCCCAAATTTGAACTTACTGCATTTCAGGCAAATTTCTTTGAAAATCTTCTTCTCCAGATCCAGCAGGCAGAATCTTTTGATATTTGGCATGCAACATTGTAGGGTGGATCTGATTCAAGTTTGTTCAAATCGGCTCCCTAGATTCATATTTGGGCTCACTATAGGAGCTTGAATTCGAACTTAGTGCATTTCAGGCAAATTTCTTAAAAAATCTTCTTCTCCAGATCCAGCAGGCAGAATCTTTTGATATTTGGTAAGCAACATTGTGGGGTGGATCTGATTCAAGTTTGTTCAAATCGGATCCCTGGGTTAATATTTGGGCTCAGTATGGGAGCCCAATTTCGAACTTAGTGCATTTCAGGCAAATTTCTTAAAAAATCTTCTTCTCCAGATCCAGCAGGCAGAATCTTTTGATATTTGGTATGCAACATTGTAGGGTGGATCTGATTCAAGTTTGTTCAAATCGGCCCCCTGGGTTCATATTTGGGCTCAGTATAGAAGCCCGATTTCGAACTTAGTGCATTTAGGCAAATTTCTTATAAAATCTTCTTCTCCAGATCCAGCAGGCAGAATCTTTTGATATTTAGTATGCAACATTGCGGGGTGGATCTGATTCAAGTTTGTTCAAATCGGCTTCCTAGATTCATATTTGGGCTCACTATAGAAGCTCGAATTTGAACTTAGTGCATTTCATGCAAATTTCTTAAAAAATCTTCTTCTCCAGATCCAGCAGGCAGAATCTTTTCATATTTGGTAAGCAACATTGTGGGGTGGATCTGATTCAAGTTTGTTCAAATCGGCCCCCTGGGTTTATATTTGGGCTCAGTATAGGAGCCCAAATTTGAACTTAGTGCATTTCAAGCAAATTTATTAAAAAATCTTCTTCTCCAGATCCAGCAGGCAGAATCTTTTGATATTTGGTATGCAACATTGTGGGATGGATCTGATTCAAGTTTGTTCAAATCTGCTTCCTAGATTCATATTTGGGCTCACTCTAGAAGCTCGAATTTGAACTTAGTGCATTTCATGCAAATTTCTTAAAAAATCTTCTCCAGATCCAGCAGGCAGAATCTTTTCATATTTGGTAAGCAACATTGCGGGGTGGATCTGATTCAAGTTTGTTCAAATCGGCCCCCTGGGTTTATATTTGGGCTCCGTATAGGAGCCCAAATTTTAACTTAGTGCATTTCAGGCATATTTCTTAAAAAATCTTCTCCTCCAGATCCAGCAGGCAGAATCTTTTGATATTTGGTATGCAACATTGTGGGGTGGATCTGATTGTGATTCATGAACGTATTTATTTGTAAAGTTGATAGACTCTTAGACAAAATTTGCAGAAAAGATCTACTATAGAAGGGGTGGTATCCAGGGTGAACCGTTTACCCAAATCTAGCAGTACTAATGCATTATTCACACAAATCTCCGTTCAAATTTTATGACCCCTCATTGGAACACACGCATTCAGCTCATTCCAACAAAGGTCATATGCCATGTTTTCGAGACAAAAGAATAAAAATTTTAGTTATTCATGAAATTTTTAGGCAACTGTTGTCTGTTATTCACATTGCTTCATGAAATTTCAGTACTTTTAGAAGTTACCTCAGTAATCAAGGGTTAATTCCCCTTAATTAAATGTCGCCTCTAAAAAACAACCACTTTGCATATCTTACATTACCAGCATAACTGCCAAAACTTGTCAGCATTCTTCGCAAAAATCGCTATTCAAATTTTAATTTTTGTCTCGTAGACATACATGTACTTATCGCTTGTAAATACCCCATTGGAATGAGCTTTTTGAGCTCATTCCAATGAGAGGTCGCACACCATGCTTTTTGAGTCAAAAAAGCAATTTTTTAGTTATTCCAGAATTTCGTACGTAAAACACAGCTTTATGACTTCACATTAAAATGAGCTCTCTAAGCTTGTTCCAATCAACATTCACGCACTATGTCTTTCACACAAAAAATAAAATTTTCCATTTATTCAGGAATTTTGTTTGCAAGAACACTCTTACCCCCCCCCCCCCCCCCCCACACACACACACACACACACACACAAACACAGACACACACATCTAAAAGTTCGGCAGCAAAAAAACAGTTACTTCAATTTTTAAATGCATTATAGGAACAACTTGCCTAATCAAATTTAAATACTTTTGCATCATTCTGTATCTAGAACAAACCATTTACCATATCTTTACGCAAAATTCTCCAGCATCATTCACAAAAAACACCATTATTTATATATTCACATTTCTGTCTCAAAAAAATACCTGATCTTCCCATACCCCTATTGGAATAAGCTGTTTGAGCTTGTTCCAATGATGATAAAAAAAACTAATATTTTGGAAAATTTGTGAAAATTTTTGTTTTCTTGCATGCAAATATGTACATGTAGCACATGGAAGATATCCACAGTTGGGGAGAGATGTCCAAGGCTATCTCTTCACATTCCTTGTTTGTGCTTCATGCTAAACCAGTTTGTCTGCAGAGATAAATTTGCTTTATTAAAAATCATTGGAGATTGTCCACACACCAATGATTTTAAATAAAACTAATTTTAGGTAACAAATGTTGAACTTCAAACAAAATCTATCACTCAACCAGTTAATGTTGATGAGGCATGACATGGTGAAGGTGACCTAAAATACTTCTTAGAGTCACTTTGTCAGGTGAGCGATTAAGGCCACCTGGGGCCTCTTGTTATTCAAAACCTTCTGTCTTATCAATTCGTCAGATATAGTAACTATCTGATTATCTAATCCTGTGTTACCAGCCCGCCTGCTCGCCATCAACAAACTCAATCTCTGAGACAGAGCGTCAGAATCGCTCGGAAGAAAAGTGGTTTTCACCCCTTTGCCAGTCACTGATTCGTCGAACTTCTTGTTCATATCCCATATGGGTTTCACCACTTTCGTCCACTTGTAACCTCTGTTGACTTTGGGTCTCGTCTCTCTGGCATCATTATTTCTCTTCATGGCGTGGGTCTGAACCAGAATGTCGCCGTAATTGTCGAAATCCTGTTCCGTGTAATCGCTAGGCTTGTCGTAAAGGAGCAATCTGCGCAGCCCATCAGTCAATTCGTATCTGTTCGAACCCACGATCAATTCATCATCGCCAATATCTACTTCTGTGTCTCCTACAAAAATTCTTCCCTCCGAATCCTTATAAAATCCATACAACAGATCTCTCTTACCGCCATCATCATCAGACGATGCGACGCTATCAGCGGTGATAGTCGAAGCTGTATCAGTATCGCTCTCGCTCTCTGTTTGAATCCCCATGGGAACGTAATCCGGTGTAGATTGAACGGAATGCCGTTTTCCAAAACTAAGAGGGAACGAACCCATTCTCAAAGAACTCTCTTTTATGGGTCTCAATTCTTCGACTATCTCCTTCCTGCTTCGCTCTTGACCCTCCGTCACGGGTTTAAATATTTTTGTGGCTTTGCGTTTGAGTTCCATCTCACCAAGACGTCTGCTTCTGTCAGCCGACTGAATGCCCTTCTTAGCACGCTCATACTCTTCTAAAATTCGATCTCGGTGTCTAGAATCCATCTGTAAAAACATTTTTCGTTTTTAATTGTTTTATTATTTTCAAAATTAAATGTTTAATTATATTTTTATGTTTTTAAGTTAATAAAACTCTTTCCGTCTTTAATATAATAAACTAAAAATATTCACATCTCAACTCAGTGTTGATTGAATTAGGAAAGTTTAAAATACGTTTTAAGCAGTACATGACAAACCGGTTTCTGATTTAACGCATTTTGATAGTAATTTACGTTTTGTCAAAGGAATTTCATTCACATATCAAAGAACCATTCACTCAGTGTCGAATTAAGAGAGAATCCCTTTGATGACGGTTAAAACATTTCAACACACAAAAGAAAACTGTTTTTTTTCTAATTTTAACTTTAACGTTAAAGGAACTTATTCATTCATTTCAAATCTCTCTGATCGCTATCGTGAATATATTAAAAATTTTACCACTCAAAACCTAATTGAGCGGAAAATGCGTTTAAACATTCCGTTAAGTGTTTATTAAGATTACTTCACAGGAATTCTGATTCTTTTCTCTAATTCGGATGTCTAAACTCAATTTCTCTTCGTCACATCGAACCAAGACATGAATGTCTATTTTTTACAGATCTTATTTATAATTGACTCTTTTTGAACGAAAACCTCATTCAGTCATAACGATAACATGTGTTAGTTTTTACTTCAGGAAAACGTGACAGTGGGTTTGCGAATTTCTAACACCCTGGCAACACTCTTCATTCAAAACATTTCCATTAAGTGCTTATTAAGATTACCTCGCAATAACGTGCGTTAGTTTTACTTCGAGAAACGCGACAGTGGGTTTGCGAATTCTAACACAAAATCTTTACACGAGTCGATTTCCGACCTAAAATCCACAAGTGGATCTCCGTGTACGCCTCCATAGGGTTTCAGTGTTAAAATCGTGTACGGACGCGGATTATTAGAATCGGCAAGACGATGTTTTAGAAACGACAAAACGTTTTTTTGCTTGCAATTTAACACTGAATCCTATGGGGAAACTCATTTGCCTATTTCAATCAAAATGGTACATGAACGCGTACGTAAAACTACAGGCGTCTGGGATACAATTCAGTGATATTTGAACTCAAAGTGGATTCTAACACACCCTAAAAAAACGTTAAAATCGTGTACCTGTACACGATTTTAACACTAAATCCTATGGAGGTGTACACGAATGTACGTGTACACGTACACGTACATGTACAGCTGTGTTAATATCTGCATTTATCACCTACTTCGGTTCATAAAAACGGCCTCTAGCCCGAGCCGTATTGAGATTTGAACTTACAGTGCTGAAAGTAACACCAAATAAATCAAAGTTAGTCTAATTTGCATAATTTACGCACCAGAAAAAACCTTGTATTATATGTGATGTATACCATGGTACTAAACATTCATACAAAAAATTATTCACATCAGAGCTTTCATATGGAAGTTCTGCACAAAACTCTGATTGCACCTTATTTTGGCACAAAATGGCTGCCAGCGGCCGTCTTAAATTTAGGACCGGACCCAAAAACACTCGTTCTCGTCTCAAGGTGATAACAAAGGTACCCAAGAAGTTTCGTAAAGATCGGTTCATAAATACGGCCTCTAGCCGAGAAGTGTGTACGGAGCAACAGATGGACAGACAACAGGCCATGACAATACCTCAAATTTGGCTTCGCCAAAGTTGAGCAAAAAATGGAAATGACCAAAATGGCAAAAATGGGAGGGTAAGATAAAATGGCAGAATTCAGAATTTAAAATTATTAATGTAGGGGGAGGGCATTGGTACTTTGGGTATACAGAAAGTTTTCCCATTCGGAAAAGTTCCTATCAATAAACTTCCCATCAGTAAAGTTCCCATCAATAAACTTACCATCGGAAAAGTTCCATCAATAATATTTAAGAACGGTATGACATCAATATTAAACTACAGAGCCCTTTTTCCAACACCGATCACACAAGAAACTGACATCATTTTCTGTGAGGTTATTGGGCTAATTTGTTATTTCAAAATGAGCAATGCCAGCTATTCCCTCAATAACAGTTTTTCCATTCCCAGACAGGCAACCAAGCCGCCCACCAGAAGTTATAGTTTGAACTCAGTGTAGTTATTTTTAGGTTTGTTGCTTTATCAGTTCATGAGCCCCGACCATCCCTGAATTATGGAGGGACCAACAAGCATGTTAGTTTTTGGATTAGCAGCAATGCACTACCAGACCCCCTCCTAGAGGCTAAAAAGCCCCACCAGCCTGTTGCTGGTTATAAAGGAATCCCACTGGGGGCAACAGTAGAGTCGGGGGACCACTGCTTCATCCCCAGAGACACACATCACATTAAAGTGGTGGATGCTGGGTGATTAGACATAACAAGAATACAGGAGGCATGGCGGCCTCGAGGGATGGGGGGCATCTTACAAAAGGCCCAGGATCAGGAGAGTATTGTCCAGTCATAGGTTAGATACCTTAGCTGTTACTCAGGAAACAGCCAAGAGGATACCCCAGTCTGGCCACCTGAGATGAACTTCTATTGACACTGTAAACCTTGTTATACAAAGCTGCACCTAATTATTATTTTATATTGTGATGGGATTTTTTCCACCCCTCAATATCAGGTGATGGGAACTTTTTCGATGGGAACTTTGTTGATGGGAACTTTTCTTGATGGAAACTTTTCCTGATGGGAACTCTTCATGGACTCAGTACTTTGATATTAGGTTTATCAGCTTGTCTGGATGAAATTTAATTAACTTTCTTTTTAAAACTGGCCTCGGATTAAGAGCTTGTTGGGCTGTATAGTTTACCAAAGAATTTTGTGCAAAAGTCGGCTGATCAAACAAGGGTATGGAATGCACCCCAAAACAACAATAAAAAAAGTGTTCTTACAAAGATCTTCAGTTGAGGCTTAAAAGTCTTTGTGTTGATTTTGTGGATAAAACAAAAAAAAAACAGAGCTCCTCGAGGGTGCAGGTTATAATATAAGGCTAACCATCAGCTTTGTTAACTCATTATCTAACACAGCATCTGAGACCCCTTGTTAGGCTATTATATCTCCATTCACCTACAAATATGGGAAATCTATAGAACCACCTTAATGAAGAGGTTCTAATTATACCCATATTTGTATGTCTATACTGAAATATTGCAAGATTTCTTTCAGACACCCAGAATAAAAATGCATCAATTATATAAACAGCATAAATTAATTCTTGGCTACGACCACTCTTGCTTATTCTTTTCATTTTCTTCCATCTTTTCTTCAATGGTAAATTGTTTTTAAAGCATAGTGCAATATCTCTTTATCACATGATAGAACCGTAAATATGGAATTAATCAATTAAGTATAGGAAAATATTTCTTATATTTTTCCTGCCAAATATTATTTATTTGATAATAACGGGTTAGTAACTCTCACTTTCGTTGTAGTCAAAATGGTTGTAAAAACAACAGAAACAAGAGGTCCCACGGGGCCTGAAGTGCTCACCTTGAACAGAACACAATATAAACAAAGTCCAAGAATGAGTCTACACTAAGCAATCCATCTCCATAGGATACATCGTCAATCCTTGAGCTCCTCATGCCTTTTCTTCAGTTGATCATATTGTCAAAAATGGAGATCCCCTATGAAGCCCCTTGATACAACCTATGTGGATTAATCTTAGTTACACACGTCTACAGCGTACTGAATACATAATTTGTAATTCTTCAGCTACATGGCCAATTCAGGCTCCCATATGGAGCCCGAATATTAACCCAGGCGCTCGATTTGAAACTGTTGAATCTGACCTCCCTAGAGATGTTGTATACCAAATATGAAAGCATTTTGACTGTTGGATCTGACTGGATCTGAAGGAAAATTTTAAAGAAATTTTTTCATATTGCACCAAGTTAAAATTTGGGCTATCATAGCTACCCCAAATATTAACCTACGAACCCGATTTGAACACACTTGAAGCTGACCCCCAAGAGATGTTGTATACCAAATGTGAAAGCATTCTGACAAGTGGATCTGAAGAAGAAGATTTTTAAAGAAATTTCCTCATATTGCACTCAGTTAAGATTTGGGCTACAATAGGGCGCCCAAATATTAACCCAGAGAACCAGTTTGAACAAACTTGAATCTGACTCCCCTAGAGATGTTGCAAACCAAATATGAAAGGATTCTGACAGGTGAATCTGAAGAAGATTTTTGAAGAAAATCCCTCATATTGTACTAAGTTAAATTTCAGGTTCCCATATGGAGCCCAAATATAAACCCAGGCACTTGAATTGAACAAACTTGAATCTGCACCCCCTTGAGATGCTGTATACCAAATATGAAAGCATTCCGACTCGTGGATCTGAAGAAGAAGATTTTAAAGAAATTTCCTCATATTGCACTAAGTTAAAATCTGGGCTACCATAGCGAGCCCAAATATATACCTAGGGACCGGATTTGAACAAACTTGAATCTGACCTCCCCCCCCCCCCCCCACCTCCCACCCCCCAGAGATGTTGTATACCAAATATGAAAGTATTCTGACTGGTGGATCTGAAGAAGAAGATTTAAGAAAATTATCCCCATATTGAACCAAGTTAAAATTTGGGCTTCCATAGAAAGCCCAAATATTAACCTAGGGACTTGGTTTGAACAATCTTGAATCTGACCCTCATACCAATGATGTATACCAAACATTAAAAGATTCTGACTGGTGGTTCTGAAGAAGATTTTTAAAGAATATTCCCTATATTGCCCTAAGAAAAAAACTTGGGCTCCTGTATTGAGCCCAAAAATGAACCAATGGGCTTTATTTTAACGACCTTGTATCTGACCCCCCCCCCCCCCCCCCCCCCATGAATGCTGTACACCAAATATCTAAAGATTCTGACCATTGGTTCTGAAGAAAAGATTTTTTTTTATTTTTGCAAATATGCTGACTCAGCACTTTTTCAATGCCCTCTAGAGAACACCCTAATATAACCGATGGCAATTTTTTTTACCTTTCAATTCTATTGATCCTAAGGATGCTTCATACTAAATAGCACCTCTCTGTTCTGTGTGGTTTGGGAAATAGGGGCGTTTGAAAATATTTCTATTTTTAGCTCCTGAGGTTCCCATGGGACCGAGGAAATTTTTTGGCACATGTCAAGTACTACTTATGACCCAATAATACCAAATACGCAATTTGTTTCAAATCAGACCATTGGTTCAAAAAATACAAATTTTGGGCAGGGCCAAAAATCTTACCCCTCCCATTACAAAGCCAAATATTGCTTCACAAACTTCATTTGAACAAACTTGATTCTACACTTCAAAAGGAAGCTCCATGACAAATAAGTCATTTTACCCACTGGTTCATGAGAAGATTTTAAAAATATTTTGGAGCATCCCCCCCCCCTACCTATGGGGCTGGGCATGTTGAGTTGAACAAAAATGCAATGACCCTTTGGGACCATCACTCACACAAACTTTCACTTGAATTGGCCCAGTAGATTTGGGGGAGAAGACCAAAACATGGTGTTGACGGATGATGGACGGACGGACGGACAGAGAGCGATGAGATTAGCACAGCTTGACTTTGTCAAGGTGAGCTAAAAAATGTAATCTTTGGCTAACAAAATTAATCTTTTGATTCTCAGGCAGTTGTAGCACAGATGTGAAATGAGGTCTCAAGACTCGAGATGAACTCCCACACTGAATTTAGGACTCGATCTCAAGACTATTATCCTTATTCTGATAGTTTGTGGTTACCCTCCCGCATCTCTGGTATAGAAGGTTCAGATCTATTTTTTAATCATTTATAGGCAGAGTCAAAGACAAATTTCATAGTGTTGTTTTCTACTTGCGGTTTAGGTACTCAGGATCAGTTCAGGCTGCCTCAAGAAATAAATGGTTTATTCCAATTACTTGTTTCGGTATTTTTCTGTTAACCCATTGTTCAACATTAGCTAAAAAAAATCCCAAGGTTTATTTTAATTCAAGCATAATTCCAGTCGCTGGCGATTCTTATAAAGTTTTTTCAGAGATCTCTTCGAAAACAATTTTCAGGACTCTTTGCATTAGCACTGAAGGAACAAAATACAGATTTATATTCACTAGTTGAAGTTGATGTATAATTCAAGATGTGATAGATCTGCAGAACATGGTATTCTTCAGATATATGTGGCTGAATGATCACCACCTCTCCATCCTCACCACTGCCTTCGCTCTGTCTCTATAGTTATTTTATTAATTTTATTTTTGGCTGTAAAATACACAGCTTATGGCGCTCAATGGAACCAGAAACTTTTCGATGAGGTATCACCAGTTTTGAATGGTAGGCAAAGATTAGAAAGGAAGACCGAAAGTTTTAAATTAGGATTAGGATTTTGAGTAACCCAGAGCCGATTGGGCGATCCTTTGAGTAAAGGGTTAAATGAGGATGTGGGTGACCGACCATAGATTGGTCTCATGGATGCCACACACCGTGATGTTATCTCTACTTGAGATACCCAGAGACACTCTCCTCTGATATGATGACCATCGTTAATATGTCATGGCACGATAACAGTTAGATATTTTTTCTTGCTCTTATGGGCCTGAGGATTTTATATATTTTGCATTCCAACAAATGAAGCACTAGAAAACGCGGAAAATCAATGGCAATTCAGGAGAAAAATCTGGGTTGAAATTGAATCTGAGTCCTCAATTCGGTGAGTGATTTCAGTCTGAGTCCCCTCAATTTGCAGACACCCGCAGAGCATTTTTTTTTTCAGCCCACGTTCGTCATTTATTTCGGAGGTAAAATTCAAAATGTATAAAACCATCAGTCACTGACACTCTGAAGAACATGCGTTGATTTCCATGCCAGATTAGCTGTTTTGAAACAAATGTGCACCTATAACCAAGATATTTATGTGGAAATTAGAATAATTAGGTCATTCATAATTGATAATAGTGTGATATTTTATGGAAAATTAAACAAGAGGCCCCATGGGGCCTTAATCGCTCACCGGGCAAAGTGATTCAAACAAAGTGGTTCAAAGAAGTATGACATAGTTCATCAACACTACAAAGGAATGAAGTCATGAGAGACAAATTTTATGGAACTAGGGACATGGCTTGAACAAACTTGAATCATACCCCCCCCCCCCCCCCCCCCAAGGATGCTGCATACCAAATATCAAAAGCATTCATCTGCTGCATCTGAAGAAGAAGATTTTTAAAGAAAATTCCTCATTTTGAACTAAGTTATCATTCGGGCTCCCACAGTGAGCCCAAATATGGACCCAGGGACTTGGCATTAACAAACTTGAATCTCATCCCCAAGGATGCTACACACCACATATCAAAACATTCCGACTGCTGGATCTGAAGAAGAAGATTTTTAAAGAAAATTCCTCATTTCGAACTTAGTTACAATTCAAGCTCCTACAGTGAGCCCAAATATGGACCTAGGGATATGGCTTGAACAAACTTGAATCTCACCCCCCCCCCCCCCTCCCCCCAAAGATGCCGCATACCAAATATCAAAACATTCTGACTGCTGGATCTGAAGAAGATGATTTTTAAAGAAAATTCCTCATTTTGAACTAAGTTACAATTCGAGCTCCCACAATGAGCCCAAATATGAACCCAGGGACTTGGCTTGAACAAACTTGAATCCCCCCCCCCCCCCCCCAAAGCATGCTGCATACCCAATATCAAAAGATTCTGCCTGCTGGATCTCGAGAAGAAGATTTTTAAAGAAATTTGCCTGAAATGCACTAAGTTCAAATTTGGGCTCCTACACAGGGGACCGATTTGAACAAACTTGAATCAGATCCACCACACAATGTTGCATACCAAATATCAAAAGATTCTGCCTGCTGGATCTGGAGAAGAAGATTTTTTTCAGAAATTTGCCTGAAATGCACTAAGTTCCAATTCGAGCTTCTTTTGTGACTCCAAATATGAATCCAGCGGGCCGATTTGAACAAACTTGAATCAGATCCACCCCACAATGTTGCATACCAAATATCAAAAGATTCTGCCTGCTGGATCTGGAGAAGAAGATTTTTTAAGAAATTTGCCTGAAATGCACTAAGTTCGAATTTGGGCTTCTATAGTGAGCCCAAATATGAATCCAGAGGGCCAATTTGAGCCCCCAAGGGACATGGCCATTTCATTTGAACAAACCTGAATTGCCATATAGTAATGAACATTCACATGAAGTTTCGTGAAAATCGGACCAGTGGTTTCAGAGGAGAAGTCGTTTGAAAAATGTTCACGATGACGCCGGATGGCAAGTGATAAGTTGAGCTCCCTTCGGTGAGCTAAAAATTCCTCATTTCAAACTAAGTTACAATTCAAGCTCCCACGGTGAGCCCAAATATGGACGTAGGGATATGGCTTGAACAAACTTGAATCTCACCCCCCTAAGGATGCTGCATACCAAATATCAAAACATTCCGACTGCTGGATCTGAAGAAGATTTTTAAAGAAAATTCCTCATTTTGAACTAAGTTATCATTCGGACTCCCACAGTGAGCACAAGTATGGACCTGGGGGCACGGCTTGAACAAACTTGAATCTCACCCCCCTAAGGATGCTGCATACCAAATATCAAAACATTCTGACTGCTGGATCTGAAGAAGAAGATTTTTAAAGAAAATTCCTCATTTTGAACTAAGTTATGATTTGGGCTACCACAGTGAGCCCAAATATGAACCCAGGGACTTGGCTTGAACAAACTTGAATCCCCCCCCCCCCCCCACCCTTAGCATGCTGCATACCCAATATCAAAAGATTCTGCCTGCTGGATCTTGAGAAGAAGATTTTCAAAGAAATTTGCCTGAAATGCACTAAGTTCAAATTTGGGCTCCTATACTGAGCCCAAATATAAACCCAGGGGGCCGATTTGAACAAACTTGAATCAGATCCACCCCACAATGTTGCATACCAAATATCAAAAGATTCTGCCTTCTGGATCTTGAGAAGATTTTTAAAGAAATTTGCCTGAAATGCACTAAGTTCGAATTCGGGCTTCTATACTGAGCCCAAATATGAATCCAGGAGGGGGGGGGGGGGTGCGATTTGAACAAACTTGAATCAGATCCACCCCACAATGTTGCATACCAAATATCAAAAGGTTCTGCCTGCTGGATCTGGAGAAGAAGATTGTTTAAGAAATTTGCCTGAAATGCACTAAGTTCGAATTCGGGCTTTTATACTGAGCCCAAATGTGAATCCAGGGGGCTGATTTGAACAACACTTGAATCAGATCCACCCCACAATGTTGCATACCAAACATCAAAAGATTCTGTCTGCTGGATCTGGAGAAGAAGATTTTTTAAGAAATTTGCCTGAAATGCTGCACTAAGTTCGAATTTGAGCTTCTACATATATATATATATATATATATATATATATATATATATATATATATATATATATATATATATATATATAAGAAAAAAATATTAAAGTTCAAAACAAATACAACGACATCACTGACTATATTCCTGCTAGCGCTTTCACTGCTCTCTATGCGGATCTTCAGGCATTTTTTAAAAATGCCTGAAGATCCGCATAGAGAGCGGTGAAAGCGCTAGCAGGAATATAGTCAGTGATGTCGTTGTATTTGTTTTGAACTTTAATAATTTTTTCTTATAACTACCAGCACAAGGATTTCTTTATAAACTTCTGATATATGTATATATATTGTTAATTTCGTCAGGTGAACGCGAACAGCGAAACGCGAACGGCGAACAGTATAGATATATAGAGAGGATTAATAAGCGCGAACCGCGAACATATCTTCTATATTGTATATTTAAGTTCGTTTATTATATATTTGAGCTCATTTGTGTGTCTGTGGGTGTGTGTGTCTGTTCGCTACAGCCTCGAAACGGCTCGGCCGATCGGGACGAAACTTCGCATGTTCATGTATTTCGGCCCTGAAGAGTTTATCGTCCGTCGGACCTGGAGTGGGGGTCCGCATGCGCCGTAACGACCTCATAAACTACTGTGACCAATGGGGACCAAACCTAGGACATATGTATATGGTCCACTGGGTAGTGAGCTGCCACCATCAGGAATGGGGTAAGGGCCAATCTTCGCGCATGCGCATTAACGATCCCTGAAACTGCTGGGCCAATCGGGACGAAACGTGGTCGGTATATGTAACTTCGATCGGGTAGTATTTTGGACCAAACTGGGCATGCGTCCCGATCTTGACCTTCTAGCCCGGACGAAATCGGGCACCCCTCCCCACCCCCCCCCCCCTCTAGTCTATCATCTGTTTCAGTAACTATGTTTGTTTGTAATGCATAGCCCCCGAAACCCCTAGGCCAATCGAGACGACAGTTGGAATGCATATGTAGTTTGGTTCCAGGGATGTTTATCGCTACCGGTATGAAGCGGGGGTCCCGTCTTCGCGCATGCGCAGTAACAATCTTAGAAACTACTTGGCCGATCGGGACGAAAGCTGAGATGTGTGTGTAAGGACCATCGGGAAGTCATTTGCCACATTCGTACATGGAAGGGGCCCGTCTTGGCGCATGCGCATTAAGGATCTCCGAAATTACTCGGCAAATCGGGACGAAACGTGGTATGTATAAAACGTTCCGTCAGGTAGTGTTCGGGACATATCAATTTACGCATGCGCCGTGACCTTGACCATGAAATTGTGACCTTCATCTCTAAAATAGCCATTTTGGGACCAATTTCAATAAAAACAATTGTATCTGGGGTGATTCACCATGCTCAACTCAATCCTGCTGCCTATTTCAATCCATGCCGGGCGAAGTCAGGGCCCCAGCTAGTACTATATATATTGTTAAAGCGGGAGCCTCGATATTGATCGAACGTTCACCATTTGCTTGTAATGTTCGAATAACAAATCCCGCTACCATTGTTATAACCGCGAACATTTAACTGTTTTAGTTGATCTGTCTATGTGCAGGTATGCAATAAACCGATCGGGACGAAACTTGCCATGTATATTACTATGACCAGGAGAGTTATGCGGCAGAGTCGCATCCGACCGAGGACATAAACCTGACCTCGATATTCAACCTTGACCTCTAGTCGTCTTTTCTCTTCTGATTTCAGCGGAATATGGGATCTAGTGGTTTTTACGGCATAGCTAACTACAATATTAAGTCGTTTTGGGTTTGCGACAAGACCTTGATCTTGAAACAAGGCCATCTGGCTCGCAAATGTCTTGTCAATGAAACCTTGTGGAAGTCGGGCAGGCGAGCCAGTCTATACATACTTTGTATGAATAGAAGTATTAGTAGTATATTTGGGGTTGGATGACCCTATTCTGGGGGAGGGGGCCGAGGGGGTCGATGACGTCATCATAATTAAAATGTTACGTAAGGTAATTAATATTACTTAATGATTTTTTTTAATCACTATAATAATTAATGTAATTAATGACTGTTGCATAATTAATGTAATTAATGTAATTAATGTAATTAGGGTTGATTATAATAATTAGTATATTAATAAATGAATTAATATTGACGTACTGGACATATGCGCATGCTATCGGTTGACTGACCCGCACAGGTCATCACGTGTCTGGGTATCATTAAATCGATTTTTTCTTTTCAAACGCCAACTACTGACAGATGTTGAAGCAATTAAATCTATTGTCACACTTTAACGACCGGTCATAAATATCGTTAGACTGGACATGCTATCATGTATTTAAAAATCAATATATCACGTGACAAGATGTGTCTTGCTTTTACCTGAAGACTGTGAACGACTCCATTGTGGCTATTTTTATAGGTATAATTTGATTTAATAACTTGGCGTGATTCTTACATATTAATAATGCAAGTTTATTCTTCTCGTTTTTATGGCTGTCGAAAAACTCTCATAGACCAAGATATTCTGATTTTACCCCTCACGCGATAAAGTATTTTTTTAACGGTCCAATTTCTACGTTATGACGAGTTCTCAAAAAAAAAATCACAAGAGAAATCGCCATGAGACTACTGTACACGGGGGAGAGGCTATACATGGCTGTACTTTATGCCCCAATACTTTGATGAATTAACGGATCATCTGAAAACCCACCAAGAAGGTGCTTTGAACTGTCAATTTTGTGTTTCAATAGCAAATTCAACAAAAGAGAGAGGCAGTGTACATCGAACAGACGTCGATGTCAAGATGTTCCAGTGGACGTTTTGTCTGAAATCCTATACTAGGAAAGATACATTAGAAAAAAACATGGAGAAATGTCAAAACTCGACATTTAACTGCGCGATTTGCGGGTTTCAGCTGATTCAACTTAACCATCATCGCGCCACAAGTAGCAGAAATGCACAACTCGATTG
Organism: Pictodentalium vernedei; assembly: GCA_031216915.1. NCBI lineage: Eukaryota > Metazoa > Mollusca > Scaphopoda > Dentaliida > Dentaliidae > Pictodentalium > Pictodentalium vernedei. The sequence continues at coordinate 530,652,225 of CM062296.1, read as the reverse complement.
GCCGGTGGAGACGTTCCTCATCAAATAAGGGGGTCAAACGAGGTTATGAGGAGGGGTGAAGGAGACAAGTGTGCGGTCATATGTTTAAAATTTTACTAACCTTAATTGCTATGATGTAATCCCCTTAATAAATAGCGTATATTCATTTAATATAATATATTAATAATTTTCGTTAAATAATTCATTTTTTATTCCGCACCCTTATATCCCCTCACAGTACCTAAAACTTTCATGAACGCTCCTCCTCCAGGTCATCCAATACTAAAAAACTTTTGGAAACCGCTCTCCCCCCCGCCCCCACCATAATCTTAAAAAGAGTTGCTTTGTCACAAACACACACTTTTTTAACCAATCAGACACCTCCGTTATCCCACACCCTCACCGTCACACCCCTGTATCCCCTCACAGTACCTAAAACTTTCCTGAATTCCCCTTCACCAAGTCATCCAATACTAAAAAAAAAAACTTTTGGAAACCTCTCTCCCCCTCCCCCAGCCCTCACAATAGCTAAATTATCTCGAACCCCAGTTCAGTTCTCTAAATGTAATGGACATGTCAGGCCCCCGAATACGCCTTCCCCACAATTTTGAGCGATCAAATTACCCCGATTAGTCTCCTCTCATAACTTACCACTCTCTTAACCCGTATTTACTATGAGATTGTCCCCTTAATAAATAGCGTATGTTCATTTAATATAATATATTAATAATTTTCGTTAAATAATTCATTCCACAAGACACTTGTCGAAAAAACAAAATGGCGGATTAGTTTGACAGAAATACGCGTATCGATTTTTTCAGGAATGTCTGTCGGTTATGTCCTTGGGCAAGACACTTCATCCCTATTGACCATGTGGGGGCATGGTGACGCTGTGCACTAAGGCGTACTACACGTCGATGGAGCACCTGTCTTCAACCAATGCAGACCCTGTGTAGAATCTTGACAGTTGCTTGCCGTTGCTCGGTGGCTCTCTCCGGCTTTCCCCACCCGTAAAACTGTCGTGGTCATGATTAGTTATTGTGCAGACCTTAAAATCCAATAAATAAATATAAATAAATAGTCGGTTATCAAAACAGCCCTTAAGTGTTTAACAGTTAATTGTGGACCAGTGCGTTTAAAAGTGAAAAAAATTAGGTGATAGCATACGGACTGTGTTTAATCATAGAAAAATCACACCTGCGCTGTTACTAACCTGTATGATTTATTTTTGAATGTTCGCTGAAGAATAACCCACCCATCTAAGTAAAAGCATGAAAGAGCTACCATTATCTTATTACCTATGTGAGGTGGGGGTGGTCGGTAACGTTGTGTACTATGGCGTACTACCTTCAGCCAATGATAACCCTGTGTAGAACTTTGACAGTTGGTCGCCTCTGCACGATGGTTCTTTCCGGATTGCTCCAACTGTCGTTAAATAAATGAAAAAAAAAACTACAATTCTATAATAACAGGCCAAGCCAACAGTACTTTCACCCCCCTCATTTTAATAGTTGAAAAGCGCTGTTACTCGATCAAAAAAAAATGGTAAAAGGATATGCGACTCTATATTAGCCACCCAAATTTGCGAGACTTGGGGAAAATATAACCCACCTAGAGCTGCACCAAAGCTACGTACTCTATTCGAACTCCCGCATTGTGTCCTTGGGCAAGTTAATTTACCCCGACTATCCACATGGGAGCACGATGACGGCGTGTAATAAAGTGTACTGCACGTCGGTGATACGCATATTTTAGAACAATCTAACCCTGCTTGTGCGGATTTCCGACGTTGGTGAGATGACAGTTACTCGTCGTTGCTCTGTGGTTCTCTTTGGATATTCCGGAGGCTGCCTGTAAAATTGTCACGTTTAATTATAACTTGAACTTGATGTCCGGGTGTAATGAAATAGCGTATTTTCTGCAGACATTCTAAATAAACGCAGCTGGTTTACAGACCTGTACATATTTTTTTTTTTTTCAATTGAGTAAAAATATAGGATAGTTACTGATGTAACACGCCGATCAGTATGTTTAATGAATCCAACTACGCCAGTCCGACCGACCCTTTGCCCACCATGATCACAACAAACGTTTCAATTCTCTCTCTCTCTCTCTCTCTCTCTCACCGATACAGTACGGGTGGAAACTAATTGCGTTCAAGCTGTTGTTTTTTTTTTCTAGGTTTTACCACTCCCCTTACAGCGCAAATCGAAATGAAATCTAATTCATTGAACCATACTACAGTGGATGTCAAAATTAATTTTTGAACGCCATTTTTTCTATGTGCCACTATCAGCAGCTATGACCATAGCGTAACTTTGTGGTAAAATGCTTATTTTTGTACAAAACTCAAGACCTTTCTCTGACAAATGCCTGTATAAAAAGAAGATAATACGTGAGAATGCGTTGTGTACCTGCATTTTGTTGATAAAATATGGCATGACCACATTCCCGAATATTAATGATGTACCCGCTTAATAACAGACGAATTTTTATCGGATCATAGTTTTTGATTTGAATAATTGCCGATTCTTGTATTAAATCACATTCAGTAATTTATGTAGATTTCCTGAGCTGGGCGAAGGTCAAGAAAAGCACTCTGTAGTTTAGGAGACTCCACAAATAAAAACAAAATAAAAAATCTTAGATATCTTGCATTTTTTTTTATTATCCATATTAACCAGAAATCAAAACTAGTCAAATTAATTAGAATTAAATTACAAATGGATATGAAATTTGCAGTAAAATGAACACTGGTATATGCTGCTGGCCGCATTTTTAGTTGTCTGTAATGGCTGTTGTTCAGAATGTCACCCTATTGGGGTGAGTTTTCGCTTTTTCGTCCAGTTTCATGAGAGCTTCCACGAAGTCCGTTCCACATTCGCAATCTTTTCCAGGGGCCATTCTTCAAAGGCTGGTCCATCGCAACTTTGCGGAGATATTGTTTTCTGGACGACAAACTGCAATATGATCTGGGTTTCCGATCAGACCCCTTGGGATATTTTGATCTTTAAGGATGTTTGCCAAAATTTTCCACCCTGTCGGTTGAAAATCTTTTCTTTTTCGCAGCAGATCATTTATTAGATCACACATATTGGACCCCGAAATTGTAATGCCGTTATACACGAGTCGATCTTTCTCATCCCAGGATAAATTGGGTATATTCTTTATTATCTGGAGTAACAAAAGCGCCTTCTGCTGCATGGAATCTGGTATAACGGCTAACCAGTCCGGATGATTTTCCACTGAAAAACTAGTCGTTAAGCAGTGTGGTTTGGTGGTTTCTTTGCGTAAATTTGATTGGCGCTGAAAGATTGTCTGGTTCAGCAGCCCTTTCTCTTCAGAACCCGATGTTGAAGATTCAGGAATTGGTCTCATACCCTGGTCTATGGGCGGGACAGCTACAGCATTCAGGGGTGTGCGTATTTCCTGCAACTGTTCACTCCCCCATGGTTCAATACACTGAATTCTGCTTGAAGGTAGGTTGGTTGAGTCATCCATCACTAGCGATTTTACTGGCTCTAGCTTATTTGCAAGCCCCAAAATATTTCCACTTGTTAATGCATTGTTCCAACTAAAGGCTGATTTCATATGCACTGGAGGATAGGGTGGCTCGTTACAGACAGATCTGGTTGTTAACTCGGCTGTATTTGAGTTCGCTCCCCCTATAGTGTGTTTAAAATTTACATTTTTATGTAATTTTCGTCTGTGTCGATAATAATTAGTTTTATGAGAGTAAGATTTTTGACACAATTCACAGACGTAGCGTGAATTCATCATTTTCAGAAGCGAGTTAATAGAGTGGCAATACAGTTCCAACACTCTGCCATTTATATGTATGAATAGAATGGGTCCCACCCCAACCTGTCAATCGCTGATTGGCTAATTTTATATCAAGATAAGGTGGGTTCTACCCCAACCTGTTGATCATTGGTTACTTCAAATTCTCACACAGTGCATTGTGGGAAATTCCAGTGGTAGAGCTCTGATGTAAAATAAGTTACAAATTGATATAGTTTGCTTCAAAAAAAAAAGAAACATCAAAGTCACATTCATGACAAGCCGAGGTAGCACATCTGAACCACCAACTCTACACTGTTTAATCAGATAATCCATTTAATCAGATAATTACATGTGCATATCGGTTTTTCATTGGTTTTTCATCAGTTTCCATCTGTTTTTCATTGGTTTTTATCGGTTTTCATTGGTTTTTATCGGTTTTACAATTCGATAAAACGGTTTTTAGTGATTTTACAATTCGATAAAACGGTTTTTAGTGATTTAAATCACGTAAAATGATCACTAATTACCACTAATTGATCACTAATTACCACTAATTGATCACTAATGGTCACTAATTACCACTAATTGATCACTAATTACCACTAATTGATCACTAATGGTCACTAATTACCACTAATTGATCACTAATTACCACTAATTGATCACTAATGGTCACTAATTACCACTAATTGATCACTAATTACCACTAATTGATCACTAATTACCACTAATTGATCAATTAGTGGTAATTAGTGATCAATTAGTGGTAATTAGTGACCATTAGTGATCAATTAGTGGTAATTAGTGATCAATTAGTGGTAATTAGTGACCATTAGTGATCAATTAGTGGTAATTAGTGATCAATTAGTGGTAATTAGTGACCATTAGTGATCAATTAGTGGTAATTAGTGATCAATTAGTGGTAATTAGTGACCATTAGTGATCAATTAGTGGTAATTAGTGATCAATTAGTGGTAATTAGTGATCATTTTACGTGATTTAAATCACTAAAAACCGTTTTATCGAATTGTAAAATCACTAAAAACCGTTTTATCGAATTGTAAAACCGATAAAAACCAATGAAAACCGATAAAAACCAATGAAAAACCGATGGAAACTGATGAAAAACCAATGAAAAACCGATATGCACAAGTAATTATCTGATTAAATGGATTATCTGATTAAACAGTGTAGAGTTGGTGGTTCAGATGTGCTACCTCGGCTTGTCATGAATGTGACTTTGATGTTTCTTTTTTTTTTGAAGCAAACTATATCAATTTGTAACTTATTTTACATCAGAGCTCTACCACTGGAATTTCCCACAATGCACTGTGTGAGAATTTGAAGTAACCAATGATCAACAGGTTGGGGTAGAACCCACCTTATCTTGATATAAAATTAGCCAATCAGCGATTGACAGGTTGGGGTGGGACCCATTCTATTCATACATATAAATGGCAGAGTGTTGGAACTGTATTGCCACTCTATTAACTCGCTTCTGAAAATGATGAATTCACGCTACGTCTGTGAATTGTGTCAAAAATCTTACTCTCATAAAACTAATTATTATCGACACAGACGAAAATTACATAAAAATGTAAATTTTAAACACACTATAGGGGGAGCGAACTCAAATACAGCCGAGTTAACAACCAGATCTGTCTGTAACGAGCCACCCTATCCTCCAGTGCATATGGAATCAGCCTTTAGTTGGAACAATGCATTAACAAGTGGAAATATTTTGGGGCTTGCAAATAAGCTAGAGCCAGTAAAATCGCTAGTGATGGATGACTCAACCAACCTACCTTCAAGCAGAATTCAGTGTATTGAACCATGGGGGAGTGAACAGTTGCAGGAAATACGCACACCCCTGAATGCTGTAGCTGTCCCGCCCATAGACCAGGGTATGAGACCAATTCCTGAATCTTCAACATCGGGTTCTGAAGAGAAAGGGCTGCTGAACCAGACAATCTTTCAGCGCCAATCAAATTTACGCAAAGAAACCACCAAACCACACTCCTTAACGACTAGTTTTTCAGTGGAAAATCATCCGGACTGGTTAGCCGTTATACCAGATTCCATGCAGCAGAAGGCGCTTTTGTTACTCCAGATAATAAAGAATATACCCAATTTATCCTGGGATGAGAAAGATCGACTCGTGTATAACGGCATTACAATTTCGGGCTCCAATATGTGTGATCTAATAAATGATCTGCTGCGAAAAAGAAAAGATTTTCAACCGACAGGGTGGAAAATTTTGGCAAACATCCTTAAAGATCAAAATATCCCAAGGGGTCTGATCGGAAACCCAGATCATATTGCAGTTTGTCGTCCAGAAAACAATATCTCCGCAAAGTTGCGATGGACCAGTCTTTGAAGAATGGCCCCTGGAAAAGATTGCGAATGTGGAACGGACTTCGTGGAAGCTCTCATGAAACTGGACGAAAAAGCGAAAACTCACCCCAATAGGGTGACTTTCTGAACAACAGCCATTACAGACAACTAAAAATGCGGCCAGCAGCATATACCAGTGTTCATTTTACTGCAAATTTCATATCCATTTGTAATTTAATTCTAATTAATTTGACTAGTTTTGATTTCTGGTTAATATGGATAATAAAAAAAAATGCAAGATATCTAAGATTTTTTATTTTGTTTTTATTTGTGGAGTCTCCTAAACTACAGAGTGCTTTTCTTGACCTTCGCCCAGTTCAGGAAATCTACATAAATTACTGAATGTGATTTAATACAAGAATCGGCAATTATTCAAATCAAAAACTATGATCCGATAAAAATTCGGCTGTTATTAAGCGGGTACATCATTAATATTCGGGAATGTGGTCATGCCATATTTTATCAACAAAATGCAGGTACACAACGCATTCTCACGTATTATCTTCTTTTTATATAGGCATTTGTCAGAGAAAGGTCTTGAGTTTTGTACAAAAATAAGCATTTTACCACAAAGTTACGCTATGGTCATAGCTGCTGATAGTGGCACATAGAAAAAATGGCGTTCAAAAATTAATTTTGACATCCACTGTAGTATGGTTCAATGAATTAGATTTCATTTCGATTTGCGCTGTAAGGGGAGTGGTAAAACCTAGAAAAAAAAAAAAACAACAGCTTGAACGCAATTAGTTTCCACCCGTACTGTATCGGTGAGAGAGAGAGAGAGAGAGAGAGAGAGAGAGAGAGAGAGAGAGAGAATTGAAACGTTTGTTGTGATCATGGTGGGCAAAGGGTCGGTCGGACTGGCGTAGTTGGATTCATTAAACATACTGATCGGCGTGTTACATCAGTAACTATCCTATATTTTTACTCAATTGAAAAAAAAAATAATATGTACAGGTCTGTAAACCAGCTGCGTTTATTTAGAATGTCTGCAGAAAATACGCTATTTCATTACACCCGGACATCAAGTTCAAGTTATAATTAAACGTGACAATTTTACAGGCAGCCTCCGGAATATCCAAAGAGAACCACAGAGCAACGACGAGTAACTGTCATCTCACCAACGTCGGAAATCCGCACAAGCAGGGTTAGATTGTTCTAAAATATGCGTATCACCGACGTGCAGTACACTTTATTACACGCCGTCATCGTGCTCCCATGTGGATAGTCGGGGTAAATTAACTTGCCCAAGGACACAATGCGGGAGTTCGAATAGAGTACGTAGCTTTGGTGCAGCTCTAGGTGGGTTATATTTTCCCCAAGTCTCGCAAATTTGGGTGGCTAATATAGAGTCGCATATCCTTTTACCATTTTTTTTTGATCGAGTAACAGCGCTTTTCAACTATTAAAATGAGGGGGGTGAAAGTACTGTTGGCTTGGCCTGTTATTATAGAATTGTAGTTTTTTTTTTCATTTATTTAACGACAGTTGGAGCAATCCGGAAAGAACCATCGTGCAGAGGCGACCAACTGTCAAAGTTCTACACAGGGTTATCATTGGCTGAAGGTAGTACGCCATAGTACACAACGTTACCGACCACCCCCACCTCACATAGGTAATAAGATAATGGTAGCTCTTTCATGCTTTTACTTAGATGGGTGGGTTATTCTTCAGCGAACATTCAAAAATAAATCATACAGGTTAGTAATAGCGCAGGTGTGATTTTTCTATGATTAAACACAGTCCGTATGCTATCACCTAATTTTTTTCACTTTTAAACGCACTGGTCCACAATTGACTGTTAAACACTTAAGGGCTGTTTTGATAACCGACTATTTATTTATATTTATTTATTGGATTTTAAGGTCTGCACAATAACTAATCATGACCACGACAGTTTTACGGGTGGGGAAAGCCGGAGAGAGCCACCGAGCAACGGCAAGCAACTGTCAAGATTCTACACAGGGTCTGCATTGGTTGAAGACAGGTGCTCCATCGACGTGTAGTACGCCTTAGTGCACAGCGTCACCATGCCCCCACATGGTCAATAGGGATGAAGTGTCTTGCCCAAGGACATAACCGACAGACATTCCTGAAAAAATCGATACGCGTATTTCTGTCAAACTAATCCGCCATTTTGTTTTTTCGACAAGTGTCTTGTGGAATGAATTATTTAACGAAAATTATTAATATATTATATTAAATGAACATACGCTATTTATTAAGGGGACAATCTCATAGTAAATACGGGTTAAGAGAGTGGTAAGTTATGAGAGGAGACTAATCGGGGTAATTTGATCGCTCAAAATTGTGGGGAAGGCGTATTCGGGGGCCTGACATGTCCATTACATTTAGAGAACTGAACTGGGGTTCGAGATAATTTAGCTATTGTGAGGGCTGGGGGAGGGGGAGAGAGGTTTCCAAAAGTTTTTTTTTTTAGTATTGGATGACTTGGTGAAGGGGAATTCAGGAAAGTTTTAGGTACTGTGAGGGGATACAGGGGTGTGACGGTGAGGGTGTGGGATAACGGAGGTGTCTGATTGGTTAAAAAAGTGTGTGTTTGTGACAAAGCAACTCTTTTTAAGATTATGGTGGGGGCGGGGGGAGAGCGGTTTCCAAAAGTTTTTTAGTATTGGATGACCTGGAGGAGGAGCGTTCATGAAAGTTTTAGGTACTGTGAGGGGATATAAGGGTGCGGAATAAAAAATGAATTATTTAACGAAAATTATTAATATATTATATTAAATGAATATACGCTATTTATTAAGGGGATTACATCATAGCAATTAAGGTTAGTAAAATTTTAAACATATGACCGCACACTTGTCTCCTTCACCCCTCCTCATAACCTCGTTTGACCCCCCTTATTTGATGAGGAACGTCTCCACCGGCCAATCGAGTTGTGCATTTCTGCTACTTGTGGCGCGATGATGGTTAAGTTGAATCAGCTGAAACCCGCAAATCGCGCAGTTAAATGTCGAGTTTTGACATTTCTCCATGTTTTTTTCTAATGTATCTTTCCTAGTATAGGATTTCAGACAAAACGCCCACTGGAACATCTTGACATCGACGTCTGTTCGATGTACACTGCCTCTCTCTTTTGTTGAATTTGCTATTGAAACACAAAATTGACAGTTCAAAGCACCTTCTTGGTGGGTTTTCAGATGATCCGTTAATTCATCAAAGTATTGGGGCATAAAGTACAGCCATGTATAGCCTCTCCCCCGTGTACAGTAGTCTCATGGCGATTTCTCTTGTGATTTTTTTTTTGAGAACTCGTCATAACGTAGAAATTGGACCGTTAAAAAAATACTTTATCGCGTGAGGGGTAAAATCAGAATATCTTGGTCTATGAGAGTTTTTCGACAGCCATAAAAACGAGAAGAATAAACTTGCATTATTAATATGTAAGAATCACGCCAAGTTATTAAATCAAATTATACCTATAAAAATAGCCACAATGGAGTCGTTCACAGTCTTCAGGTAAAAGCAAGACACATCTTGTCACGTGATATATTGATTTTTAAATACATGATAGCATGTCCAGTCTAACGATATTTATGACCGGTCGTTAAAGTGTGACAATAGATTTAATTGCTTCAACATCTGTCAGTAGTTGGCGTTTGAAAAGAAAAAATCGATTTAATGATACCCAGACACGTGATGACCTGTGCGGGTCAGTCAACCGATAGCATGCGCATATGTCCAGTACGTCAATATTAATTCATTTATTAATATACTAATTATTATAATCAACCCTAATTACATTAATTACATTAATTATGCAACAGTCATTAATTACATTAATTATTATAGTGATTAAAAAAAAATCATTAAGTAATATTAATTACCTTACGTAACATTTCAATTATGATGACGTCATCGACCCCCTCGGCCCCCTCCCCCAGAATAGGGTCATCCAACCCCAAATATACTACTAGTATTCTACAGTACTCGAAACGAAATTTTGCGCCTATAATATTTACTCGGTCCGAGGAACATTCCTATGGGATTGAAACTGATTTTGGACATGACCATGGCTTTGATTGAGCACCCTTGAGTTTTTAAAATCTCCAATTCCCGACCGATTCTGACGAAATTGCGTATCTGATGTTATAGCGCAGTGTAGAACAATACCGAAGTTTCATAACATAGAATTGACATGACGTTTTGCCCCTGTGCAAGGCAAGACATCCAGTATAACAATATTTGACAGGGTGGATTACTCTGCTGTGAAAAATCAGACCCGTCGGCCGAGATTCCCATGTCCTGGGAAAAAAACGAATGTTAAGTGACATGGGACAAGCTTGTGAAATACACAGCCATTGTGCGAGACCTGCCCTTCGGCCCGATAATGTCTGACAGGGCTGACATCTCTGCGAGGGAATAACAGCCCCGAGAGCTGTGTTTCTAATGTCTGCGGTGACTACGACGTCAGCTAGGTGATGAGGGTAATATATTTACATGTCCAATTGCGGAGATTTTCCTGTCAGGGGTGACAACGGGCGTCAGTTAGGTGCTAATGGGGTCTCGATTTTGATACATTCCCAATATCCGACGGAAATGCTCAGCCACTGTGCCACTCCCGACATTGTCTGACAGGACGTACTCCCCGAGAGGGAGAATTACCTGCCAGGTATGACAATATTCTCCATATCAGGTGGAAATACACAGCCACTGTGTCATTCCCGACATTTCCTGACAGGACTAAAATCCTCGAGAGGGAATATCAACCACGGTAGATAAGATTCTCTTGTCACAGGTGACCACGGGCGTCAGTTATATGATAAGGCGGGGGGGGGGGGGGGGGAGGGGGGATCACTATTTTGATACATTCCCAATATCCGGTGGAAATACACAGCCACTGTGCAATTCCTGACCTTTAGCGCGACATCTCCTGAAAGGGCTGAGCTCCCCGAGAGGGAATATTAACCTCGGTAGCTGAGAGTCTCCTGTCAGGGGTGACTATGGGCGTCTGATAGGTGATACAGGGTTCACGATTTTGATACATTCCCAATATCCGATTGAAATACCTAGCCACTGTGCCATTCCAATCCTTCAGCCCAACATTTCCTGACAGGGCTGATATCCACGAGAGGGAATATTAACCTCGGCAGCTGAGATTCTCCTGCCGGGGTGACTACGGGCGTCAGTTAGGTGATAAGGGGTCACGGTTTTGATACATTCCCGATATCCGGTGAACAGACACATCCACTGTGCAATCTCTGACCTTCAGCCCGACATTTTCAGACAGGGCTGATGTCCCCGAGAGAGAATATCAACTTCGATAGCTGAGATTCTCCTGTCAGGCGTGATTACGGGCGTGTGTTAGGTGATAAGGGGGTCACGATTGTGATACATTCACAATATCTGGTGGAAAAACACAGCCACTGATACACATTCCTTAGCTTCAGGCCGATATTTTCTAACAGGGCGGATATACCCGAGAGGAAATGTCAACCTGAAGGTCGGGAATAGCACAGTGCCTGTGTATTTCCACAGGATATGGTGAATGTATCAAAATCGTTACCACCTTTTCACCTAGCTGACACCCGTAGTCACCCCTGGCAGGAGAATCTCACCTAAAATACACAGCCACTATGCAATTCTCGACCCCAAGCCCGACATTGTCTGATAGGACTGATATCCCTGAGAGGGAATATCAACCTCGGTAGCTGTAAATTCTCATATCAGGGGTGATTACGACCGTCAATTTAGTGATGAGGGGTCGTGGTTTTGATACATTCCCAAAATCCGGCGGAAACACACAGCCACGGTGTCATTCCAGACCTTTAGCCCGCCAATGTCTGACAGGGCTGATATTCCCGAAAAGGAATATCAAACTCGGTAGCCGAAATTCTAATGTCAGGGGTGACTACGGGCGTCAGTTACGTGATAAGGGATCACGATTTTGATACATTTTCAATATCCGGTGAAAATACACAACCACTGTGCCATTCTAGATATTTAGGCCGACAATGACTGACAGGGCTGATGTCCCCGAGAAGGAATATCAGCCTCGGTAGCCGAAATTCTCAAGTCAGGAGTCTTTACCGGCGTCAGTTAGGTGATGATGGGGTCACGGTTTTGATACATTCCCAATATTCGTCCAAAATACACAGCCACTGTGCCATGCCCGACAGTTAGGCCGACATTGTATGACAGGGCTGATATCCCTGAGATGGAATATGAACCTCGGTAGCTGAAATTCTTATGTCAGGGGTGAGTGCAGCCGTCAATTTGGTGATAATGGGGTCACGGTTTTGATACATTCCAGAAATCCGTTCAAACTACACAGCCACTGTGCCATACCCGACCGTTAGGCCGACGTCGTCTGACAGGGCTGATATCCCTGAGATGGAATATGAACCTCGGTAGCCACAGCCACTGTGCCATACCCGGCCGTTAGGCCGACGTTGTATGACAGGGCTGATATCCCTGGGATAGAATATGAACCTCGGTAGCTGAAATTCTTATGTCAGAGGTGAGTACAGCCGTCAATTTGGTGATCATGAGGTCACGGTTTTGAAACGTTCCAGAAATCCGTTCAAAAGACACAGCCACTGTGCCATACCCGACCGTTAGGCCGACGTTGTCCGACAGGACTGACATCCCTGAGATGGAATATGAACCTCCGTAGATGAAATTCTTATGTCAAGGGTGACTACAGCCGTCAGTTTGGTGATAATTGGGGTCACGGTTTTGGTACATTCCCAATATCCGTTCAAAATACACAACCACTGTGCCATAACCGACCGTTAGGCCGACATTGTATGACAGGGCTGATATCCCTGAGGTGGAAAATAAACCTCGGTAGCTGAAAATCTTATGTCAGGGGTGACTGCAGCGTTCAATTTGGTGATACTGGGGTCACGGTTTTGATACATTCCCAAAATCCGGCGGAAACACACAGCCACTGTGCCATTCGAAGCCTTTAGCCCGAGAATGTCTGACAGGGCTGATATTCACGAGAATGCATACTAACCTCGATAGCCGAAATTCTCAAGTCAGGAGTCACTACCGACGTCAGTTAGGTAATAATGTCGTCACGGTTTTGGTACAATCCCGATATCCGTTCAAAATACACAGCCACTGTGCCATTCCCGACCGTTAGACTGACGTTGTATAACAGGGCTGATATCCCTGAGATGGAATATGAACCTCGGTAGCTGAAATTCTTATGTCAGGGGTGACTACAGCCGTCAATTTGATGATGGGGGGGGGGGGGGGGGTCCCGTTTTCGATACATTCCCGATATCCGTTCAAAATACACAGCCATTGTGCCATACCCGACCGTTAGGCCGACGTTGTCTGACAGGGCTGATATCCATGAGATGGAATATGAACCTCGGTAGCTCAAATTCTTATGTCAGGGGTGACGACAGCCGTCAATTTGGTGGTAATTGGGGTCACGGTTTTGATACATTCCCGATATCCGTTCAAAATACACAGCCACTGTGCCATATCCGACCGTTAGGCCGACGTTGTCTGACAGGTTTGATATCCCTGAGATGGAATATGAACCTCGGTAGCTGAAATTCTTATCTCAGGGGTGACTACAGCAGTCAATTTGGTGATACTGGGGTCACGGTTTTGATACATTCCCAAAATCCGGCGGAAACACACAGCCACTGTGCCATTCCAGGCCGTCAGCCCGACAATGTCTGACAGGGCTGATATTCCCGAGAATGCATATTAACCTCGGTGGCAGAAATTCTCAAGTCAGGGGTCACTACCGACGTCAGTTAGGTAATAATGGGGTCACGGTTTTGATACAATCCCGATATCCGTTCAAAATACACAACCACAGTGCCATTTCCGACCGTTAGCCCGGCATTGTATGAGAGGACTGATATTACTGAGAGGAGACATGAACCTCGGTAGCTGGAATTCTTATGTCAGGGGCGACTACGACAGTCCATTTGGTGATAAGGGTGGTGACGGTTTCGATATATTCCCAAAATCCGGCGGAAATTCACAGCCACCGTGCCATTCCAGACCTTCAGCCCGACAATGTCTGACATGGTTGATATGCCCGAGAATGCATATCAACCTCGGTAGCCGAAATTCTCAAGTCAGGAGTCTCTACCGGCGTCAGTTAGGTGATAATGGCGTCACGGTTTTGATACATTCCCGATATTCGTCCAAAATACACAGCCACTGTGCCATACCCGGCCTTTAGGCCGACGTTGTATGACAGGGCTGATATCCCTGAGATGGAATATGAACCTCGGTAGATGAAATTCTTATGTCAGGGGTGACTACAGCCGTCAGCTTGGTGATAATTGGGGTCACGGTTTTGATACATTCCCAATATCAGTTCAAAATACACAGCCACTGTGCCATATCCGACCGTTAGGCCGACATTGTATAACAGGGCTGATATCCCTGAGGTAGAATATACACCTCGGTAGCTGAAAATCTTATGCCAGGGGTGACTACAGCGGTCAATTTGGTGATACTGGGGTCACGGTTTTGATACATTCCCAAAATCCGGCGGAAACACACAGCCACTGTGCCATTCGAGGCCTTAAGCCCGAGAATGTCTGACAGGGCTGATATTCTCGAGAATGCATATTAACCTCGGTAGCCGAAATTCTCAAGTCAGGGGTCACTACCGACGTCAGTTAGGTAATAATGTGGTCACGGTTTTGATACAATCCTGATATCCGTTCAAAATACACAGCCACTGTGCCATTCCCGACGGTTAGGCCGACGTTGTATAACAGGTCTGATATCCCTGAGATGAAATATGGACCTCGGTAGCTCAAATTCTTATGTCATGGGTGACTACAGGCGTCGATTTGATGATAAGGGGTGTCCCGGTTTTGATACATTCCCGATATCCGTTCAAAATACACAGCCACTGTGCCATACCCGGTCGTTAGGCCGACGTTGTCTGACAGGGCTGATATCCCTGAGGTGGAATATGAACCTCGGTAGCTCAAATTCTTATGTCAGGGGTGACGACAGCCGTCAATTTGGTGATAATTGGGGTCACGGTTTTGATACCTTCCCGATATCCGTTCAAATTACACAGCCACTGTGCCATACCCGGCCGTTAGGCCGACGTTGTATGACAGGGCTGAAATCCCTGAGATAGAATATGAACCTCGGTAGCTGAAATTCTTATGTCAGAGGTGAGTGCAGCCGTCAATTTGGTGATCATGAGGTCACGGTTTTGATACGTTCCAGAAATCCGTTCAAAATACACAGCCACTGTGCCATACCCGACCGTTAGGCCGACGTTTTCCGACAGGACTGATATCCCTGAGATGGAATATGAACCTCGGTAGATGAAATTCTTATGTCAAGGGTGACTACAGCCGTCAGTTTGGTGATAATTGGGGTCACGGTTTTGATACATTCACAATATCCGTTCAAAATACACAGCCACTGTGCCATAACCGACCGTTAGGCCGACATTGTATGACAGGGCTGATATCCCTGAGGTGGAATATAAACCTCGGTAGCTGAAAATCTTATGTCAGGGGTGACTGCAGCGTTCAGTTTGGTGATACTGGGGTCACGGTTTTGATACATTCCCAAAATCCGACGGAAACACACAGCCACTGTGCCATTCGAAGCCTTTAGCCCGAGAATGTCTGACACGGCTGATATTCACGAGAATGCATATTAACCTCGGTAGCCGAAATTCTCAAGTCAGGGGTCACTACCGACGTCAGTTAGGTAATAATGTCGTCACGGTTTTCATACAATCCCGATAGCCGTTCAAAATACACAGCCACTGTGCCATTCCCGACCGTTAGACTGACGTTGTATAACAGGGCTGATATCCCTGAGATGGAATATGAACCTCGGTAGCTGAAATTCTTATGTCAGGGGTGACTACAGCCGTCAATTTGATGATAGGGGGGGGGGGGGGGGGTCCCGGTTTCGATACATTCCCGATATCCGTTCAAAATACACAGCCACTGTGCCATACCCGACCGTTAGGCCGACGTTGTCTGACAGGGCTGATATCCATGAGATGGAATATGGACCTCGGTAGCTCAAATTCTTATGTCAGGGGTGACGACAGCCGTGAATTTGGTGATAATTGGGGTCACGGTTTTGATACCTTCCCGATATCCGTTCAAAATACACAGCCACTGTGCCATTCCCGACCGTTAGGCCGACGTTGTCTGACAGGTTTGATATCCCTGAGAAGGAATATGAACGTCGGTAGCTGAAATTCTTATGTCAGGGGTGACTACAGCAGTCAATTTGGTGATACTGGGGTCACGGTTTTGATACATTCCCAAAATCCGGCGGAAACACACAGCCACTGTGCCATTCCAGGCCGTCAGCCCGACAATGTCTGACAGGGCTGATATTCCCGAGAATGCATATTAACCTCGGTGGCAGAAATTCTCAAGTCAGGGGTCACTACCGACGTCAGTTAGGTAATAATGGGGTCACGGTTTTGATACAATCCCGATATCCGTTCAAAATACACAACCACTGTGCCATTCCCGATCGTTAGCCCGGCATTGTATGAGAGGACTGATATCACTGAGAGGAGACATGACCCTCGGTAGCTGGAATTCTTATGTCAGGGGCGACTACGACCGTCCATTTGGTGATAAGGTCGGTGACGGTTTCGATACATTCTCAAAATCCGGCGGAAATTCACAGCCACCGTGCCATTCCAGACCTTTAGCCCGACAATGTCTGACAGGGTTGATATGCCCGATAATGCATATCAACCTCGGTAGCCGAAATCCTCAAGTCAGGAGTCTCTACCGGCGTCAGTTAGGTGATAATGGCGTCACGGTTTTGATACATTCCCGATATTCGTCGAAAATACACAGCCACTGTGCCATACCCGGCCGTTAGCCCGAAGTTGTATGACAGGGCTGATATCCCTGAGATGGAATACGAACCTCGGTAGCTGAAATTCTTATGTCAGGGGTGAGTACAGCAGTCAGTTTGGTGATCATGAGGTCACGGTTTTGATACGTTCCAGAAATCCGTTCAAAATACACAGCCACTGTGCCATACCCGACCGTTGGGCCGACGTTGTCCGACAGGGCTGATATCCCTGAGATGGAATATGAACCTCGGTAGATGAAATTCTTATGTCAGGGGTGACTACAGCCGTCAGCTTGGTGATAATTGGGGTCACGGTTTTGAAACATTCCCAATATCCGTTCAAAATACACAGCCACTGTGCCATAACCGACCGTTAGGCCGACATTGTATGACAGGGCTGATATCCCTGAGGTAGAATATAAACCTCGGCAGCTGAAAATCTTATGCCAGGGGTGACTACAGCGGTTAATTTGGTGATACTGGGGTCACGGTTTTGATACATTCCCAAAATCCGGCGGAAACACACAGCCACTGTGCCATTCGAGGCCTTTAGCCCGAGAATGTCTGACAGGGCTGATATTCCCGAGAATGCATATTAACCTCGGTAGCCGAAATTCTCAAGTCAGGGGTCACTACCGACGTCAGCTAGGTAATAATGTGGTCACGGTTTTGATACAATCCCGATATCCGTTCAAAATACTCAGCCACTGTGCCATTCCCGACGGTTAGGCCGACATTGTATAACAGGGCTGATATCCCTGAGATGAAATATGAACCTCGGTAGCTGAAATTCTTATGTCAGGGGTGACTACAGGCGTCAATTTGATGATAAGGGGTGTCTCGGTTTTGATACATTCCCGATATCCGTTCAAAGTACACAGCCACTGTGCCATACCCGACCGTAAGACCGACGTTGTCTGACAGGGCTGATATCCCTGAGGTGGAATATAAACCTCGCTAGCTCAAATGCTTATGTCAGGGGTGACGACGGCCGTCAATTTGGTGATAATTAGGGTCACGGTTTTGATACCTTCCCGATATCCGTTCAAATTACACAGCCACTGTGCCATACCCGACCGTTAGGCCGACGTTGTCTGACAGGGTTGATATCCCTGAGATGGAATATGAACCTCGGTAGATGAAATTCTTATGTCAGGGGTGACTACAGCAGTCAATTTTGTGATACTGGGGTCACGGTTTTGATACATTCCCAAAATCCGGCGGAAACACACAGCCACTGTGCCATTCCAGGTCGTCAGACCGACAATGTCTGACAGGGCTGATATTCCCGAGAATGCATATTAACCTCGGTAGCAGAAATTCTCAAGTCAGGGGTCACTACCGACGTCAGTTAAGTAATAATGGGGTCACGGTTTTGATACATTCCCGATATCCGTTCAAAATACACAGCCACTGTGCCATACCCGACCGTTAGGCCGACATTGTATGACAGGGCTGATGTCCCTGAGGTGGAATATGAACCTCAGTAGCTGAAATTCTTTTGTCAGGAGTGACTACAGTCGTCAATTTGGTGATACTGGGGTCACGGTTTCGATACATTCCCAAAATCCGGCGGAAATTCACCGCCACTTTGCCATTCCGGACCTTTAGCCCGACAAAGACTGACAGGGCTGATATTCCCGAGAATGCATATTATTCTCGGTAGCCGAAATTCTCAAGTCAGGGGTCACTACCGACGTCAGTTAGGTAATAATGGGATCACGGTTTTGATACATTCCCGATTTTCGTATAAAATACATAGACACTGTGCCATTCCCGACCGTTAGGCCGACGTTGTATGACAGGGCTGATATCCCGGAGATGGAATATGAACCTCGGTAGCTGAAATTCTTATGTCAGGGGTGACTACAGCCGTCAATTTGATGATAAGGGGGTCACGGTTTTGATACATTCCCGATATCCGTTAAAAATACACAGCCACTGTGCCATACCCGACCGTTAGGCCGACGTTGTCTGACAGGGCTGATATCCCTGAGATGGAATATGAACCTCGGTAGCTCCAATTCTTATGTTAGCCGTCAATTTGGTGATAATTGGGTGACGGTTTTAATACATTCCCGATATCCTTTCAAAATACATAGCCACTGTGCCATACCCGACCGTTAGGCCGACGTTGTCAGACAGGGTTGATATCCCTGAGATGGAATATGAACCTCGGTAGATGAAATTCTTATGTCAGGGGTGACTACAGCAGTCAATTTTGTGATACTGGGGTCACGGTTTTGATACATTCCCAAAATCCGGCGGAAACACACAGCCACTGTGCCATTCCAGGCCGTCAGCCCGACAATGTCTGACAGGGCTGATATTCCCGAGAATGCATATTAACCTCGGTAGCAGAAATTCTCAAGTCAGGGGTCACTACCGACGTCAGTTAAGTAATAATGGGGTCACGGTTTTGATACATTCCCGATATCCGTTCAAAATACACAGCCACTGTGCCATACCCGACCGTTAGGCCGACATTGTATGACAGGGCTGATGTCCCTGAGGTGGAATATGAACCTCGGTAGCTGAAATTCTTTTGTCAGGAGTGACTGCAGTCGTCAATTTGGTGATACTGGGGTCACGGTTTCGATACATTCCCAAAATCCGGCGGAAATTCACCGCCACTTTGCCATTCCGGACCTTTAGCCCGACAATGACTGACAGGGCTGATATTCCCGAGAATGCATATTATTCTTGGTAGCCGAAATTTTCAAGTCAGGGGTCACTACCGACGTCAGTTAGGTAATAATGGGATCACGGTTTTGATACATTCCCGATATTCGTATAAAATACATAGACACTGTGCCATTCTCGACCGTTTGGCCGACGTTGTATGACAGGGCTGGTATCCCTGAGATGGAATATGAACCTCGGTAGCTGAAATTCTTATGTCAGGGGTGACTACAGCCGTCAATTTGATGATAAGGGGGTCACGGTTTTGATACATTCCCGATATCCGTTAAAAATACACAGCCACTGTGCCATACCCGACCGTTAGGCCGACGTTGTCTGACAGGGCTGATATCCCTGAGATGGAATATGAACCTCGGTAGCTCCAATTCTTATGTCAGCCGTCAATTTGGTGATAATTGGGTCACGGTTTTAATACATTCCCGATATCCTTTCAAAATACATAGCCACTGTGCCATACCCGACCTTTAGGCCGACGTTGTCTGATAGGGTTGATATCACTGAGATGGAATATGAACCTCGGTAGCTGAAATTCTTATGTCAGGGGTGACCACAGCCGTCAATTTGGTGATACTGGCGTCACGGTTTTGATACATTCCCCAAATCCGGCGGAAACACACAGCCACTGTGCCATTCCAGGCCTTTAGCCCGACAATGTCTGACAGGGCTGATATTCCCGAGAATGCATATTAACCTCGGTAGGCGAAATTCTCAAGTCAGGGCTCACTACCGACGTCAGTTAGGTAATAATGGGGTCACGGTTTTGATACATTCCCGATATCCATTCAAAATACACAGCCACTGTGACATACCCGACCGTTAGGCCGACATTGTATGACAGGGCTGATATCCCTGAGGTGGAATATGAACCTCGGTAGCTGAAATTCTTTTGTCAGGGGTGACTACAGTCGTCAATTTGGTGATACCGGGGTCACTGTTTCGATACATTCCCAAAATCCGGCGGAAACACACAGCCACTGTGCCATTCCAGGCCTTTAGCTCGAGCATGTCTGACAGGGCTGATATTC
Organism: Pictodentalium vernedei; assembly: GCA_031216915.1. Taxonomy (NCBI): domain Eukaryota; kingdom Metazoa; phylum Mollusca; class Scaphopoda; order Dentaliida; family Dentaliidae; genus Pictodentalium; species Pictodentalium vernedei. The sequence goes on along the minus strand of CM062296.1, from coordinate 530,631,526 downwards.
CCTAGAATGCATATTAACCTCGGTAGGCGAAATTCGCAAGTCAGGGGTCACTACCGACGTCAGTTATGTAATAATGGGGTCACGGTTTTGATACAATCCCGATATCCGTTCAAAATACACAACCACTGTGCCATTCCCGACCGTTAGCCCGGCATTGTACAAGAGGACAGATATCACAGAGAGGAGATATGAATCTCGGTAGCTGGAATTCTTATGTCAGGGGTGACTACGACCGTCCATTTGGTGATAAGGGGGTGACGGTTTCGATACATTCCCAAAATCCGGCGGAAATTCACAGCCACTGTGCCATTCCAGACCTTTAGCCCGACAATGACTGACAGGGTTGATATGCCCGAGAATGCATATCAACCTCGATAGCTGAAATTCTCAAGTCAGGAGTCTCTACCGGCGTCAGTTAGGTGATAATGGGGTCATGGTTTTGATACATTCCCGATATTCGTCCAAACTACACAGCCACTGTGCCATACCCGGCCGTTAGGCCGACGTTGTATGACAGGGCTGATATCCCTGAGATAGAATATGAACCTCGGTAGCTGAAATTCTTATGTCAGACGTGAGTTCAGCCGTCAATTTGGTGATCATGAGGTCACGGTTTTGATACGTTCCAGAAATCCGTTCAAAATACACAGCCACTGTGCCATACCCGACCGATATGCCGACGTTCTCCGACAGGATTGATATCCCTGAGATGGAATATGAACCTCGGTAGATGAAATTCTTATGTCAAGGGTGACTACAGCCGTCAGTCTGGTGATAATTGGTGTCACGGTTTTGGTACATTCCCAATATCCGTTCAAAATACACAGCCACTGTGCCATAACCGACCGTGCCGACATTGTATGACAGGGCTGATATCCCTGAGGTGGAATATAAACCTCGGTAGCTGAAAATCTTATGCCAGGGGTGACTACAGCGGTTAATTTGGTGATACTGGGGTCACGGTTTTGATACATTCCCAAAATCCGGCGGAAACACACAGCCACTGTGCCATTCGAGGCCTTTAGCCCGAGAATGTCTGACAGGGCTGATATTCCCGAGAATGCATATTAACCTCGGTAACCGAAATTCTCAAGTCAGGGGTCACTACCGGCGTCAGCTAGGTAATAATGTGGTCACGGTTTTGATACAATCCCGATATCCGTTCAAAATACTCAGCCACTGTGCCATTCCCGACGGTTAGGCCGACGTTGTATAACAGGGCTGATATCCCTGAGATGAAATATGAACATCGGTAGCTGAAATTCTTATGTCAGGGGTGACTACAGGCGTCAATTTGATGATAAGGGGTGTCCCGGTTTTGATACATTCCCGATATCCGTTCAAAATACACAGCCACTGTGCCATACCCGACCGTAAGGCCGACGTTGTCTGACAGGGCTGATATCCCTGAGGTGGAATATAAACCTCGGCAGCTGAAATTCTTATGTCAGGGGTGACGACAGCCGTCAATTTGGTGATAATTAGGGTTACGGTTTTGATACCTTCCCGATATCCGTTCAAATTACACAGCCACTGTGCCATACCCGACCGTTAGACCGACGTTGTTTAACAGGGCTGATATCCTTGAGATGGAATATGAACCTCGGTAGCTGAAATTCTTATGTCAGGGGTGACTACAGCCGTCAATTTGATTATAAGGGGCTCCCGGTTTTGATACATTCCCGATATCCGTTCAAAATACACAGCCGCTGTGCCATACCCGGCCGTTAAGTCGACGTTGTCTGACAGGGCTGATACCCATGAGATGGAATATGAACCTCGGTAGCTCAAATTCTTATGTCAGAGGTGACGACAGCCGTCAATTTGGTGATAATTGGGGTCACGGTTTTGATACCTTCCCGATATCCGTTCAAAATACACAGCCACTGTGCCATACCCGACCGTTAGGCCGACGTTGTCTCACAGGGTTGATATCCCTGAGAAGGAATATGAACCTCGGTAGCTGAAATTCTTATGTCAGGGGTGACTACAGCAGTCAATTTGGTGATACTGGGGTCACGGTTTTGATACATTCCCAAAATCCGGCGGAAACACACAGCCACTGAGTCATTCCAGGCCGTCAGCCCGACAATGTCTGGCAGGGCTGATATTCCCGAGAATGCATATTAACCTCGGTGGCAGAAATTCTCAAGTCAGGGGTCACTACCGACGTCAGTTAGGTAATAATGGCGTCACGGTTTTGATATAATGCCGATATCCGTTCAAAATACACAACCACTGTGCCATTCCCGACCGTTAGCCCGGCATTGTATGAGAGGACTGATATCACTGAGAGGAGATATGAACCTCGGTTGTTGGAATTCTTATGTCAGGGGCGACTACGACCGTCCATTTGTTGTTAAGGGCGGTTTCGATACATTCCCAAAATCCGGCGGAAATTCACAGCCACTGTGCCATTCCAGACCTTTAGCCCGACAATGTCTGACAGGGTTGATATGCCCGAGAATGCATATCAACCTCGGTAGCCGAAATTCTCAAGTCAGAAGTCTCTACCGGCGTCAGTTAGGTGATAATGGGGTCACGGTTTTGATACATTCCCGATATTCGTCCAAAATACACAGCCACTGTGCCATACCCGGCCGTTAGGCCGACGTTGTATGACAGGGCTGATATCTCTGAGATGGAATATGAATCTCGGTAGCTGAAATTCTTATGTCAGGGGTGACTACGACCGTCCATTTGGTGATAAGGGGGTGACGGTTTCGATACATTCCCAAAATCCGGCGGAAATTCACAGCCACTGTGCCATTCCAGACCTTTAGCCCGACAATGTCTGACAGGGTTGATATGCCCGAGAATGCATATCAACCTCGGTAGCCGAAATTCTCAAGTCAGGAGTCTCTACCGGCGTCAGTTAGGTGATAATGGGGTCACGGTTTTGATACATTCCCGATATTCGTCCAAAATACACAGCCACTGTGCCATACCCGGCCGTTAGGCCGACGTTGTATGACAGGGCTGATATCCCTGAGATAGAATATGAACCTCGGTAGATGAAATTCTTATGTCAGACGTGAGTACAGCCGTCAATTTGGTGATCATGAGGTCACGGTTTTGATACGTTCCAGAAATCCGTTCAAAATACACAGCCACTGTGCCATACCCGACCGATAGGCCGACGTTCTCCGACAGGATTGATATCCCTGAGATGGAATATGAACCTCGGTAGATGAAATTCTTATGTCAAGGGTGACTACAGCCGTCAGTCTGGTGATAATTGGTGTCACGGTTTTGGTACATTCCCAATATCCGTTCAAAATACACAGCCACTGTGCCATAACCGACCGTGCCGACATTGTATGACAGGGCTGATATCCCTGAGGTGGAATATAAACCTCGGTAGCTGAAAATCTTATGCCAGGGGTGACTACAGCGGTTAATTTGGTGATACTGGGGTCACGGTTTTGATACATTCCCAAAATCCGGCGGACACACACAGCCACTGTGCCATTCGAGGCCTTTAGCCCGAGAATGTCTGACAGGGCTGATATTCCCGAGAATGCATATTAACCTCGGTAACCGAAATTCTCAAGTCAGGGGTCACTACCGACGTCAGCTAGGTAATAATGTGCTCACGGTTTTGATACAATCCCGATATCCGTTCAAAATACTCAGCCACTGTGCCATTCCCGACTGTTAGGCCGACGTTGTATAACAGGGCTGATATCCCTGAGATGAAATATGAACCTCGGTAGCTGAAATTCTTATGTCAGGGGTGACTACAGGCGTCAATTTGATGATAAGGGGTGTCCCGGTTTTGATACATTCCCGATATCCGTTCAAATTACACAGCCACTGTGCCATACCCGACCGTTAGACCGACCTTGTTTAACAGGGCTGATATCCTTGAGATGGAATATGAACCTCGGTAGCTGAAATTCTTATGTCAGGGGTGACTACAGCCGTCAATTTGATGATAAGGGGCTCCCGGTTTTGATACATTCCCGATATCCGTTCAAAATACACAGCCGCTGTGCCATACCCGGCCGTTAGGCCGACGTTGTATGACAGGGCTGATATCTCTGAGATGGAATATGAATCTCGGTAGCTGAAATTCTTATGTCAGGGGTGAGTACAGCCGTCAATTTGGTGATAACTGGGGTCACGGTTTTGATACGTTCCAGAAATCCGTTCAAAATACACAACCACTGTGCCGTACTCGACCGTTAGGCCGACCATTTTGTCCGACAGGGCTGATATCCCTGAGATGGAATATGAACCTCGGTAGATGAAATTCTTATGTCAGGGGTGACTGCAGCCGTCAGTTTGGTGATAATTGGGGTCACGGTTTTGATACATTCCCAATATCCGTTCAAAATACACAGCCACTGTGCCATAACCGACCGTTAGGCCGACATTGTATGACAGGGCTGATATCCCCGAGATGGAATATGAACCTCGGTAGATGAAATTCTTATGTCAGGGGTGACTACAGCAGTCAATTTGGTGATACTGGGGTCACGGTTTTGATACATTCCCAACATCCGGCGGAAACACACAGCCACTGTGCCATTCGAGGCCTTTAGCCCGAGAATGTCTGACAGGGCTGATATTCCCGAGAAAGCATATTAACCTCGGTAGCCGAAATTCTCAAGTCTTCAGCAGTCTCTACCGGCGTCAGTTAGGTGATAATGGGGTCACGGTTTTGATACATTCCCGATATTCGTCCAAAATACACAGCCACTGTGCCATGCCCGACCGTTAGGCCGACGTTGTATGACAGGGCTGATATCCCTGAGATGGAATACGAACCTCGATAGCTTAAATTCTTTTGTCAGGGGTGACTACAGCCGTCAATTTGGTGATAATGGGGTCACGGTTTTGATACATTGCATAAATCCGTTCAAAATACACAGCCACTGTGCCACACCCGACCGTTAGGCCGACGTTGTCCGACAGGGCTGATATCCCTGAGATGGAATATCAACCTCGGTAGCTGAAATTTTCATGTCAGGGGTGAACACGGGGTCATTGAGGTGATAAAGGGGGACACGCTTTTGATACATTCCTGATATCCGTTCAAAATGCACAGCCACATTGCCATTCCCGACCCTTTGCCCGACATTGTCTGACAGGACTGATATCCCCGAAAGGGAATATCAACCTCGGTAGCTGAGATTCCCTTGTTAATGATGACTACGGACGTAAGTTATGTGATACGTGGATCACATTTTGATTCATGCCAAATATCCCAAGGAAACACACATCCACTGTCTGATACTTGACCATTAGCCAAACATTGTGTAATAGGGCTGATATCCCGAGTTGGAATATCAACACCGGCAGCCGAGATCCTCATTTCAGGGGTGAATATGGATGTAATTTATGTGATGGAGGGAGGAGGAGGGTGGGGGGGGGGGGGGGCACGCTTTTGACACAAGCCCAATTCCCAAGAGGAAATATCAACACCAGCATCCGAGATTCTCATTTCAGGGGGTGACTACGGACGTCCGTTATCTGATATAGTGTGTGTGTGTGGGGGGGGGGGGGGTGGGGGGGGGGTGGGGGGGGCTCACGATTTTGATACTTGCCCAGTATCCAATGGGAATACACTGCTACTGTGCGATAGCCGGCCTTTAGCCCAATATTGTCTCACGGGGCTGATATCTGCAAGATGGAATATCAACGCCCGCAGCCACGATTCTCATGTCAAGGGTGAGTACGGACGTCAGTTATGCGAAAAAGAGGGTCACGATTTTGATACATGTTCAATATCCGATGGAAATACACCACCATTGAGCAATAAACGATCTTTATCCCGAGATTGTCTGACAGATCTGATATCTCCTAGAGGGAATATCAAGTCCGACATCCACTTTTCTCATTGCAGGAGTGACTTCGGGCGTCAGTTGTGTGATAGCAGAGGAGGAGGGGGGGGGGGGGGACTATTCTCACGATTTTGATAAATGACCAATATCCGATGGAAATACACTGCCACTGTACGATAGCCGCCCTTTATCCCGACATTGTCTGACTTGGCTGCTATCAACACCCGCTGCCATGATTTACATGTTAGGGGTTACTATGAACGTAGTTTATGTGATAAGAGGTCACAATTTTGATACATGCCCAATACACCTCCACTGTGCGATAGCCGACCTTTAGCCCGACAATTTTTGACAGGGCGGATATCCCGTGGGGTGGGGGTGGAATATCCAGAAATATCAACACCGGCCGCTGAGATTGTCATGTCAGGTGTAACGTCAGTAAAGTGATAAAGGGGTCACGATTTTGATACATGCCCAATATCGGAGGAAAACACACAACCCCTCTGCGATACCCGACCTGCAGCCCGACAGTTTCGGACAGGGCTGATATCCCCGAGAGAGAATATCAACATCGGCAGCCATGATTTTGTGACGGACGTCAGTTACGTAACGTGGGGGGGGGGGGGGGGTCATATGTTTGATACATGCCTACTATCCTAAGGGAATACACAGCCCCTGTGCGATACCCCAACATCGTTTTACAGGGCAGAACTGAGTTTCGTAATCTTAATGGGCCGAAGTATATATGGTCTCTAAGTTCAGAGTTGTGGGGGGTGGGGGGGGGGGGTCAGTAAAGTAATGGTCATGAATCTCTACCACGAGCCGACCGTGGTTCGACGCGCAATGTGGTGTTAGAAGTGCAAAGATACCAGCGATGTGAAGTTAATTACTTATTCCTAATTTGACATTTTAACAATTTTTATTCCATCAAAACAGGAAAAATGGCATCTGCTGTAGGGTGGCACAAATAAAGACGAGTTGATTGACATGTTGCCGTCCCCATATGACCCCATTTTATTGGGCAACCAAGGCCCTAAAAGTGACAACCTCCCAGAAAACCTTCTAGATGGGCAACTCTGGTCAAATAAAAGGTGCTTGCTTTGGGGTGGCACAAATGAAGAAGAGTTGATTGACATGTTGCCCGTCCCCATTTGACCCCCTCTTTATGGGGCAACCAAGGCCCTAAAAGTGACAACCTCCCAGAAAGCCTTCTAGATGGGCAACCCTGGTCAAATAAAAGGTGCTTGCTTTGGGGTGGCACAAATGAAGACGAGTTGATTGACATGTTGCCCGTCTCCATATGACCCCTCTTTATGGGGCAACCAAGGCCCTAAAAGTGACAACCTCCCAGAAAACCTTCTAGATGGGAAAATCTGATCAAATAAAAGGTGCTGTAGGGTGGAACAAATGAAGACGAGATGATTGACGTGTTGCCCGTCCCCATATGACCCTTCTTTATGGGGAACCAAGGCCCTAAAAGTGACAACCTCCCAGAAAACCTTCTAGATGGGCAAATCTGATCAAATAAAAGGTGCTGTAGGGTGCCACAAATGAAGACGAGTTCATTGATATGTTGCCCGTCCCCATATGACTCCTTTTTATGGGGCAACCAAGGCCCTAGAAGTGACAGCCTCCCAGAAAACCTTCTAGATGGGCAAATCTGATCAAATAAAAGGTGCTGTAGGGTGGCACAAATGAGTGCGAGTTGATTGACATATTGCCCGTATTGACGTCGCGGATAAACTTGCGTTTACCTAGCAGATTCCGCGAGTATATCTCCGAGTTTAACACGAGTTAATCCGAGATGTCAATAGGTGTTTATCCGTGCGTTTAACGCGAGTTTATCCGGGAGGTAATCCTCGAGACAAACGCGAGTTTGGCCCTAAGGTTAACGTGAGTTTCTCCGCGACTTGATCAGCAAGGTTAGCACGACTTTTATCCGAGTTTATCTGTGAGTTTATCCACGAGTTTAACGCTTGTTTAATGCGCGTTGTGTTTAACGCACGGTAATCCTCGTGGTTAACTCGAGTTTATCCGTGAGATTAACACGAGTTTAACGGGTGTCTGTTCGCGTGATTAATGCGAGTCTACCCGTGAGGTTAACGCCAGTTTGACGCCAGTTTAGTCGAGTTGAACGCGAGTTTATCCGCGATGTTAACGCGAGTATATGTGCGGAGTTAACGCGAGATTAATGCGCGTTCGTCCGCGGTTTTGGCATTAATCTATCCGTTAGGTTAACGCGAGTTTATCCGCAAGTTTAGCATGAGTTTAACGCGAGTTTATCGGCGATGTTAGAGCGAGGTTATCACGAGTTTATCTGCGAGGATAACGCGCGTTTGGCGCGAGTTTATACGCGAAGTTAACACGAGGTTATCCGCGCGGCTATCTCGAGTTTAACGCGAGTGTATCGACGATGTTAACGTGGGGTTATGCGCGAGGTTATTGCGAGTTTAACCACGTTCTTAGCGCGAGTACAGCGCGATGTCAACTCGAGTTAAACGCGAATTTGTCCGCGAGGTTATCCCGAGTTAATGCGCGTTGTTAGCGAGAGTTAACCCGCGATGTTAACTCGAGATTAGCGCGAGTTTATGCGTGAGGATAGCGCGCGTTTTACGCGAGTTATCCGGGATATTAATGCGAGTTTATGCGCAAGGATATTGCGAGTTTATCCGCGATATTATTTAGTGCGAGTTTATCCGGGAGGTTAACGCGAGTTTATCCTGGAGGTTAACTGGAGTTTAACGCGCGTTTATCGGCGATGTTTACACGAGGTTAACATGAGTCCATTCACGAGATTAACGCGTCTTTGGCGCGAGTTTATCGGCGATGTTAACGTGAGTTTATGTGCGAGGTTATCGCGAATTAATCCGCGTTCTTAGCGCGAGTTAAACGCGATGTTACGCGAGTATAGGGCGAGTTTATCCGCGAGGTCATCGCTAGTTTGGCGCGAGTACATCCGCAACGTTAACGGGAGTTTAACGCGAGTTAATCCGCAAGGTTAACGCGAATGTACTCGCGACGTTAACTCGAGTTTAACGTGCGTTTATACGCGAGATTAACGCGATTTTGACGGGTATTCATCCCCGAGATTAAGGCGAGTTTTACGCGAGTTTATCCGCGTGGTTAGACGAGTGTGACGCGACATTAACGCTGGTTTATCCGTGAGGTTAACGCGTGTTTAAGACTAGTTTATCCAAAAGGCTAAGGCAAGTTTAACACGAGTTTATCCGCTAGGTTAACGCAAGTATATCGCGAGGTTAACGCGAGTTTTGCGCGAGTTTATCCGCGGTGTTAACACGAGATTATCTGAGCGATGTGATGTTAGTTACTTATTTGACATTTTGACATTTTTTATACCATCAAAACAGGAAAAAATGCACCTGCTGTTGGGTGGCACAAATGAAGACGAGTTGATTGACATGTTGCCCTTCCGCATAAGGCCTTTCTTTATGGGGCAACCTAGGCCCTAAAAGTGACAGCCTCCCAGAAAACCTTCTAGATGGGCAAATCTGATCAAATAAATGGTGCTGCAGGGTGGCACAAATGAACACGAGTTGACTGACATGTTGCCCGTCCGCATAAGGCCTTTGTTTATGGGGCAACCAAGGCCCTAAAAGTGACAACCTCCCAGAAAACCTTCTAGGTGGGCAAATCTGATCAAACAAAAGGTGCTGTAGGGTGACACAAATGAAGACGAGTTGATTGACATGTTGCCCGTCTGCATAAGGCCTCTTTTTATGGGGCAACCAAGGCCCTAAAAGTGACAACCTCCCAGAAAACCTACTAGATGGGCAAATCTGATGAAATAAAAAGTGCTGTAGTGTGGCACAAATGAAGACGAGTTGTTTGACATGTTGCCCGTCCGTATAAGGCCTTTCTTTATGGGGAAACCATGGCCCTAAAAGTGACAACCTCCCACAAAACATCCTAGATGGTCAAATCTGATCAAATAAAATGTGCTGTAGGCTGGCACAAATGAAGACGAGTTGATAGGCATACTGCCTGTCCCCATATGACCCCTCTTTATGGGGCAACCAAGGCCCTAAACGTGACAACCTCCCAGAACCTTCTAGATGGGCAGATCTTATCAAATAAAAGTTGCTGTAGGGTGGAACAAATGAAGACGAGTTGATTGACATATTTCCCATTCCCATATGACCCCCTCTTCATGGGGCAACCAAAGTCCTAAAAGTGACAAATGAAGGCGAGCTGATTGACATATTTCCCATTCCCATATGACCCCTCTTCATGGGGCAACCAAAGTCCTAAAAGTGACAACCTCCCAGAAAACCTTCTAGATGGACAAGTCTGATCAAATAAAATGTGCTGTAGGTTACCTCGAGTTTGAAGTGAGTTTATCAGCGATATTAACCCAAATTTATCCGCGAGGTTATCGCGACTTTATCCGCGTTGCTAGTGATAGTTAATTCTCCAGGTCAACGCGAGTTTGTCGCGAGTTTATCCGCGAGGTTAGCGCGGGGTTAACGCGAGGTTACCGCAATATTAACGCGGATTTGACAGGAGTTTAACTGCGAAGTTGACGCGAGATTAACGCTTGTTGACCCGTGAGGATAACGAATGTTAATCCGCACGGTTAGCGGAAGTTTGACACGAGTTTACCCACGAGTTTAACGCGAGTTTAACGCAAGGTTAACGAGAGTTTGACAGGAGTTTATCCGCTAGGTTATCGCGAATTTTGCACCAGTTTTTCCGCGAGGTTAACGCGAGTTTAACCGCGAGGTTAACGCGAGTTTATCCGCAAAGTGAACGCGAGTTTATATGCGAGGTTAACGCGAGTTTAACGCACATTTTAAGCAAGTTGATCCACAAGGTTGACGCGAGATTAACGCTCGTGTTAATCTCGCGCTAACCTTCCGGATAAACTCGCGTTAAACACGTGCTAACCTCACGGATACTCTCGCATTAATCTCCCGTCAACCTCGTACTAAGAACGCGAATAAACTCCCGTGAAACTCGAATTCACCTCCTGGATGAACTCGCGTTAAACTCGAGTTAACCTCACTTTAAACTCGCGTAAACATAGCGAATAAACTCGCGTTAATCCCGCGATTAAACTCGCGTAAGCGTCGCACATAAACCCGCGCTAATCCCGCGGATGAACACGAGCTAACCATGCGATTTAACTCGCATTAATTTTGCATTAACCCCGGGGATAAACGCCCGTTCACCTCGCGGATTACGTAGCATTAATCTCACCTTAACGTCGAGGATAAATTCCCGTTAAACGCGCGGGTAAACACGCGTTAATCACGCGGATTAAGTCACTTTAAAGTTTCGTTACACTCACGGTAAACTCGCGGATAAACTCGCGTTAACCTCGCAGATAAACATGCGTTGACTTTCCAGATTAATTGCCATTAAACTCGAGTTAACCTTGATTTACATTCAGTTTAACCTAGCGGTTAGACTCCCGTTAATCTCGCGGATAAGCTCGCGTTAGGGTCGCGCATAAACTCGTACTCACCTCGTTAACTACGCGAATTAACTCGAGTTAATCTCGCGTTAACCGCGGCGATAAACCCGTGGAAAACTCGCGAACAAACACACGTTAAATTCGCGTTATCGTCGAGGATTAACTCGCGGATAAGCTCGCGATAACAACGCATATAAACTCACGATAACCTCGCGCATAAATTCGTGTTAACATCGCCGATAAACTCGCGTTAAACTCGAGTTAACCTCGGGAATAAACTCGCGTTAACGTCGCGCATAAATTCGCGCCAAACTCGCGGATAGACGCACGTTAAACTCGCGCTAATAACGCGAATAAACTCGCGATAACCTTCCACACAAACCCGCATAATATCGCGGATAAAGTCGCGTTAATCTGACGGAAAAAACTCGCATTAACGTCGCGCATAAACTCGCGCTGACCGCGCCGATAAACACAAGTTAACCTCGCGGATTAACTCGCGTTAAATTTGCGTAAAGCTCGCGTTAATCTCGCTGATACACTAGAGTTAAACTTGTGGATGAACTCGCGCCAAATCGCGCTAACTTCGCGCATAAACGCCTCGCTGATAAATTCGTAGTAACCTAGCGAATAAACTCACGTTAATCTCGCGTTGACATCGCGGATATACTCGTGCCAAACTCGCGATAACCTAGCGGGTAAATTCGCCTCATACTCGCGTTAACATCACGTTCAATTCGCGCTGACAAACCGGGTAAATTCGCGATAACCTCGCCGTAAACTCGCGTTAACATCGTCGATAAACTCGCGTTAAACTCAAGTTAACCTCGCGGATAAACTCGTGTTAATCTCGCGTTAACCTTGCGGATAAACTCGCGTGAAACACGCGCTGACCACACGGACCTCACGGATAATCTCGTGTCTACCTCTCGTCTACCTCGCGTCAAACTCGCGCTAACAATGCGGATAAACTCCCGTTGAACTCCAGTTTATCTCACGGATGAACTCGCGTTAAACTCGAGTTAACATCAATTTAAACTCACCTTAACCTAACGGATAGGCTCGCGTTAATTCCGCGGATAATCTCGCATTAGTGTCGCCTGGATAAACTCACGTTAACCACGCGTTAACATCGACGATAAACTCGCATTGTACTCGAGTTAACCTCGGGGATAACCTCTTGTTAACCTCCCGAATAAACTCGCGCCAAACTCGCGTTAACCTCGCGGATGAACTCATGTTAATCTCGCGTCAAACTAATATTATCGTGGAGAAACTCGCGATAACCATGCCCATAAATTCGCATTAATATAGATAATAAACACGCCTTACTCGCGCTGACATCACGGTTAAACTCGAGTTGACTCTCGAAAAGAACGAGGCTAAGCTCGCGATACCTTCGCGAACAAATTCGCGTTAAACTTGAGTTAACCTTGCGTTGTACTCGCGCTAACAACGCGGATAAACCCGTGATAACCTTGCGCATGAACTCGCGTTAACATCGCCGATAAACTCGCGTTAAACTCAAATTAACCTCCTTTTAAATTCGCCTTAACCTAGTGGATAGACTCGCGTTATTCTCGCAGATAACCTCGCATTAGCGTCACCCATACACTCGCGCTCATGTCGAGTATAAACCTTGCTAATTAACTTACGTTAATCTTGCATTAACCTCGGGAATAAACGCGCGTTAACCTGGCGGATTAACTATCGTTAAACTCGCCATAACCTCTAAACTCGCGAGTAAACACACGTTAACATCGCGGATTATTTTGCGTTACACTCGCGTTCGCCTCGCGGACGAACTCGCGTTAACCTCACGGATAAACATACATTAAAACTCCCGGATTATTCTCACGCCAAACGCGCACTAACCATGCGGATAAACATGCATTAACCTCACGGACTAACTCGCGTTAATCTCGCTTTAACCGCGGGGATAAACTAGCGTTAAACTCCCGGGAAAACACTCGTTAACCTCGCGGATTAACTCGTGGATAAACTCGTGTTAACCTAGCAGATAAACTCGCGTTAACCTCGCGTTAAACTTGCATTAACCTCGCGGATAAACTCGTGTTAAACTCACGTTAACCTTGTGGATAAACTCGCGTTAAACTCGAGTTAACCTCGAGGATAAACTCGCGTTCAGCTCGAGTTAACCTCACGGATAAACTCGTGTTAACCTAGCGGTTAGACTCGCGTTAATCTCGCGGATAAACTTGCGTTAAGCTCGCGTTAGCGCCGCGCATAAACTCGCGCTAGTCCCGCGGATAAACACGCGTTAACCTCGCAAATTAACTCGCGTTTATTTCGCGTTAACCTCGGTAATCAACTCCCGTTAAACTCGCGGACAAACAAATAAACTCGCATTGAACTCGAGTTAACCTCGGGGATAACCCCGTGTCAAACTCGTGATAATATCGCGGATAAACTCACGATAACCTTGTTTATAAATTCTCATTAATATCCTGGATAAACACGTGTTAAACTCGCGCTAACCTCACGGATAAATTCGCGTTAACCTTGCGGGTTAACTCTTGCTAACAACGCAGGTAAACTCGCGATAACCTCCCGGACAAATTTACGTTAAACTCGAGTTAACGTCGCGTTGTACTCGCGCTAAGAACGCGGATAAACTCGCGATAACCTCGCGCATAAACTTGCGTTAACATCGCCGATAAACTCACGAAAAACTCAAGTTAACCTGGTGGTGGATAAACGCATGTTAACCTCGCGGATAAATTCACTCCAAACGCGTGTTAACCTCGCGGAAAACACGCGTTAAACTCGGGTTAACTTCGCGCATAATTTCGATTTATCATCGCGGTTGAAGTCGCGTTTAATTCGACTAAACGCGGCGGATAAACTCGCGTTAAACTGGCATTACTCTCACGGATAGACTCGCATTAACATCGCGAACAGACTCCCGTTATACTCCCGTTATTTCCGCGGATAAACTCGCGTTAACCACGTGTCGCGTTAAACTCGCGGATAAACTCTCGCTAAACTCGAGTTAACCTCCCAAATAAACTCGGGTTAAAGTCACGTTAACCTTACTGATTAACTCGCGGATAAACTCGCGTTAACATCGGGGATAAAGTCGTTTTAACCTCGCAGATTACCTCGCGTTAAACTCGCGGATCAACTAGCGATAACCGCGCGGATGAACACGCGTTAACATCGCGAATTAACTCGCGTTAATCTCGCGTTAACATTAGGGATATTCTCGCGTTACACTCGCGGACAATCACGCGTTAAATTCGCGTATAATCACGCGTTAACCTCACGTTAACGTTGCGTATAATCACGCGTTAACCGCGCGGATTAACTCGCGTTAATCTCGCCTTAGCCTTAGGGATAAACTCGCGTTAAACTCGCGGCTAAACACACGTTAACCTCGCGAATTTCCTCGCGCTAAACTTGCGTTAAACTCGCGCTACTCTTGCCGATAAACTCGCGTTAATCTCGCTTTAACCTCGGGGATAAACTCGCGTTCAACTCGCGGACAAACACTTGTTAAATTCGCGTTAAGCTCTCGGATTAATTCGTATTAATCTCCTGGATGAACTCGAGTTAATCTCGCGATAACATCGCAGATTAATTCGCGTTAATCTCGCGTTAGCCTCGGGGATAAATTCGCTTTAAACTCGCGCCAACAACGTGGATTAACTCACGATAACCTCGAGAATAATCTCGCGTTAGCATCGCTGATAAACGCGCGTTCAACTCGAGTTAAACTCGTGGATAAACTCGTGTTAGACTCGCTTTAACCTTGCGGACAAACTCGCGTAAGACACACGCTAACCTCACGGATAATCGTGCGCTGACAACGCGGATAATCTCCCTTCAAAATCGAGTTAACCTCGCGGATGAATACGCGTTAAATTTCAGTTAACCTCCCATTAAACTTAAACATCGCGCATAGACTCGTGCTAATCTCGCGAATAAACACGCGTTAACCTCGCGAATTAACTCGAGTTAATCTCGCATTAACCTCGCGGATTAACTAGTGTAAAGCGCGCGTTAAACTCGCCTTAACCTCGGTTATAAATTCGCGTTACACTCGTGGGTAAACACACGTTAACATCGTGCATTAACTTGCGTTAAACTTGCATTACACTCGCGTTAACCTCGCGGATAACCTCGCGTAAACCTAGCAGTTGACATGTGTTAACCTCCCGGATTAACTCGCATTAAACTCGCGGATATTCTCACGCCAAACGCCGGTTAACTACGCGGATAAACTCGAGTGAACCTCACGGATTACCTCGGATTAATCTCGCTTTAACCTCGGGGATAAACTAGTTTTAAAATCGCGGGCAAACAGGCATTACATTCGAGTTACCCTCGCAGGTTAACTCGAGGATAAACTCGTAATAAGCCCTGGGATAAATTCGCGCTAAGCTCGCGTTCAACTCGCGCTTACAACGCGGATAAACTCGCGATAACCGCGCGTATAAAATCGCGTCAACATCACCGATAAACGCACGTTTAACTCGCGTTAAACTCGCGTAAATCTCGCGCATAACCTCGCGTTAAATCTGCGTAACCCTCCTGGTTAAAATCGTATTAAACTCGTGTTAAACTTGCGGATAAGCTTGCGTAAAACACGTGCTAACCACACGGATAAACTCGCGTTACCTTCGCGTCAAAATCGGGCTAGCTACGTGAATAAACTCGCATTAAACTCTAGTGAACCTCGCGGATAAACGCGTGTTAAACTCGAGTAAACTTTGCGTTAAACACGCACCTAGTGGTTCGACTCGCGTTAAGTTCGCGGATAAACTCGGGTTAGCGTGATGCATATACTCGCGCTAATTTCACGGTTACTCGTTAATCTCGCGTTAACCTCGGGGATAAACTCGTACTCAACTCGCGGACAAACACGCGTTAAATTCGCATTAACCTCGCGGATTAACTCGCGGATAAACTTGCGATAACAGCGCGGATAAACCCGCGATAACCTGGCGCATAAACTCGTATTAATATCGCCGATAAACTCGAGACATACTCGATTTAACCTCGCGGATAAACTCGCGTTAATGTCGCGCATAAACTCGCGCTATAATCGCGGATAAACTCGCGTCAAACTCGAGTTAACCTCACCGATAAACTCGTGTTAATCTCGCGGATAAACTCGCGCCAAATCCGCATTAACCTCCTGGGTAAACTAAAGTTAAACTCTCGCTAATAACGCGGATCAACTCGCGATAACCTTGCGCACAAACTAGCATTAATATCGCGGAAAAAACTCGCATTAAAGTGGCGGAAAAGCTCGGGTTAACTTAACGTCTGGCATAAACTCGCGCTGACCGTGCCGATAAACTCACGTCAATCTCGGGGATTAACTCGCGTTAAACTCGCATAAAACTCGCGTTAACCTCAGGGATAAACTCGCTTTAATTCGTGGATGAACAGCCGTCAAAATCGAGTTACTCTCGCGTATAAACGCACGTTAAACTCGAGTTAACCTCGCGCGTACATTTGCGTTAACCTCGCGGATTAACTCCCGTTAAACTCGCGTAAACATCGCGAATATACTCGCGCCATACTCACGATCACTTCGCGGATAAATTCGCCTCATACTCGCGTAACATCGCGTTTAACACGCGCTAACAACGTGGATAAATTCGCGATAACCTCGTGCATCAACTCATGTTAACATAACCGATAAACACGCTCCAAAGTCGCGTTAACCTAGTGGATGGACACGTAATAACCTCGTGTTAACATCGCCGATAAACACGCGTTAAACTCGAGTTAACCTCGGGGATAAACTCACGTTAACCTCAGGGATTACCTCGCGGATAAACTCGCGTTACCCGCACGGATAAACACGCGTTGACATCGTGGAATAATCTCGTGTTAAACCTGGGGATATACTCGGGGAGTCAATCTGCTGAGTTAACGCAAGTTTATCCGCGATGTCAATACGGGTAATATGTCAATCAACTCGACTTCATTTGTGCCACCCTACAGCACCTTTTATTTGATCAAATTTGCCCATCTAGAAGGTCTTCTGGGAGGTTGTCACTTTTAGGGCCTTGGTTGCTCCATAATGAGAGGCCTTATGCAGATGGGCAACATGTCAATCAACTCGTCTTCATTTGTGCCACCCTACAGCACCATTTATTCGATCCGATTTGCCCATATAGAAGGTATTCTGGGAGTTTGTCACTTTTAGGGCCTTGGTTGCCCCATAAACAAAGGCCTTATGTGGACGGGCAACATGTCAGTCAACTCGTCTTCATTTGTGCCACACTACAGCACCTTTTATTTGATCAGATTTACCCATCTAGAAGGTTTTCTGGGAATTGTCACTTTTATGGTCTTGTTTGCCCCATAAAGAAAGGCCTTATGTGTATGGGCGACATTTCAATCAACTCGTCTTCATTTTTACCACCCTACAGCTTCTTTTATTTGATCAGATTTGCCCATGTAGAAGGTTTTCTGGGAGGTTGTCACTTTTAGGGCCTTGGTTGCCCCATAAAGAAAGGCTTTATGTGGACGGGCAACATGTCAATCAACTCGTCTTCATTTGTGCCACCCTACAGAAACTTTTATTTGATCAGATTTGCCCATCTAGAAGGTTTTCCGGGAGGGTGTCACTTTTAGGGCCTTGGTTGCCCCATATAGAAAGACCTTATGCAGACGGGCAACATGTCAATCAACTCGTCTTCATTTGTGGCACCCCACAGCACCTTTTATTTGATCAGCTTTGCCCATCTAGAAGGTTTGCTGGGAGGTTGTAACTTTTAGGGCCTTGGTTGCCCCATAAAGAAAGGCCTCATGTGGTCGACCAAAATGTCACTCAACTCGTCTTCATTCGTGGCACCCTACAGTACCATTTATTTGATCAGATTTGCCCGTCTAGAAGGGTTTCTGGTAGGTTTTCACTTTTAGGGCCTTGGTTGCCCCATAAAGAAAGGCCTTATGCGGGCGGACAACATGTCAATCAACTCGTCTTCATTTGTGCCACCCTACAGCACCATTTGTTTGATCAGATTTGCCCTTCTAGAATGTTTTCTGGGAGGTTGTCACTTTGAGGGCCTTGGTTGTCCTTTAAAGAAAGGCCTTATGTGGACGGGCAACATGTCAATCAAATCGTCTTCATTTGTGTCACCACACAGTGCCATTTATTTGATCAGATTTGTCCATCTAGAAGGTTTTCTGGGAGGTTGTCACATTTAGGGCCTTGGTTGACCCATAAAGAAAGGCCTTATGTGGACGGGCAACATCTCCATCAACTCGCCTTCATTTGTGCCACCCTACAGCTCCTTTTATTTGATCAGATTTGCCCATCTAGAAGATTTTCTGGGAGGTTGTCACTTTTAGGGCCTTGGTTCCCCATAAAGAAAGGCCAGATGCGGAAGGGCAACATGTCAATCAACTCGCCTTCATTTGTGCAACCCTACAGCACCTTTTATTTGATCAGATGTGCCCATCTAGAAGGTTTTCTTGGAGGTTGTCCCTTTGAGGGCCTTTGTTGCCCAAAAAAGAAAGGCCTTATGCGGACGGGTAACATGTCAATCAACTCGTCTTCATTTGTGCTACCCTACAGCACCATTTTATCAGATTTGCCCTTCTACAATGTTTTCTGGGAGGTTGTCACTTTGAGGGCCTTGGTTGCCCCATAAAGAAAGGCCTTATGCGGGCGGGCAACATGTCAATCAACTCGTCTTCATTTGTGCCACCCTACAGCACCATTTGTTTGATCAGATTTGCCCTTCTAGAATGTTTTCTGGGAGGTTGTCACTTTGAGGGCCTTGGTTGTCCTTTAAAGAAAGGCCTTATGTGGACGGGCAACATGTCAATCAAATCGTCTTCATTTGTGCCACCACACAACACCTTTTATTTGATCAGATTTGCCCATCTAGAAGGTTTACTGGGAGGTTGTCACTTTTAAGGCCTTGGTTGCCCGTCTAGAAGGGTTTCTGGTAGGTTTTCACTTTTAGGGCCTTGGTTGCCCCATAAAGAAAGGCCTTATGCGGGCGGGCAACATGTCAATCAACTCGTCTTCATTTGTGCCACCCTACAGCACCATTTGTTTGATCAGATTTGCCCTTCTAGAATGTTTTCTGGGAGGTTGTCACTTTGAGGGCCTTGGTTGTCCTTTAAAGAAAGGCCTTATGTGGACGGGCAACATGTCAATCAAATCGTCTTCATTTGTGCCACCACACAACACCTTTTATTTGATCAGATTTGCCCATCTAGAAGGTTTACTGGGAGGTTGTCACTTTTAAGGCCTTGGTTGCCCCACAAAGAAAGGTCTTATGTGTATGG
The DNA here is from genome assembly GCA_031216915.1 of Pictodentalium vernedei. Classification (NCBI taxonomy): domain Eukaryota; kingdom Metazoa; phylum Mollusca; class Scaphopoda; order Dentaliida; family Dentaliidae; genus Pictodentalium; species Pictodentalium vernedei. The sequence continues at coordinate 530,612,020 of CM062296.1, read as the reverse complement.
GCAACATTCAACTCATCTTCATTTTTACCACCCTACAGCTCTTTTTATTTGATCAGATTTGCCCATCTAGAAGGTTTTCTGGGAGGTTGTCACTTTTAGGGCCTTGGTTTCCCATAAAGAAAGGCCAGATGCGGAAGGGCAACGTGTCAATCAACTCGTCTTCATTTGTGCAACCCTACAGCACCTTTTATTCGATCAGATGTGCCCATCTAGAAGGTTTTCTTGGAGGTTGTCCCTTTGAGGGCCTTTGTTGCCCCAAAAAGAAAGGCCTTATGTGGACGGGTAACATGTCAATCAACTCGTCTTCATTTGTGCTACCCTACAGCACCATTTATTTGATCATATTTGCCCATCTAGAAGGTTTTCTGGGAGGTTGTCACTTTTAGGGCCTTGGTTGCCCCATAAACAAAGGCCTTATGTGGGCGGGCAACATGTCCATCAACACGTCCTCATTTGTGCCACCCTACAGCACCATTTATTTGATCAAATTTGCCTATCTAGAAGGTTTTCTGGGAGGCTGCCACTTTTAGGGCCTTGGTTGCCCCATATAGAAAGGCCTTATGCAGACGGGCAACATGTCAATCAACTCGTCTTCGTTTGTGCCACCCTACAGCACCTTTTATTTGATCAGTTTTGCCCAAGTAGAAGGTTTTCTGGGAGGTTGTCACTTTTAGGGCCTTGGTTGCCCCATAAAGAAAGGCTTTATGCGGACGTCAACATGTCAATCAACTCGTCTTCGTTTGTGCCACCCTACAGAAACTTTTATTTGATCAGATTTGGCCATCTAGAAGGTTTTCTGGGAGGGTGTCACTTTTAGGGCCTTGGTTACCCCATAAAGAAAGGCCATATGCGGACGGAAAACATGTCAATCAACTCGTCTTCATTTGTACCACCCTACAGCTCCTTTTATTTTATCAGATTTGCCCATCTAGAAGGTTTTTTGGGAGGTTGTCACTTTTAAGGCCTTGGTTGCCCCATAAAGAAAGGCCTCGTGCGGACGGGCAACATGTCAATCAACTCGTCTTCATTTGTGCCACCCTACAGCACCTTTTATTTGATCAGATTTGCGCATCTAGAAGGTTTTCTGGGAGTTTGTCACTTTCACGGCCTTGGTTGCCCCATAAAGAAAGGCCTTATGCGGACGGGCAACATATCAATCAACTCGTCTTCGTTTGTGCCACCCTACAGCGCCATTTATTTGATCAGTTTTGCCCATCTAGAAGATTTTCTGGGAGGTTGTCACTTTTAGGGCCTTGGTTGCTCCATAAAGAAAGGCCTCATGCGGACGGGCAGCATGTCAATCAACTCGTCTTCATTTGTGCCACCCTACCGTAGGTGCCATTTTTCCTGTTTTGATGAAATAAAAAATGTCAAAATGTCAAAATGTCAAATAAGTAACTAACTTCACATCGCTGATTATCTGGGAGTTAATCCGCGAGGTTAAAGCGTGTTTGTCCGGGAGTTTAACACTAGTTTATCCCCGTGGTTAAAGCGAGATTAACGCGAGTTAGTCCTTGAGGTTAACGCATGTTTATCCGCATGGTTAGTGCGCGTTTGGCGTGAGAATATCCGCGAGTTCATCCGGTAGGTTAACGCATGTTTATCCGTGAAGTTAATGCGAGTTCGTCCGCTAGTTTAACGCAAGTTTAACGCAAATTTAACGCAAATTGATTCACGATGTGAACGTGTGTTTACCCGTGAATTTAACGCGAACTTATCCCCGAGGTAATGGCGAGTTTAACGCGAGTTTAACGATAGTTAATCTGCCAGGTTAACGTGCGCTTATCCCCAAGGTTAATGCAAGATTAACGCGAGTTAATCAGCGAGGTTAACGCGTGTTTATACTCGGGATGAGCGCGATTGTATGGGCGACGCTAATGCGAGATTATCTAACTGACGGCGTAGTCACCCCTGATATGAGAATTTCAGCTACTAAGGTTCATATTCCTTCTAGGGGATATCAGCCCTGTCAGACATTGTCGGGCTAAAGGCCTGGAATGGCACAGTGTCTGTGTGTTTCCGCCGGAATTTAGGGAATGTATCAAAACTGTGACCCCATTATCATTAAATTTACGGTCGTAGTCACCACTGACATGAGAATTTCAGCTACCGAGGTTGATGTTCCCTCTCGGGGATATCAGCTGGGTTAGGAAATATCGGGCTGAAGCTCTGGAAAAGTACAGTGGCTGTGTATTTTCACCGGATATTTAAAATGTATCAAGATCGTGACCCATTAGCACCTAATTGACGCCCGTAGTCACCGCTGACATTAGAATTTCGGCTACCGAGGCTGAAATTCCTTCTGGAGTTTATCAGCCCTGTCAGATATTGTCGGGCTAAAGGTCTGGATTGGCACAGCGGCTGTGTGTTTCCGCTGGATTTTGGGAATGTATCAAAACCGTGATCTCCCTTATCACCTAATTGACGGTCGTAGTCAACCCTGACATGAGAAGTTCAGCCACCGAGGTTGATATTCCCTCTCAGGAATATCAGCCCTCTCAGACAATGTCGGGCTAGGGGTCGTGAATGGCACAGTGGCTGTGTATTTTGACCGGATATCAGGAATGTATCAAAACCCTGGTCTCTTAACTTCTCAATGTCCCCATAGTCACCAATGACATGAACATTTCAGCTACCGAGATTGATATTCCCTCTCGGGTATATCAGACCTGTCAGACAATGCGCGGCTAAAGGTCGAGAATGGCACAGTGGCTGTGTATTTCAAACGGATATTGGGAATGTATCAGAACCGTGACCCCCTTATAACCCAACTGACGGCCGTAGTCACCCCTGACATGAGAATTTAAGCTACTTATGTTCATATTCCTTCTCGGGGATATCAGCCCTGTCAGACATTGTCGGGCTAAAGGTCTAGAATGGCAGAGTGGCTGTGTGTTTCCGCCGGATTTTGGGAATGTATCAAAACCGTGACCCCTTTATCACCAAATTGACGGTCGTAGTCGCATTTTCCTGACATGAGGATTTCAGCTACCGAGGTTGATATTCCCTCTCGGGCATATCAGACCTGTCATACAATGTCCGGCTAAAGGTCCAGAATGGCACAGTAGCTGTGTATTTCAAACGGATATTGAGAATGTGTCAGAACCGTGACCCCTTATAACCTAACTGAGGGCCGCAGTCTCCCCAGACAGGAGAATGTAAGCAACTGCAGCCCATATTCCTTCTCGAGGATATCAGCCCTGTCAGACATTGTCGGGATAAAGGTCTGGAATGGCACAGTGGCTGTGTGTTTCCGTCTGATTTTGGAAATGTATCAAAACCATGACCCCTTTATCACCAAAATGACGCTCGTAATCAGCCCTGTCATGAGAATTTCAGCTACCGAGGTTGATGTTCCCACTCGGGGATACCACCTGGGTTAAGAAATATCGGGCTAAAGCTCGGGAACAATACAGTGGCTGTGTATTTTCGCAGGATTTAAAAATGTAACAAAATCGTGACCCCTTATCACCTAATTGACGCCCGTAGTCATCCCTGACATTATAATTTCGACTACCGAGTTTGATATTCATTCTCGGGAATATCAGCCCTGTCAGACATTGTCGGGCTAAAAGTCTGGAATGGCGCAGTGGCTGTGTTTTTTCGCCGGATTTATGGAATGTATCAAAACCGTGCCCCCCTTATCTCTAAAGTTACGGTCCATAGTCACCCCTGACATGAGAATTTCAGCTACCGAGGTTGATATTCCCTCTCAGGGATATCAGTCCTATCAGACGATATCGGCCTAGGGGTCGGAAATGGCACAGTGGCTGTGTATTTTGACCGGATATCAGGAATGTATCAAAAGCCTGGCCTCTTATCTACTCAATGACCCCATAGTCACCACTGACATAAAAATTTCAGCTACCGAGGTTGATATTCCCTCTCGGGGATATCAGACCTATCAGACAGTGTCCGGATAAAGGTCGAAAATGGCACAGTGATTGTGTATTTCAAACGGATAGTGGGAACGTATCTGAACAGTGACCCCCTTACACCCTAACTCACGGCCGTAGTCACTCCTGACATGACAATTTAAGCTACTGAGGTCGATATTCCTTCTCAGGGATATCAGCCCTGTCAGACATTGTCGGGCTGAAGGTCTGGAATGGCACAGTGGCTGTGTGTTTCAGCCGGATTTTGTTTGGGAATGTATCAAAACCGTGACCCCCTTATCACCAAATTGGCGGTCGTAGTCATACCTAATATGAGAATTTCAGCTACCGAGGTTGATATTCCCTCTCAGGGATATCAGTCCTATCAGACAATGTCGGGCTAAAGGTCTGGAATCTCACAGTGGCTGTGTGTTTGAAACGGATATTCGGAATGTATCAGAACCGTGACCCCCATAATACCTAACTGGCACCCCTGACATGACAATTTAAGCTACTGAGGTCGATATTCCTTCTCAGGGATATCAGGCCTGTCAGACATTGTCGGGCTGAAGGTCTGGAATGGCACAGTGGCTGTCTGTTTCAGCCGGATTTTGGGAATGTATCAAAACCGTGACCCCATATCACAAAATTGGCGGTCGTAGTCATACATAATATGAGAATTTCAGCTACCGAGGTTGATATTCCTTCTCGGGGATATCAGCCCTGTCAGACATTGTCGGGCTAAAGGTCTGGATTGGCACAGAGACTGTGTTTCCGCCGGATTTTGGGAATGTATCAAAACCGTGGCCCCCTTATCACCAGATTGACGGTCGTAGTCCCCCTGACTTGAGAATTTCAGCTACCGAGTTTGATTTTCCTTCTCAGGGATATCAGCCCTATCAGAAAATGTCGGGCTAAAGGTCTGGAATCGCATAGTGGCTGTGTGTTTTGAACGCATTTTGTGAATGTATCAAAACCGTGACATCCTTATCAATACATTGACCCTCGTAGGCACCACTGATATGAGAATTTCAGCTACCGAGCTTGATATTCCTTCTCGGGAATATCATCCCTGTCAGACATTGTCGGTCTAAAGGTCTGGAATCGCAAAGTGGCTGTGTGTTTCAGCCCGATTTTGGGAATGTATCAAAAGCGTGACCCCCTTATCACCAAATTGACGGTCGTAGTCACCCCTAACATCAAAATTTGAGCTACAGAGGTTGATATTCCCTCCCGTGGATATCTGACATGTCAGACAATGTCCGGATAAAGGTCGAGAATGGCACAGTGGCTGTGTATTTGAAACGGATATTGGGAACGTATCTGAACCGTGACCTCCTTATAACCTGACTGACGACCGTAGTCACTACTGACATGAGAATTTAAGCTACTGAGGTTATTTTTAATTCTCGGGAATATCAGCCCTGTCAGACATTTCCGGGCTGAAGGTCTGGAATGGCACGGTGGCTCTGTGTTCCTGCCGGATTTTGACATTGTCGGGATAAACGTCTGGCTTGGCACAGTGGCTGTGTGTTTCCATCTGATTTTGGAAATATATCAAAACTGTGACCCCTTATCACCAAAATGACGCTCGTAATCAGCCCTGTCATGAGAATTTCAGCAACCGAGGTTGATGTTCCCACTCGGGGATACCACCTGGGTTAAGAAATATCGGGCTGAAGCTCGTGAACAATACAGTGGCTGTGTATTTTCACAGGATTTAAAAATGTATCAAAATCGTGATCCTTTATCACCTAATTGACGCCCATAGTCATCCCTGACATTACAATTTCCACTACCGAGTTTGATATTCCTTTTCGGGAAAATCAGCCCTGTCAGACATTGTCGGGCTAAAAGTCTGGAATGGCACAGCGGCTGTGTGTTCCCGCTGGATTTATGCAATGTATCAAGATCGTGCCCCCCCCCCCCCTTATCACCAAATTGACGGTCATTGTCACCCCTGACATGAGAATTTCAGCTACCGAGGTTGACATTCCCTCTCAAGGATTTCAGCCCTATCAGACGACGTCGGCCTAGGGGTCGGGAATGACACAGTGGCTGTGTATTTTGACCGGATATCAGGAATGTATCAATAGCCTGGCTTCTTATCTACTCAATGTCCCCATAGTCACCACTGACATGAAAATTTCAGCTACCGAGGTTGATATTCTCTCTCGGGGATATCAGACCTATCAAACAATGTCCGGATAAAGGTCGAGAATGGCACAATGGCTGTGTATTTCAAACGGATAGTGGGAACGTATCTGAACGGTGACCCCCTTATACCCTAACTGACGGCCGTAGTCACCCCTGACATGGCAATTTAAGCTACTGAGGTCGATATTCCTTCTCAGGGATATCAGGCCTGTCAGACATTGTCGGGCTGAAGGTCTGTAATGGCACAGTGGCTGTGTGTTTCAGCCGGATTTTGGGAATGTATCAAACCGTGACCCCCTTATCACCACATTGGCGGTCGTAGTCATACCTAATATGAGAATTTCAGCTACCGAGGTTGATATTCCCTCTCAGAGATATCAGTCCTATCCGACAATGTCGGGCTAAAGGTCTGGAATCGCACAGTGGCTGTTTGTTTCAAACGCATTTAGGGAATGTATCAAAACCGTGACTCCCTTATCACCAAATTGGCGCTCGTAGTCACCAGTGATATAAGAATTTCAGCTACCGATGTCGATATCCCTTCTCGGGAATATTAGCCCTGTCCGACATTGTCGGGCTAAAGGTCAAGAATGGCACAGTGGCTGTGTATTTCAAACGGATATTGGGAATGTATCCGAACCGTGACCCCCTTATAACCTAACTGGTGGCCGTAGTCACCCCTGACATGAGAATTTAAGCTACTGAGTTTCATATTCCTTCTGGAGATATCAGCCCTGTCAGACATTGTCGGGCTAAAGGTCTGGAATGGCACAGTGACTGCGTTTCCGCCGGATTTTGGGAATGTATCAAAACCGTAGCCCCCTTATCACCAGATTGACGGTCGTAGTCCCCCTGACTTGAGAATTTCAGCTACCGAGTTTGATTTTCCTTCTCAGGGATATCAGCCCTATCAGACAATGTCGGGCTGAAGGTTTGGTATAGCACAGTGGCTGTGTGTTTCAGCCTGATTTTGGCAATGTATCAAAAGCGTGACCCCCTTATCACCAAATTGACGGTCGTAGTCACCCCTAACATCAAAATTTCAGCTACCGAGGTTGATATTCCCTCTCGTGGATATCTGACCTGTCAGACAATGTCCGGATAACCGTCGAGAATGGTACAGTGGCTGTGTATTTGAAACGAATATTGGGAACGTATCTGAACAGTGACCCCCTTATAACCTAACTGACGACCGTAGTCACTACTGACATGAGAATTTAAGCTACTGAGGTTATTATTAATTCTCGGGGATATCTGCCCTGTCAGACATTTCCGGGATAAACGTCTGGAATGGCACAGTGGCTGTGTGTTTCCGTCTGATTTTGGAAATGTATCAAATCCGTGACCCCCTTATCACCAAAATGACGCTCGTAAGCAGCCCTGTCATGCGAATTTCAGCTACCGAGGTTGATGTTCCCACTCGGGGATACCACCTGGGTTAACAAATATCGGGCTGAAGCTCGTGAACAATACAGTGGCTGTGTATTTTCACAGGATTTAAAAATGTATCAAAGTCGTGACCCCTTATCACCTAATTGACGCCCATAGTCATCCCTGACATTACAATTTCGACTACCGAGTTTGATATTCCTTCTTGGGAATATCAGCCCTGTCAGACATTGTCGGGCTAAAAGTCTGGAATGGCACAGTGGCTGTGTGTTCCGCCGAATTTATGGAATGTATCAAAACCGTGCCCCCCTTATCACCAAATTGACGGTCCATTTTCACCCCTGACATGAGAATTTCAGCTACCGAGGTTGATATTCCCTCTCAGGGATATCAGCCCTATCAGACGATGTCGGCCTAGGGGTCGGGAATGGCACAGTGGCTGTGTATTTTGACAGGATATCAGGAATGTATCAAAAGCCTGGCCTTTATTACCTCAATGACCCCATAGTCACCACTGACATGAAAATTTCAGCTATCGAGGTTGATATTCCCTCTCGGGGATATCAGACCTATCAGACAGTGTCCGGATAAAGGTCGAGAATGGCACAGTGGCTGTGTATTTCAAACGGATAGTGGGAACGTATCTGAACAGTGACCCCCTTATACCCTAACTGACGGCCGTAGTCACCCCTGACATGACAATTTAAGCTACTGAGGTCGATATTCCTTCTCAGGGATATCAGGCCTGTCAGACATTGTCGGGCTGAAGGTCTGGAATGGCACAGTGGCTGTGTGTTTCAGTCGGATTTTGGGAATGTATCAAAACCGTGACCCCCTTATCACCAAATTGGCGGTCGTAGTCATACCTAATATGAGAATTTCTGCTACCGAGGTTGATATTCCCTCTCAGGGGTATCAGTCCTATCAGACAATGTCGTGCTAAAGGTCTGGAATCGCACAGTGGCTATGTGTTTCAAACGCATTTAGGGAATGTATCAAAACCGTGACTCCCTTATCACCAAATTGACGCTCGTAGTCACCACTGATATGAGAATTTCAGCTACCGATGTCGATATTCCTTCTCGGTAATATTAGCCCTGTCAGACATTGACGGGCTAAAGGTCGAGAATGGCACAGTGTCTGTGTATTTCAAACGGATATTGGGAATGTATCCGAAGCGTGACCCCCTTATAACCTAACTGGCGGACGTAGTCACTCCTGACAGGAGAATTTAAGCTACTGAGGTTGATATTCCTTCTCGGGGATATCAGCCCTGTCAGACATTGTCGGCCTAAAGATCTAGAATGGCACAATGGTTGTGTATTTTCACCGGATATTGGAAATGTATCAAAATCGTTACCCCACATCACCTAATTGACGCCCGTAGTCACCCCTGACATTATAATTTCGGCTACCGAGATTGATATTCATTCTCGGGAATATCAGCCCTGTCAGACATTGTCGGGCTGAAGGTTTGGTACAGCACAGTGGCTGTGTGTTTCAGTCCGATTTATCACCAAATTGACGGTCGTAGTCACCCCTAACATCAAAATTTCAGCTACCGAAGTTGATATTCCCTCTCGTGGATATCTGACCTGTCAGACAATGTCCGGATAAACGTCGAGAATGGTACAGTGGCTGTGTATTTGAAACGAATATTGGGAACGTATCTGAACCGTGACCCCCTTATACCCTAACTGACGACCGTAGTCACTACTGACATGAGAATTTAAGCTACTGAGGTTATTATTAATTCTCGGGGATATCTGCCCTGTCAGACATTTCCGGGATGAACGTCTGGAATGGCGCAGTGGCTGTGTGTTTCCGTCTGATTTTGGAAATGTATCAAATCCGTGACCCCCTTATTACCAAAATGACGCTCGTAATCAGCCCTGTCATGCGAATTTTAGCTACCGAGGTTGATGTTCCCACTCGGGGATACCACCTGGGTTAAGAAATATCGGGCTGAAGCTCGTGAACAGTACAGTGGCTGTGTATTTTCACAGGATTTAAAAATGTATCAAAGTCGTGACCCCTTATCACCTAATTGACGCCTATAGTCATCCCTGACATTAAAATTTCGACTACCGAGTTTGATATTCCTTCTTGGGAATATCAGCCCTGTCCGACATTGTCGGGCTAAAAGTCTGGAATGGCACAGTGGCTGTGTGTTCCCGCCGGATTTATGGAATGTATCAAAACCGTGTCCCCCTTATCACCAAGTTGACGGTCCATTTTCACCCCTGAAATGAGAATTTCAGCTACCGAGGTTGATATTCCCTCTCAGGGATATCAGCCCTATCAGACGATGTCGGCCTAGGGGTCGGGAATGGCACAGTCGCTGTGTATTTTGACCGGGTATCCGGAATGTATCAAAAGCCTGGCCTCTTATCACCTCAATGACCCCATAGTCACCACTGACATGAAAATTTCAGCTACCGAGGTTGATATTCCCTCTCGAGGATATCAGACCTATCAGACAGTGTCCGGATAAAGGACGAGCATGGCACAGTGGCTGTGAATTTCAAACGGATAGTGGGAACGTATCTGGACAGTGACCCCCTTATACCCTAACTGACGGCCGTAGTCACCCCTGACATGACAATTTAAGCTTCTGAGGTCGATATTCCTTCTCAGGGATATCAGGCCTGTCAGACGTTGTCGGCCTGAAGGTCTGTAATGGCACAGTGGCTGTGTGTTTGAGCCGGATTTTGGGAATGTATCAAAACCGTGACTCCCTTATCACCACATTGGCGGTCGTAGTCATACCTAATATGAGAATTTCAGCTACCGAGGTTGATATTCCCTCTCAGGGATATCAGTCCTATCAGACAATGTCGGGCTAAAGGTCTGGAATCGCACAGTGGCTGTGTGTTTCAAACACATTTAGGGAATGTATCAAAACCGTGACTCCCTTATCACCAAACTGACGCTCGTAGTCACCACTGATATGAGAATTTCAGCTACCGAGGTCGATATTCCTTCTCGGGAATATTAGCCCTGTCAGACATTGTCGGGCTAAAGGTCGAGAATGGCACAGTGGCTGTGTATTTCAAACGGGTATTGGGAATGTATCAGAAGCGTGACCCCCTTATAGCCTAACTGGTAGCCGTAGTCACCCCTGAGCTACTGAGGTTCATATTCCTTCTCGGGGATATCAGCCCTGTCAAACATTGTCGGGCTAAAGGTCTGGAATGGCACAGTGGCTGTGTGTTTCCGCCGGATTATGGGAATGTATCGAAACCGTGACCCCCTTATCACCAAATTGACGGTCGTAGTCACCCCTGACATGAAAATTTCAGTTACCGAGGTTGATATTCCCTCTCAGGGATATCAGCCCTTTCAGACTATGTCAGGCTGGGGTCGGCAATGGCATAGTGGTTGTGTATTTTGATCGGATATCATTAATGTATCAAAAGCCTGGCCTCTTATCAATTCAATGACCCCGTAGTCACCACTGACATAAAACTTTCAGCTACCGAGGTTGATATTCCCTCTCGGGGATATCAGACCTGTCAGACAATGTCCGGCTAAAGGTCGAGAATGGCATATTGGCTGTGTATTTCAAACGGATATTAGGAATGTATCAGAACCGTGAACCCCTTATAACCTAACTGAAGGCCGTAGTCAACACTGACATGATAATTTAAGCTTCTGAGGTTGATATTCCTTCTCGGAGATATCAGCTCTGTCATACATTGTCGGCCTAAAGATCTAGAATGGCACAGTGGTTGTTTATTTTCACCGGGTATTGAAAATGTATCAAAATCGTGACTCCTTATCACCTAGTTGACGCCCATAGTCACCCCTGACATTAGAATTTCGTCTACCGAGGTTGATATTCCTTCTCAGGAATATCAGCCCTGTAACAAAATGTCGGGCTAAAGGTCAGGAATGGCACAGAGGCTGTGTATTTTTAACGGATATCGGGAATGCATCAAAACCGAGACCCCCTTATCACCTGACTGACGCCCGCAGTCACCCGTTACTTGAGAATTTGAGCTACTGAAGTTGATATTCCTTCTTAGGGATATTAGCCCTGTCAGGCAATGTCGGGATAAAGATCTGGAATGGCACAGTGGCTGTGAATATCCGCCGGCTTTTGGGAATGTTTCACAACCGTGACCCCCTTATCACCAAATTGACTGTCGTAGTCACCCATGACATGAGTATTTCAGCTACTGAGTTGCATATTCCCTCTCAGGGATGTCAGCCCTGTCATACAATGTCGTGCTAACGGTCGGGAATGGCAAAGTGGCTGTGTATTTTGAACGGATATCAGGAATGTATCAAAACCGTGACCACATTATCACCTAACTGACGCCGGTAGTGACCAGTGACTTGAAAATTTCGGCTACGGATGTTAATATTCATTCTCGGGAATATCAGCCCTGTCAGACATTGTCGGGCTAAAGGTCTGTAATGGCACAGTGGCTGTGTGTTTCCACCGGATTTTGGAAATGTATCAAAATCGTGACCCCCCTTATCACCAGATTGACGGTCGTAGTCACCCCTGACATAAGAATTTCAGCTACCGAGATTGAAATTCCCTCTCTGGGATATCACCCCATCAGACAAAGTCGGGCTAATTTTCGGGAATGGCACAGTGGTTGTGTATTTTGAACGGATATCGAGAATGTATCAAAACTGTGACCCCCTAGTCACCTGACTGACTCTCGTAGGCAGCCCTTACATGAGAATTTATGCTACCGATGTTTATATTCCTTCTCTCGGATATCAGCCCTGTCAGATAAGTCCGGGATAAAGCTCAGAAAGGGCACAGTGGCTGTGTGTTTCCACCGAATATTGGGGAGGTATCAAAATCATGACCCCCATATCACCCAATTGACGCCAGCAATCACCACTGACGTGAGAATTTCAGCTACCGAGGTTGATATTCCCTTTCGGGGATTTCAGCCCTGTCAGACAATGTCGGGCTAAGGGTCGGGAATGGCAATGTGGCTATGTATTTTGAAAGTATGTCAGGAATGTATCAAAATCGAGGTCCCATTATCACCTCAATGATCCCGTAGTCACCCCTGGCATGAAAATTCCAGCTACCGAGGTTGATATTCCCTCTCGGGGATATTATCCCTGTCATATAAAGGTCGAGAATGGCACAATGCCTGTGTATTTCCTCCGGATATTGGGAAGGTTTCAAAACCGTGACCCCCATATCACCCAATTGACACGCGTAGTCACCCCTGACAAGAGAAGTTTTGCTACCGTGGTTGATATTCCTTCTCGGGAATATCAGCCCTGTCAGACATTGTCGGGCTAAAGGTCTGGAATGGCACAGTGGCTGTGTGTTTCCACCGGATTTTGGGAATGTATCAAAACCGTGACCCCCTTTATCACTAAATTGACGGTCGTAGTCACCCCTGACATGAGAATTCCAGCTACCGAGGTTGATATTCCCTCTCAGGGCTATCAGCCCTATTAGACAATGTGGGGCTAGGGGTCGGGAATGGCACAATGGCTGTGTATTTTGAACGGATATCGAGAATGTGTCAAACCCGTGAGCCCCGAGTCACCTGATTGACTCTCATCGGCACCCCTTACATGAGAATTTAGGCTACCGAGGCTTATATATATTCTCAGGGATATCAGCCCTGTCAGATAAGTCCGGGATAAAGTTCGGAAAGGGCACAGTGGCTGTGTATTTCCACCGGATATAGGGAAAGTATCAAGCCCGTGATCCCCATATCACCCAATTGATGCCCGCAATCACCACTGACGTGAGAATTTCAGCTGCCGAGCTTGATATTCCCTTTCTGGGATATCAGCCTTGTCAGACAATATCGGGCTAAGGGTCGGGAATGGCAATGTGGCTGTGTATTTTGAACGGATATCAGGAATGTGTCAAACGCGTGGCCCCTTTGTCACCTCCATGACACCGTACTCACCCCTGACATGAAAATTTCAGCTACCGAGGTTGATGTTCCCTCTTCGGGATTTTAGCCCTGTCAGACAATGTTGGGCTATAGGTCGATAATGGCACAATGACTGTGTATTTCCACTGGATATTGGGAAGGTATCAAAACCATGACCCCATATCACCCAATTGACGCGCGTAGTCACCCCTGATCTGAGAATTTAAGCTACTGAGGTTGATATTCCTTCTCGGGGATATCAGCCCTGTCAAACATTGTCGGCCTAAAGATCTAGAATGGCACAGTGGTTGTGTATTTTCACCGGATATTGAAAATGTATCAAAATCGTGACCACTTATCACCTAATTGACGCCCGTAGTCACCCCAGACATTAGAATTTCGGGTACCGAGGTTGATATTCCTTCTCAAGAATATCAGCCCTGTGAGACCTTGGCGGGCTAAAGGTCTGGAATGCCACAGTGGCTGTGTATTTTGAACGGATATCGAGAATGTATCAAAATCGTGATCCCATTATCACCTAATTGACGCCCATAGTCACCGCTGACATTAGAATTTCGGCTACCGAGGTTGATATTCCATCTCGGGAATATCAGCCCTGTCAGGCATTGTCGGGATAAAAGTCTGGAATGGCACAGTTGCTGTGTATTTCCACCGGATTTTGGGAATGTATCAAAACAATCACCCCCCCCCCCCCCCTTATCACCAAATTGACGGCCGTAGTCACCCTTGACATGAGAATTCCAGCTACCGAGGTTGATATTCCCTCTCAGGGCTATCAGCCCTATTAGACAATGTCGGGCTAGGGGTCGCGAATGGCACAGTGGCTGTGTATTTTGACCGGATATCAGGAATGTATCAAAAGCCTGGCTTCTTATTATCACCTCAATGACCCCGTAGTCACCACTGACATGAAAATTTCAGCTACCGAGGTTGATATTCCCTCTCTGGGATATCAGACCTGTCCGACAATGTCCGGCTAAAGGTCGAGAATGGCACAGTGGCTGTGTATTTCAAACGGATACTGGGAATGTATCAGAACCTTGACCACCTTATAACCAAACTGACGGCCGTAGTCCCCCCTGACGTGAGAATTTGAGCTACTGAGGTTGATATTCCTTCTCGGGGATATCAGCCCTGTCAGACATTGTCGGCCTAAAGATCTAGAATGGCACAGTGGTTGTGTATTTTCACCGGATATTGAAAATGTATCAAAATCGTGACCCCTTATCACCTAATTGACGCCCGTAGTCATCCATGACCTTGGAATTTCGGTTACCGAGGTTGATATTTCTTCTCGGGAATATCAATCCTGTCACAAACAAATGTCGGGCTAAAGGTCAGGAATGGCAGAAAGACTGTGTATTTTGAACGGATATCGGCAATGTATCAAAACCGTGACCCCCATGTCACCTGACTGACGCCCTCAGTCACTCCTTACATCAGAATTTAAGCTTCCAAAGTTGATATTCCTTCTTACCGATATCAGCTCTGTCAGGCAATGTCGGGATAAAGTTTTGGAATGGCACAACAGTGGCTGTGAATTTCCGCCGGATTTTGGGAATGTATCAAAGCCGTGACCCCCTTATCACCAAATTGACGGTCGTAGTCACCCCTGACTTAATAATTTCAGGTACCGAGGTTCATATTCCATCTCAGGGATATCAGCCGTGTCATACAATGCCGGGCTAACGGTCGGAAATGGCACAGTGGCTGTGTGTTTTGAACGGATATCGGGAATGTAACAAAACCGTGACCCCATTATCACCTAACTGACGCCGGTAGTGACCCCTGACTTGAGAATTTCGGCTACCGAGGTTAATATTCATTCTCGGAAATATTAGCCCTGTCAGATATTGTCGGGCTGAAGGTCTGGAATGTCACAGTGGCTGAGTGTTTCCACTTTATTTTGGGAATGTATCAAAACCGTGACCCCCTTATCATCAAATTGTCGGTTGTAGTCACCCCGACATAAGAATTTCAGCTACCGCGGTTTATATTCCCTCTCAGGGATATCAGCCCTATCAGACAATCTCGGGCTGATTTTCAGGAATGACACAGTGGCTGTGTATTTTGATTGGATATCGAGAATGTATCAAAACCGTGACCCCCTAGTCACCTGACTGACTCTAATCGGCACCCCTTACGTGAATATTTAAGCTACCGAGGTTTATATTCCTTCTCAGGGATATCAGCCCTGTCAGATAAGTCCGGGATAAAGTTCGGAAAGGGCACAGTGGCTGTGTATTTCCACCGGATATTTTGAAGGTATCAAACCCGTGACCCCCATATCACCCAATTGACGCCCACAATCACCACTGACATGAGATTTTCAGCTACCGAGGTTGATATTTCCTTTCGGGGATATCAGCCTTGCCTGACAATGTCGGGCTAAGGGTCGGGAATGGCAATGTGGCTGTGTATTTTGAACGGATATCAGGAAGGTATCAAAAGCGTGACCCGTTATCACCTCCATGACACCGTACTCACCCCTGACATGAAAATTTCAGCTACCGAGGTTGATGTCCCCTCTCCGGGATATTAGCCCTGTCAGACAATGTTGGGCTAAAGGTCGATAATGGCACAATGCCTGTGTATTTCCCCTGGATATTGGAAGGGTATCAAAACCATGACCCCCATATCACCCAATTGACGCGCGTAGTCACTCCTGACATGAGAATTTTGCTACCGAGATTGATATTCCTTGTCGGGAATACCAGCCCTGTCAGACATTGTCTGGCTAATGGTCTGGAATGGCACAGTGGCTGTGTGTTTCCACCGGATTTTGGGAATGTATCAAAACCGAGACCTGCTTATCACCAAATTGACAGTCGTAGTCACCCCCGACTTGAGAATTTCAGCTACAGAGGTTGATGTTCCCTCTCGGGGATATCAGCTGGGTTAGGAAATATTGGGCTGAAACTCTGAAAAGGTACAGTGGCTGGGCATTTGCACCAGATATTGTGAATGTATCAAAATCCTGATCGCCCTAGTCACCTGACTGACGCCCGAAGTCGCCCCTGAGCTGAGAATCTAAGCTACCGTGATTGATCCTTTATCCCGGAGATATCTGCCCTGTCTGGAAGTGTCGGCCTGAAGGATATTAGAAATAAATCAAAATCGTTACCCCCCCCCCCCCCCATCACCTAACTGACGCCCGTAGTCAACCCTGACAGGAGAATCTCACCTACCGAGGTTGATTTTCCCTCTCGAGGATATCCGCCCTGTTAGGCAATATCGGCCTGAAGCTCTGGAATGATACAATGGCTGTATATTGTCGCCAGATATTGTGAATGTATCAAAATCGTGACCCCTTTATTAATCTAACTCAACCCCGTAGTCACCCCTAACAGGAGAATCTCAGCTACCGAGGTTGATATTCCCTCTCGAAGATATTAGCCCTGTCTAGAAGTGTCGGGCTGAGGGTTGGGAATAGCACAGTGGTTGTGTATTTCCACAGGATATTGTGAATGTATCAAAATCGTTACCCCCTTTTCACCTAACTGATGCCCGTAGTCACCCCTGACAGGAGAATCTCACTTACCGAGATAGATATTTCATCCCGCGGATAGCCACCCTGTTAGAAAATATCGGCCTGAAGCTCAGGAATGATAGAGTGGCTGTGTATTTCCACCAGATATTGCGAATGTAACAAAATTGTGACCCCTCTTATCATCTAACTCACGCCCGTAATCACCCCTGACAGGAGAATCACAGCTACCGAAGTTGATCTTCTCTCTCGGGGATATCAGCCCTGTCTGGAAATGTCGGGCTGAAGGTCTTTTCACCGGATATCGGGAATGTATCACAATCGTGATCCCTTATCACCTAACTGACGCCCGTAGTCACCCCTGACAGGAGAATCTCAGCTACCGATGTTAATATTCCCTCTCGGGGGATATCAGCCCTGTCAGGAAATGTTGGGCTGAAGGTCGGGAATGGCACAGTAGATGTGTCTTTTCACCGGATATCGGGAATGTATCAAAATCGTGACCCCTTATCGCCTAATTGACGCCCGTAGTCACCCGTGGCAGGAGACTCTTAGCTACCGAGGTTGATATTCCCTCTCGGGGATATTAGTCCTGTCAGGAAATGTCGGGAATGGCACAGTGGCTGTGTATTTCCACTGGATATGGGGAATGTTGTCATCCCTGACAGGTAAATCTCCCTCTCGGGGAGTCAGTCCTGTTAGACAATGTCGGGAGTGGCACAGCGGCTGTGTATTTCCATCGGATATTGGGAATGTATCAAAATCGAGACCCCCTTATCACCTAACTGACGCCCGTAGTCACCCCTGACAGGAGAATCTCAGCAATTGGACATTTAAATATATTACCCTCATCACCAACCTGACGTCGTAGTCACCACAGACATTAGAAATACGGCTCCCGGGGCTGATATTCCCTCGCAGAGATATCAGCCCTGTCAGACATTATCGGGCTGATAGGCAGGTCTCGCACAATGGCTGTGTATTTCACAAGCTTGTCCCGTGTCATCTAACATTCATCTTTTTCCCAGGACATGGGAATCTCGGCCGACGGGTCTGATTTTTGACAGAAGAGTAATCCACCCTGTCAAATATTGTTACACTGAATGTCTGGCCTTGCACAGTGGCAAAACGTCATGCCAATTCTATGTTATGAAACTTCGGTATTGTTCTACACTGCACTATAACCTTAGATACGCAATTTCGTCAGAATCGGTCGGGAATTGGATATTTTAAAAGCTGAAGTGTACTCATTCAAAGTCATTGTGACGGACCAAAATCAGGTTCAATCCAACAGAAATGTTCCTCGAACCGTGTAAATATTATAGGTGCAAAATTACGTTTCGAGTCCTGTAGAATATTTCTATTCATACAAAGATGACCAAAATATGTATGGACTGGCTCGCCTGCCCGACTTCCACAAGGTTTCATTGACATGAACAGTAAATTTTGCGAGCCACGTGGCCTTGTTTCAAGATAAAGGTCATGTCGCAGACCCAAAACGACTTCATTTTGTTTTTAGCTATGCCGTAAAAAACCACTAGATCCCATATTCCGCTGAAATCGGAAGAGAAATGGCGACTAGATGTCAAGGTTGAATATCAAGGTCAGGGTTATGTTCTCGGTCGGATGCGACTCTGCAGCATAACTCTCCTGGTCATAGTAATATACATGGCAAGTTTCGTCCCGATCGGTTTATTGCATACCTGCACATAGACAGATCAACTAAAACAGTTAAATGTTCGCGGTTATAACACTGGTAGCGGGATTTGTTATTCGAACATTACAAGCAAATGGTGAACGTTCGAGCAATATCGAGGTTCCCGCTCTAACAATATATATAGTACTAGCTGGGGCCCCGACTTCGTCCGGCTTGGATTGAAATGGGCAGCTAGATTGAGTTGAGCATTGTGAATCACCCCAGATACAGTTTTTTATTGAAATTGGTCCGAAAATGGGTATTTTAAAGATGATGGTCACAATTTCAAGGTCAAGGTCACGGCGCATGCGTAAATTGATACGTCCCGAACACTACCCGAAGGAACGTTATATACATACCACGTTTCGTCCCGATTTGCCGAGTAATTTCGGAGATCCTTAATGCGCATGCGCCAAGACGGGACCCTTCCATGTACGATGGTGGCAAATGACTTCCCTATGGTCCTTACACACACATCTCAGCTTTCATCCAGATCGGCCAAGAAGTTTCTAAGATTGTTACTGCGCATGCGTGAAGACAGGACCCCCGCTTCATATCGGTAGTGATAAACATCATTCCTGGGACCAAACTACATATACATGACGACTTTCGTCCCGGAGGGCCTGAGGGTTTCTGAGGCTATGCGTTACAAACAAACATAGTTACTGAAATAGATGATAGACTAAAGGGGGATGCCCGATTTCGTGCGGGCTAGAAGGTCATGATCTGGACGCATGCCCAGTTTGATTGGCTCAAAATACTACCCGATCGAAGTTACATATACTAACCATGTTTCGTCCCGATTGGCCCAGCAGTTTCAGAGATTGTTAATGCGCATGCGCGAAGATTGGCCCTTACCCCATACCTGATGGTGGCAGCTCACTGCCCGATGGACCATACAGATATATCCTAGGTGTGGTTCCGATTGTTCCAGTAGTTTATGAGATCGTTACTGCGCATGCGGACCCCCACCCCAGGTCCGATGGACGATAAACCTCTTCAGGGCCGAACTTCCTGCGCATGCGAAGTTTCGTCCCGATCGGCCGATCCGTTTCGAGGCTATAGCGACCAGATACACAGACACACACACGAACTCAAATATATAATATAGAAGATATGTTCGCGCATGTTCGCTATTACCTGACGATATTAATGCCCTCTCTCTCTCTCTCTCTATATATATAGATTTAACTCATGCACGTGATGTCGATCTATGTGGCTCGGCCGTTGTTCGTATCTCCCGTTAATTTACGGTTTGGGCTCATTCATGCAACGGTCAATTTAATGCTACTGGGTGGCGCTATTACAACCCAAACGTAATGTAATGCCTGTAGTTTAAAGCTTTAGATGGGTGGTGGTGGTAGTAGGGTGGGCACCCAAGGTTTTCAAATTATGCGCTATATTATTATTTTTATAGTCTTAACTTTGGAGAAAAGAGGGGGGGGGGGGGGGGTATAGATAATTAATCCATTTTAAATCGTTTGGGATGGCTCTTTTTATAATAGTAATTACCTACACCTGCTTGTTTTTATAAGGCTTTTGTCCATGTTCACTTGGGGGGGGGGGGGGGGGACTTCCTTTGTTGAGACTGAGGATGAGTTTAAGTAATGTAATATAATGGGCATGACTGTAAGCATTAGTTTGGTGTAGGGGGTGACGGGAGGGGGGTGGGTGGGTTGGATGACCAGCTCATTAAGAATTATTTATTTGTTCATCCTTATAATTCCTATTTTAATTCTTTATCTAATCGTACAATTTTTCCTTATTACAGGAGTGGCGTCAACGGGACACATAATGGCTACGGATTCCCGGGGGGGGGGGGGGGGATTAAACCACGGAGTTACAAAAGTATAGTCTCTCTACGGATAACTTGACTTTATTTATCGGAATATCATGCTTGACTCCGTTTACGTCGGATTAGTTCTCTGTTCAAGAACGCTTGCATCGGATCCAGCTCGACTCCAGGAGGTGTCGAGCTGGAGTCTGAGTAAGGCGCTCACAGCCATTAATTTAAATTATGCGGAAATATTGGTATCGTGAAAATAAATATAAATAGATGGTTAACATAGGAAAATTCGTGGAAAAACACATATATTCTGAGTTCATAAACTTTACTTCTAGTATAAAGGCCATATCATAGTATTATATGTTATGTTTCATAGAAATAACACGATTGGCACAGTGAGTCTTTGTGTATAGCCCCCTACTTACCCAACCTTTTCTTCTCCCTTAGCCAGAGAGTTACATGTACAGTGGCGCTTGCCCCGAGTCCGGCTCGACTCCCCGAGAATGACAAACACTCTCGGGGGTTCGAGCTAGAGTCGGGAGTAAGGAGTTCATTCCCTTACATTATGCAGAAATATGGGTATTACCAACATAATAATATATAGAGAGTTGGAGTGGGAAGCATCTGTGGGAAATAAATATACCGGGTTTTTTCGGAGCCCACAACATTTATAACTTAATTTCTAGGATAAAAGAAACATCATTATTTTATTTGTTATGTTAATTTCGTTATAATTTCTTTCGATAAAGGATCAACACGCCTCTGTTCAAATGTATGAAATAATTATTGCATATGCAGTTTCTGGAACAACGTCTCCAAAATCGATACACCACACCCAGTGGTTTACGTCATAACGTTATTTTGTAAATATTTGTATAACGTATTTTATAAAAATAAAAATGCCTGAAGATCCGCATACAGAGCGGTGAAAGCGCTAGCAGGAATATAGTCAGTGATGTCGGTGTATTTGTTTTGAACTTTAATATTTTTTTCTTATATATATATATATATAAAATATTAGTAAGCAACACCTTGAAGACCTATTTTAGTCATTTAATCACGAGCTTTCGGCTTTCAAAGCCTTCATCAGGTGACAGACGAACAACAATGAGACAAAATAAACCAGTACTGTAAAAGTTAAGTACGTACGTAAACAATGACGTTAAGCATACTAGAACGTCAAGATAAACAACTGCAAGCCTACGGGGCGCTCTAGGGATAACATATGGAAGTACGAATGGAATAATGGAATATCCTCAATAACCCCGAAATACACCTACACCCCCAACCCCAACACCCACCTCCACCCACCATTCGCAACTACAAGTTGTGAATGATAAATGGAGGAGGGTGGTGGGGGGAGGTGTACTAAACTAAGTAACCGGGTGGGTATAAGAATAAGAGTATAACACTAGGACGTGACAGCTGGACGACATATAGGATGACTACAATCCTAATTCTAAAGACACGGCTAGACTGCCCCACCTCAGCCACCCCAAGATAACATAAGGTAAATACTGACAGAATCCTAATCAAAACTAACCCCAACACATCCCACCCAACCGCCCTCATCACTTCGTACAACTCCCATATAAACTACTAAGTACAGTAAACACTAAAACGACGAAGCTATAAGACAATAAAACCTAGACGACTATAAGGTGAATACTACCCAGACCCTCATAGGAACAAACACCCACCCCTACCCCCACCCCACCAGTAACACCTAGGCGATATAAATAAGAGCAAACTGCCTAAACCCTAAAGGAAACGTAGCCCCCCCCCCCCCCGGGGGCCACACTCCAGCCGGGGGTGGGGCTGGGGGACGGGGGTACCGGTAGGCTCTCTCCCCACAACGCTCCATGTAATAACAGGAGTATGTACATAAAACGCGCTGGGTAGGGGAGCGAACACTACGCCCCCCCCCCCACCAAAAAAAAAAAAAAAATTAATTTAGGGGGGGGGGAAGGATGGGCAAAGACAACACTGAAAATATACACGGGTATTAAAGGACTAAAAGGAAGGGGTGGGGTCTGAATACAGTGGAAACTTAGAGCCAAGGCGACATGAATCCTGAATCCCGGTCGATGCCAGATTTTAGACTGTCGAATAAGTGAATATATTTCTGCTCAGTAATCTTTCTATGCTCTGAGTCAGATAAATTGCCATGAATAACCTGTACTCGGATATCTTTGGATGAGTGGTTTCTTAAATTAAAATGGTCCGCCACCGGCAAATCGTCCTTGTTGTTTATGTTCTGCCGATGACCATTGATTCGTTTGCTTAACAGTTGTTTAGTTTCACCAATATAGTGTGTATTAGGGCATTTGGAGCAAGTCAAAGCATACACGATATCACTACTAGTGCAATTAAACGATCCACTGGGTTTGAATTCATGACCATCCTTTGTAGTAAGTTTATCACGGCAAATAAGTTTGCAGGTGCCACATCTTGGCCTGTTGCATGCAGTAGTTCCAGGTGTAGTTTTGTCAAAATTAAGCTGACTAGAGACAAGCTTAAGACGAAGGTTAGGCGGTTGCCTTGTGGCCAGTACGGGTTTTTTCTGGGAAGACTTCACTGAGGTAAATATCGTTGTCAGTAATAGGTTGGAGGTCACGAAGAATGTGTCTCAGTTTTTGTGTAGATACGTAACAACAAGTGGGATACGATCCCCCTTCGATTTATCACTGTATTTGAGAAGTTCATTTCGATCCTTCGAAGTGGCTCTCGACATTTCCTTATTGATAAATTTTTTCTTATATCCAAGAGTTCGAAAGTGAGATTTAAGTATACACAACTGTTGATCCCGTGCACTCGGGTCGGAGTTGATGCGGTGATATCTGAGAGCTTGGCTGTATATCACTGATCTTTTGGTGTGATTAGGGTGAAAGCTCTGGGAATGGAGGTACGAATATCGATCCGTGGGTTTTCTGTACACAGTGGTGCCTAATTTACCTTCCCGCTTGAACACTTTGACATCCAGGAAATTAATTTCGTCCACTGAATGCTCCATGGTGAATTTTATAGTGGGATGTACACTGTTGAGTTGTTGGTGGAACTTATTGAGCTCTGCAAGCCCGTGGTCCCAAATGATGAAGATGTCATCTATGAAGCGAAAATATATCCTGGGTTTCAATGCGGTGTTTTTGAGAAATTTATTTTCAAAATCTGCCATGAACAGGTTGGCGTATTGAGGCGCCATGGACGTTCCCATTGCGGTTCCCATTTTCTGTAGGAAGGTCTCTCCGTTAAAGGTGAAGAAGTTGTGTTCCAAGATAAATTTAGATAGTTTAATGATGGCGTCGTTACTGATGGTATCCGCTGTGAAGGTGCTCAGCCAATGTTCTAGTGCGTCTAGACCGTCTTTGTGTGGAATATTTGAATATAATCCCTTAACGTCTAAAGTGGCGAGAATAGTACTTTCCTTAATATCTCCAATCCCAGAAAGTTTGTTGAGGAAATCCGTCGAGTCCTGAATATAACTGTCTGTTTGTTGAACAATAGGTTTGAGAGTATCGTCAATAAATTTTGAAATTTTCTCGGTCATAGTTCCCCGTCCAGATACAATGGGCCTTCCGGGGACGCCTTCCTTGTGGACTTTGGGAAGCATGTAGAAAATCCCTGGACGTGGTTTATCAATGAGAAGCGATCTCACTTGGTCTCTGTCGTTCTTCTCCATTGACGCAATAAGTTTTTCTAATTCCTCTTTAAATCTTTCAGAGGGGTCGTCTTGCATTTTCTCATAATATTCAGTGTTAAGTAGCTGGCGGTTTCCTTCAGATACATATTCAGAAGTGTTCTGTATCACTATAGACCCTCCTTTGACACTGGGTTTTATAGTTATGTTAGGATTATTCTTTAGACTCCTGGTTGCTTTTTTCTCTGAAGCTTTGAGATTGTATAGCATTTTGTGTTTTTTCGAAAGGATGTCTGATTTCACTCTGTTGCGTACCGACTCAATGTAAAAGTCAAGTTTCTGGTTACGACCCGTGGGAGGTGTCCATGTGGACTCTTTTTCGTTCTTATTCCGTTGGTTGGGTAATTGTTCTTTTCCGTAAAAATATTCTTTAAGCCGAAGGCGACGGAAATATTCTTCATTGTCCGCACAAAGTTGAACTTTATCCAAATTAGATGTCGGACAGAAAGAAAGGCCCCTGTGTAGTACGGAGAGTTCTGTTTTGCTGGGATTGTAGTCTAAAAGATTGACAACATTGTTGTTTGTGGTAAGAGAACTGACCTTATGTTTTTCTTTTAGTTTACGTAATTTGTTCTGTTTACGTTTAATGAGATCCCGAAGAGTGTCTTGATAGAAGTTATCTATAGTTTGAATATCATAACTTACGGTAGACTCCAAGAAATTTCCTATTTTCTGTTCGATGGTAGCTTTCTTGTTGTATAAGACATCAAGTAGGTGGTTCCTAATGCGTTCACTAGTCCGTAGACAGAGTTTGTCAGAGTATTCCGTGTGATATGTTTTCTCTAGTGGGTTGTTAATTTTGAGTCCCGCAGGTATAAGCTGCTCCCTCTTGCATTCCCGCATGAAATATATGTCACTGTTGACTTGGGCGTAATGCTTCTTTAGTCTCATAATTCTCCAATCTGGACGGCTGATTGCGGTGTTCTGTGGCATTATAGATAAGTAGCCGTACAGGTCTGGTTGACGTATAAAATATCAGTAAGTAACACCTTGAAGACCTATTTTAGTCATTTAATCACGAGGTTTCGGCTTTCAAAGCCTTCATCAGGTGACAGACGAACAACAATGAGACAAAATAAACCAGTACTGTAAAAGTTAAGTACGTACGTAAACAATGACGTTAAGCATACTAGAACGTCAAGATAAACAACTGCAAGCCTACGGGGCGCTCTAGGGATAACATATGGAAGTACGAATGGAATAATGGAATATCCTCAATAACCCCGAAATATACCCCCACCCCCAACCCCAACCCCCACCTCCACCCACCATTCGCAACTACAAGTTGTGAATGATAAATGGAGGAGGGTGGTGGGGGGAGGTGTACTAAACTAAGTAACCGGGTGGGTATAAGAATAAGAGTATAACACTAGGACGCGACAGCTGGACGACATATAGGATGATTACAATCCTAATTCTAAAGACACGGCTAGACTGCCCCACCTCCGCCACCCCAAGATAACATAAGGTAAATACTGACAGAATCCTAATCAAAACTAACCCCAACACATCCCACCCAACCGCCCTCATCACACCGTACAACTCCCATATAAACTACTAAGTACAGTAAACACTAAAACGACGAAGCTATAATAAGACAATAAAACCTAGACGACTATAAGGTGAATACTACCCAGACCCTCATAGGAACAAACCCCCACCCCTACCCCCACCCCACCAGTAACACCTAGGCGACATAAATAAGAGCAAACTGCCTAAACCCTAAAGGAAACGTACCACCCCCGGGGCCACACTCCAGCCGGGGGGGGGGGGGGGGGCTGGGGGGACGGGGTACCGGTAGGCTCCCTCCCCACAACGCTCCATGTACCAACAGGAGTATGTACATAAAACGCGCTGGGTAGGGGAGCGAACACTACTCTCCCCCCCCCCAAAAAAAAAAAAAAAAAAAAAATAATTTAAGGGGGGGGGGGAAGGAGGGGCAAAGACAACACTGAAAATATACACGGGTATTAAAGGACTAAAAGGAAGGGGTGAGGTCTGAATACAGTGGAAACTTAGAGCCAAGGCGACATGAATCCTGAATCCCGGTTGATGCCTGATTTTAGACTGTCGAATAAGTGAATATATTTCTGCTCAGTAATCTTTCTATGCTCTGAGTCAGATAAATTGCCATGAATAACCTGTACTCGGATATCTTTGGATGAGTGGTTTCTTAAATTAAAATGGTCCGCCACCGGCAAATCGTCCTTGTTGTTTATGTTCTGCCGATGACCATTGATTCGTTTGCTTAACAGTTGTTTAGTTTCACCAATATAGTGTGTATTAGGGCATTTGGAGCAAGTCAAAGCATACACGATATCACTACTAGTGCAATTAAACGATCCACTGGGTTTGAATTCATGACCATCCTTTGTAGTAAGTTTATCACGGCAAATAAGTTTGCAGGTGCCACATCTTGGCCTGTTGCATGCAGTAGTTCCAGGTGTAGTTTTGTCAAAATTAAGCTGACTAGAGACAAGCTTAAGACGAAGGTTTGGCGGTTGCCTTGTGGCCAGTACGGGTTTTTCTGGGAAGACTTCACTGAGGTAAATATCGTTGTCAGTAATAGGTTGGAGGTCACGAAGAATGTGTCTCAGTTTTTGTGTAGAAGGATGATACGTAACAACAAGTGGGACACGATCCCCCTTCGATTTATCACTGTATTTGAGAAGTTCATTTCGATCCTTCGAAGTGGCTCTCGACATTTCCTTATTGATAAAATTTTTCTTATATCCAAGAGTTCGAAAGTGAGATTTAAGTATACACAACTGTTGATCCCGTGCACTCGGGTCGGAGTTGATGCGGTGATATCTGAGAGCTTGGCTGTATATCACTGATCTTTTGGTGTGATTAGGGTGAAAGCTCTGGGAATGGAGGTACGAATATCGATCCGTGGGTTTTCTGTACACAGTGGTGCCTAATTTACCTTCCCGCTTGAACACTTTGACATCCAGGAAATTAATTTCGTCCACTGAATGCTCCATGGTGAATTTTATAGTGGGATGTACACTGTTGAGTTGTTGGTGGAACTTATTGAGCTCTGCAAGCCCGTGGTCCCAAATGATGAAGATGTCATCTATGAAGCGAAAATATATCCTGGGTTTCAATGCGGTGTTTTTGAGAAATTTATTTTCAAAATCTGCCATGAACAGGTTGGCGTATTGAGGCGCCATGGACGTTCCCATTGCGGTTCCCATTTTCTGTAGGAAGGTCTCTCCGTTAAAGGTGAAGAAGTTGTGTTCCAAGATAAATTTAGATAGTTTAATGATGGCGTCGTTACTGATGGTATCCGCTGTGAAGGTGCTCAGCCAATGTTCTAGTGCGTCTAGACCGTCTTTGTGTGGAATATTTGAATATAATCCCTTAACGTCTAAAGTGGCGAGAACAGTACTTTCCTTAATATCTCCAATCCCAGAAAGTTTGTTGAGGAAATCCGTCGAGTCCTGAATATAACTGTCTGTTTGTTGAACAATAGGTTGGAGAGTATCGTCAATAAATTTTGAAATTTTCTCGGTCATAGTTCCCCGTCCAGATACAATGGGCCTTCCGGGGACGCCTTCCTTGTGGACTTTGGGAAGCATGTAGAAAATCCCTGGACGTGGTTTATCAATGAGAAGCGATCTCACTTGGTCTCTGTCGTTCTTCTCCATTGACGCAATAAGTTTTTCTAATTCCTCTTTAAATCTTTCAGAGGGGTCGTCTTGCATTTTCTCATAATATTCAGTGTTAAGTAGCTGGCGGTTTCCTTCAGATACATATTCAGAAGTGTTCTGTATCACTATAGACCCTCCTTTGACACTGGGTTTTATAGTTATGTTAGGATTATTCTTTAGACTCCTGGTTGCTTTTTTCTCTGAAGCTTTGAGATTGTATAGCATTTTGTGTTTTTTCGAAAGGATGTCTGATTTCACTCTGTTGCGTACCGACTCAATGTAAAAGTCAAGTTTCTGGTTACGACCCGTGGGAGGTGTCCATGTGGACTCTTTTTCGTTCTTATTCCGTTGGTTGGGTAATTGTTCTTTTCCGTAAAAATATTCTTTAAGCCGAAGGCGACGGAAATATTCTTCATTGTCCGCACAAAGTTGAACTTTATCCAAATTAGATGTCGGACAGAAAGAAAGGCCCCTGTGTAGTACGGAGAGTTCTGTTTTGCTGGGATTGTAGTCTAAAAGATTGACAACATTGTTGTTTGTGGTAAGAGAACTGACCTTATGTTTTTCTTTTAGTTTACGTAATTTGTTCTGTTTACGTTTAATGAGATCCCGAAGAGTGTCTTGATAGAAGTTATCTATAGTTTGAATATCATAACTTACGGTAGACTCCAAGAAATTTCCTATTTTCTGTTCGATGGTAGCTTTCTTGTTGTATAAGACATCAAGTAGGTGGTTCCTAATGCGTTCACTAGTCCGTAGACAGAGTTTGTCAGAGTATTCCGTGTGATATGTTTTCTCTAGTGGGTTGTTAATTTTGAGTCCCGCAGGTATAAGCTGCTCCCTCTTGCATTCCCGCATGAAATATATGTCACTGTTGACTTGGGCGTAATGCTTCTTTAGTCTCATAATTCTCCAATCTGGACGGCTGATTGCGGTGTTCTGTGGCATTATAGATAAGTAGCCGTACAGGTCTGGTTGACGTATAAAATATCAGTAAGTAACACCTTGAAGACCTATTTTAGTCATTTAATCACGAGGTTTCGGCTTTCAAAGCCTTCATCAGGTGACAGACGAACAACAATGAGACAAAATAAACCAGTACTGTAAAAGTTAAGTACGTACGTAAACAATGACGTTAAGCATACTAGAACGTCAAGATAAACAACTGCAAGCCTACGGGGCGCTCTAGGGATAACATATGGAAGTACGAATGGAATAATGGAATATCCTCAATAACCCCGAAATATACCCCCACCCCCAACCCCAACACCCACCTCCACCCACCATTCGCAACTACAAGTTGTGAATGATAAATGGAGGAGGGTGGTGGGGGGAGGTGTACTAAACTAAGTAACCGGGTGGGTATAAGAATAAGAGTATAACACTAGGACGCGACAGCTGGACGACATATAGGATGATTACAATCCTAATTCTAAAGACACGGCTAGACTGCCCCACCTCCGCCACCCCAAGATAACATAAGGTAAATACTGACAGAATCCTAATCAAAACTAACCCCAACACATCCCACCCAACCGCCCTCATCACACCGTACAACTCCCATATAAACTACTAAGTACAGTAAACACTAAAACGACGAAGCTATAATAAGACAATAAAACCTAGACGACTATAAGGTGAATACTACCCAGACCCTCATAGGAACAAACCCCCACCCCTACCCCCACCCCACCAGTAACACCTAGGCGACATAAATAAGAGCAAACTGCCTAAACCCTAAAGGAAACGTACCACCCCCGGGGCCACACTCCAGCCGGGGGGGGGGGGGGGCTGGGGGGACGGGGTACCGGTAGGCTCCCTCCCCACAACGCTCCATGTACCAACAGGAGTATGTACATAAAACGCGCTGGGTAGGGGAGCGAACACTACTCTCCCCCCCCCCCAAAAAAAAAAAAAAAAAAAAATAATTTAAGGGGGGGGGGAAGGAGGGGCAAAGACAACACTGAAAATATACACGGGTATTAAAGGACTAAAAGGAAGGGGTGAGGTCTGAATACAGTGGAAACTTAGAGCCAAGGCGACATGAATCCTGAATCCCGGTTGATGCCTGATTTTAGACTGTCGAATAAGTGAATATATTTCTGCTCAGTAATCTTTCTATGCTCTGAGTCAGATAAATTGCCATGAATAACCTGTACTCGGATATCTTTGGATGAGTGGTTTCTTAAATTAAAATGGTCCGCCACCGGCAAATCGTCCTTGTTGTTTATGTTCTGCCGATGACCATTGATTCGTTTGCTTAACAGTTGTTTAGTTTCACCAATATAGTGTGTATTAGGGCATTTGGAGCAAGTCAAAGCATACACGATATCACTACTAGTGCAATTAAACGATCCACTGGGTTTGAATTCATGACCATCCTTTGTAGTAAGTTTATCACGGCAAATAAGTTTGCAGGTGCCACATCTTGGCCTGTTGCATGCAGTAGTTCCAGGTGTAGTTTTGTCAAAATTAAGCTGACTAGAGACAAGCTTAAGACGAAGGTTAGGCGGTTGCCTTGTGGCCAGTACGGGTTTTTCTGGGAAGACTTCACTGAGGTAAATATCGTTGTCAGTAATAGGTTGGAGGTCACGAAGAATGTGTCTCAGTTTCTGTGTAGAAGGATGATACGTAACAACAAGTGGGACACGATCCCCCTTCGATTTATCACTGTATTTGAGAAGTTCATTTCGATCCTTCGAAGTGGCTCTCGACATTTCCTTATTGATAAAATTTTTCTTATATCCAAGAGTTCGAAAGTGAGATTTAAGTATACACAACTGTTGATCCCGTGCACTCGGGTCGGAGTTGATGCGGTGATATCTGAGAGCTTGGCTGTATATCACTGATCTTTTGGTGTGATTAGGGTGAAAGCTCTGGGAATGGAGGTACGAATATCGATCCGTGGGTTTTCTGTACACAGTGGTGCCTAATTTACCTTCCCGCTTGAACACTTTGACATCCAGGAAATTAATTTCGTCCACTGAATGCTCCATGGTGAATTTTATAGTGGGATGTACACTGTTGAGTTGTTGGTGGAACTTATTGAGCTCTGCAAGCCCGTGGTCCCAAATGATGAAGATGTCATCTATGAAGCGAAAATATATCCTGGGTTTCAATGCGGTGTTTTTGAGAAATTTATTTTCAAAATCTGCCATGAACAGGTTGGCGTATTGAGGCGCCATGGACGTTCCCATTGCGGTTCCCATTTTCTGTAGGAAGGTCTCTCCGTTAAAGGTGAAGAAGTTGTGTTCCAAGATAAATTTAGATAGTTTAATGATGGCGTCGTTACTGATGGTATCCGCTGTGAAGGTGCTCAGCCAATGTTCTAGTGCGTCTAGACCGTCTTTGTGTGGAATATTTGAATATAATCCCTTAACGTCTAAAGTGGCGAGAATAGTACTTTCCTTAATATCTCCAATCCCAGAAAGTTTGTTGAGGAAATCCGTCGAGTCCTGAATATAACTGTCTGTTTGTTGAACAATAGGTTTGAGAGTATCGTCAATAAATTTTGAAATTTTCTCGGTCATAGTTCCCCGTCCAGATACAATGGGCCTTCCGGGGACGCCTTCCTTGTGGACTTTGGGAAGCATGTAGAAAATCCCTGGACGTGGTTTATCAATGAGAAGCGATCTCACTTGGTCTCTGTCGTTCTTCTCCATTGGCGCAATAAGTTTTTCTAATTCCTCTTTAAATCTTTCAGAGGGGTCGTCTTGCATTTTCTCATAATATTCAGTGTTAAGTAGCTGGCGGTTTCCTTCAGATACATATTCAGAAGTGTTCTGTATCACTATAGACCCTCCTTTGACACTGGGTTTTATAGTTATGTTAGGATTATTCTTTAGACTCCTGGTTGCTTTTTTCTCTGAAGCTTTGAGATTGTATAGCATTTTGTGTTTTTTCGAAAGGATGTCTGATTTCACTCTGTTGCGTACCGACTCAATGTAAAAGTCAAGTTTCTGGTTACGACCCGTGGGAGGTGTCCATGTGGACTCTTTTTCGTTCTTATTCCGTTGGTTGGGTAATTGTTCTTTTCCGTAAAAATATTCTTTAAGCCGAAGGCGACGGAAATATTCTTCATTGTCCGCACAAAGTTGAACTTTATCCAAATTAGATGTCGGACAGAAAGAAAGGCCCCTGTGTAGTACGGAGAGTTCTGTTTTGCTGGGATTGTAGTCTAAAAGATTGACAACATTGTTGTTTGTGGTAAGAGAACTGACCCTATGTTTTTCTTTTAGTTTACGTAATTTGTTCTGTTTACGTTTAATGAGATCCCGAAGAGTGTCTTGATAGAAGTTATCTATAGTTTGAATATCATAACTTACGGTAGACTCCAAGAAATTTCCTATTTTCTGTTCGATGGTAGCTTTCTTGTTGTATAAGACATCAAGTAGGTGGTTCCTAATGCGTTCACTAGTCCGTAGACAGAGTTTGTCAGAGTATTCCGTGTGATATGTTTTCTCTAGTGGGTTGTTAATTTTGAGTCCCGCAGGTATAAGCTGCTCCCTCTTGCATTCCCGCATGAAATATATGTCACTGTTGACTTGGGCGTAATGCTTCTTTAGTCTCATAATTCTCCAATCTGGACGGCTGATTGCGGTGTTCTGTGGCATTATAGATAAGTAGCCGTACAGGTCTGGTTGACGTATAAAATATTAGTAAGTAACACCTTGAAGACCTATTTTAGTCATTTAATCACGAGGTTTCGGCTTTCAAAGCCTTCATCAGGTGACAGACGAACAACAATGAGACAAAATAAACCAGTACTGTAAAAGTTAAGTACGTACGTAAACAATGACGTTAAGCATACTAGAACGTCAAGATAAACAACTGCAAGCCTACGGGGCGCTCTAGGGATAACATATGGAAGTACGAATGGAATAATGGAATATCCTCAATAACCCCGAAATATACCCCCACCCCCAACACCCACCTCCACCCACCATTCGCAACTACAAGTTGTGAATGATAAATGGAGGAGGGTGGTGGGGGGAGGTGTACTAAACTAAGTAACCGGGAGGGTATAAGAATAAGAGTATAACACTAGGACGCGACAGCTGGACGACATATAGGATGATTACAATCCTAATTCTAAAGACACGGCTAGACTGCCCCACCTCCGCCACCCCAAGATAACATAAGGTAAATACTGACAGAATCCTAATCAAAACTAACCCCAACACATCCCACCCAACCGCCCTCATCACTCCGTACAACTCCCATATAAACTACTAAGTACAGTAAACACTAAAACGACGAAGCTATAATAAGACAATAAAACCTAGACGACTATAAAGTGAATACTACCCAGACCCTCATAGGAACAAACCCCCACCCCTACCCCCACCCCACCAGTAACACCTAGGCGACATAAATAAGAGCAAACTGCCTAAACCCTAAAGGAAACGTACCACCCCCAGGGGCCACACTCCAGCCGGGAGGGGGGGAGGCTGGGGGGACGGGGTACCGGTAGGCTCCCTCCCCACAACGCTCCATGCACCAACAGGAGTATGTACATAAAACGCGCTGGGTAGGGGAGCGAACACTACTCTCCCCCCCCCAAAAAAAAAAAAATAAAAAAAATAATAATTTAAGGGGGGGGGGGAAGGAGGGGCAAAGACAACACTGAAAATATACACGGGTATTAAAGGACTAAAAGGAAGGGGTGGGGTCTGAATACAGTGGAAACTTAGTGCCAAGGCGACATGAATCCTGAATCCCGGTTGATGCCTGATTTTAGACTGTCGAATAAGTGAATATATTTCTGCTCAGTAATCTTTCTATGCTCTGAGTCAGATAAATTGCCATGAATAACCTGTACTCGGATATCTTTGGATGAGTGGTTTCTTAAATTAAAATGGTCCGCCACCGGCAAATCGTCCTTGTTGTTTATGTTCTGCCGATGACCATTGATTCGTTTGCTTAACAGTTGTTTAGTTTCACCAATATAGTGTGTATTAGGGCATTTGGAGCAAGTCAAAGCATACACGATATCACTACTAGTGCAATTAAACGATCCACTGGGTTTGAATTCATGACCATCCTTTGTAGTAAGTTTATCACGGCAAATAAGTTTGCAGGTGCCACATCTTGGCCTGTTGCATGCAGTAGTTCCAGGTGTAGTTTTGTCAAAATTAAGCTGACTAGAGACAAGCTTAAGACGTAGGTTAGGCGGTTGCCTTGTGGCCAGTACGGGTTTTTCTGGGAAGACTTCACTGAGGTAAATATCGTTGTCAATAATAGGTTGGAGGTCACGAAGAATGTGCCTCAGTTTTTGTGTAGAAGGATGATACGTAACAACAAGTGGGACACGATCCCCCTTCGATTTATCACTGTATTTGAGAAGTTCATTTCGATCCTTCGAAGTGGCTCTCGACATTTCCCTATTGATAAATTTTTTCTTATATCCAAGAGTTCGAAAGTGAGATTTAAGTATACACAACTGTTGATCCCGTGCACTCGGGTCGGAGTTGATGCGGTGATATCTGAGAGCTTGGCTGTATATCACTGAGCTTTTGGTGTGATTAGGGTGAAAGCTCTGGGAATGGAGGTACGAATATCGATCCGTGGGTTTTCTGTACACAGTGATGCCTAATTTACCTTCCCGCTTGAACACTTTGACATCCAGGAAATTAATTTCGTCCACTGAATGCTCCATGGTGAATTTTATAGTGGGATGTACACTATTGAGTTGTTGGTGGAACTTATTGAGCTCTGCAAGCCCGTGGTCCCAAATGATGAAGATGTCATCTATGAAGCGAAAATATATCCTGGGTTTCAATGCGGTGTTTTTGAGAAATTTATTTTCAAAATCTGCCATGAACAGGTTGGCGTATTGAGGCGCCATGGACGTTCCCATTGCGGTTTCCATTTTCTGTAGGAAGGTCTCTCCGTTAAAGGTGAAGAAGTTGTGTTCCAAGATAAATTTAGATAGTTTAATGATGGCGTCGTTACTGATGGTATCCGCTGTGAAGGTGCTCAGCCAATGTTCTAGTGCGTCTAGACCGTCTTTGTGTGGAATATTTGAATATAATCTCTTAACGTCTAAAGTGGCGAGAATAGTACTTTCCTTAATATCTCCAATCCCAGAAAGTTTGTTGAGGAAATCCGTCGAGTCCTGAATATAACTGTCTGTTTGTTGAACAATAGGTTTGAGAGTGTCGTCAATAAATTTTGAAATTTTCTCGGTCATAGTTCCCCGTCCAGATACAATGGGCCTTCCGGGGACGCCTTCCTTGTGGACTTTGGGAAGCATGTAGAAAATCCCTGGACGTGGTTTATCAATGAGAAGCGATCTCACTTGGTCTCTGTCGTTCTTCTCCATTGACGCAATAAGTTTTTCTAATTCCTCTTTAAATCTTTCAGAGGGGTCGTCTTGCATTTTCTCATAATATTCAGTGTTAAGTAGCTGGCGGTTTCCTTCAGATACATAGTCAGAAGTGTTCTGTATCACTATAGACCCTCCTTTGTCACTGGGTTTTATAGTTATGTTAGGATTATTCTTTAGACTCCTGATTGCTTTTTTCTCTGAAGCTTTGAGATTGTATAGCATTTTGTGTTTTTTCAAGGAAAGGATGTCTGATTTCACTCTGTTGCGTACCGACTCAATGTAAAAGTCAAGTTTCTGGTTACGACCCGTGGGAGGTGTCCATGTGGACTCTTTTTCGTTCTTATTCCGTTGGTTGGGTAATTGTTCTTTTCCGTAAATATATTCTTCGAAGGCGACGGAAATATTCTTCATTGTCCGCACAAAGTTGAATTTTATCCAAATTAGATGTCGGACAGAAAGAAAGGCCCCTGTGTAGTACGGAGAGTTCTGTTTTGCTGGGATTGTAGTCTAAAAGATTGACAACATTGTTGTTTGTGGTAAGAGAACTGACCTTATGTTTTTCTTTTAGTTTACGTAATTTGTTCTGTTTACGTTTAATGAGATCCCGAAGAGTGTCTTGATAGAAGTTATCTATAGTTTGAATATCATAACTTACGGTAGACTCCAAGAAATTTCCTATTTTCTTTTCGATGGTAGCTTTCTTGTTGTATAAGACATCAAGTAGGTGGTTCCTAATCCGTTCACTAGTCCGTAGACAGAGTTTGTCAGAGTATTCCGTGTGATATGTTTTCTCTAGTGGGTTGTTAATTTTGAGTCCCGCAGGTATAAGCTGCTCCCTCTTGCATTCCCGCATGAAATATATGTCACTGTTGACTTGGGCGTAATGCTTCTTTAGTCTCATAATTCTCCAATCTGGACGGCTGGTTGCGGTGTTCTGTGGCATTACAGATAAGTAGCCGTATAGGTCTGGTTGACGTATAAAATATTAGTAAGTAACACCTTGAAGACCTATTTTAGTCATTTAATCACGAGCTTTCGGCTTTCAAAGCCTTCACCAGGTGACAGACGAACAACAATGAGACAAAATAAACCAGTACTGTAAAAGTTAAGTACGTACGTAAACAATGACGTTAAGCATACTAGAACGTCAAGATAAACAACTGCAAGCCTACGGGGCGATCTAGGGATAACATATGGAAGTACGAATGGAATAATGGAATATCCTCAATAACCCCGAAATATACCCCCACCCCCAACCCCAACACCTACCTCCACCCACCATTCGCAACTACAAGTTCTGAATGATAAATGGAGGAGGGTGGTGGGGGAGGTGTACTAAACTAAGTAACCGGGTAGGTATAAGAATAAGAGTATAACACTAGGACGTGACAGCTGGACGACATGAGAAGTTTATATGGGAGTTGTACGGAGTGATGAGGGCGGTTGGGTGGGATGTGTTGGGGTTAGTTTTGATTAGGATTCTGTCAGTATTTACCTTATGTTATCTTGGGGTGGCGGAGGTGGGGCAGTCTAGCCGTGTCTTTAGAATTAGGATTGTAATCATCCTATATGTCGTCCAGCTGTCACGTCCTAGTGTTATACTCTTATTCTTATACCCACCCGGTTACTTAGTTTAGTACACCTAGCCCCACCACCCTCCTCCATTTATCTTTCACAACTTGTAGTTGCGAATGGCGGGTGGAGGTGGGTGTTGGGGTTGGGGGTGGGGGTATATTTCGGGGTATTGAGGATATTCCATTATTCCATGCGTACTTCCATATGTTACCCCTAGAGCGCCCCGTAGGCTTGCAGTTGTTTATCTTGACGTTCTAGTATGCTTAACGTCATTGTTTACGTACGTACTTAACTTTTACAGTACTGGTTTATTTTGTCTCATTGTTGTTCGTCTGTCACCTGATGAAGGCTTTGAAAGCCGAAAGCTCGTGATTAATTGACTAAAATAGGTCTTCAAGGTGTTACTTACTAATATTTTATACGTCAACCAGACCTATACGGCTACTTATCTATAATGCCACAGCACACCGCAACCAGCCGTCCAGATTGGAGAATTATGAGACTAAAGAAGCATTACGCCCAAGTCAACAGTGACATATATTTCATGCGGGAATGCAAGAGGGAGCAGCTTATACCTGCGGGACTCAAAATTAACAACCCACTAGAGAAAACATATCACACGGAATACTCTGACAAACTCTGTCTACGGACTAGTGAACGGATTAGGAACCACCTACTTGATGCCTTATACTACAAGAAAGCTACCATCGAAAAGAAAATAGGAAATTTCTTGGAGTCTACCGTAAGTTATGATATTCAAACTATAGATAACTTCTATCAAGACACTCTTCGGGATCTCATTAAACGTAAACAGAACAAATAACGTAAACTAAAAGAAAAACATAAGGTCAGTTCTCTTACCACAAACAACAATGTTGTCAATCTTTCAGACTACAATCCCAGCAAAACAGAACTCTCCGTACTACACAGGGGCCTTTCTTTCTGTCCGACATCTAATTTGGATAAAGTTCAACTTTGTGCGGACAATGAAGAATATTTCCGTCGCCTTCGGCTTAAAGAATATTTTTACGGAAAAGAACAATTACCCAACCAACGGAACAAGAACGAAAAAGAGTCCACATGGACACCTCCCACGGGTCGTAACCAGAAACTTGACTTTTACATTGAGTCGGTACGCAACAGAGTGAAATCAGACATCCTTCCGAAAAAACACAAAATGCTATACAATCTCAAAGCTTCAGAGAAAAAAGCAATCAGGAGTCTAAAGAATAATCTTAACATAACTATAAAACCCAGTGACAAAGGAGGGTCTATAGTGATACAGAACACTTCTGACTATGTATCTGAAGGAAACCGCCAGCTACTTAACACTGAATATTATGAGAAAATGCAAGACGACCCCTCTGAAAGATTTAAAGTTGAATTAGAAAAACTTATTGCGTCAATGGAGAAGAACGACAGAGACCAAGTGAGATCGCTTCTCATTGATAAACCACGTCCAGGGATTTTCTACATGCTTCCCAACGCCCACAAGGAAGGCGTCCCCGGAAGGCCCATTGTATCTGGACGGGCAACTATGACCGAGAAAATTTCAAAATTTATTGACGACACTCTGAAACCTATTGTTCAACAAACAGACAGTTATATTCAGGACTCGACGGATTTCCTCAACAAACTTTCTGGGATTGGAGATATTAAGGAAAGTACTATTTTCGCCACTTTAGACGTTAAGGGATTATATTCAAATATTCCACACAAAGACGGTCTAGACGCACTAGAACATTGGCTGAGCACCTTCACAGCGGATACCATCAGTAACGACACCATCATTAAACTATCTAAATTTATCTTGGAACACAACTTCTTCACCTTTAACGGAGAGACCTTCCTACAGAAAATGGGAACCGCAATGGGAACGTCCATGGCGCCTCAATACGCCAACCTGTTCATGGCAGATTTTGAAAATAAATTTCTCAAAAACACCGCATTGAAACCCAGGATATATTTTCGCTTCATAGATGACATCTTCATCATTTGGGACCACGGGCTTGCAGAGCTCAATAAGTTCCACCAACAACTCAACAGTGTACATCCCACTATAAAATTCACCATGGAGCATTCAGTGGACGAAATTAATTTCCTGGATGTCAAAGTTTTCAAGCGGGAAGGTAAATTAGGCACCACTGTGTACAGAAAACCCACGGATCGATATTCGTACCTCCATTCCCAGAGCTTTCACCCTAATCACACCAAAAGATCAGTGATATACAGCCAAGCTCTCAGATATCACCGCATCAACTCCGACCCGAGTGCACGGGATCAACAGTTGTGTATACTTAAATCTCACTTTCGAACTCTTGGATATAAGAAAAATTTTATCAATAAGGAAATGTCGAGAGCCACTTCGAAGGATCGAAATGAACTTCTCAAATACAGTGATAAATCGAAGGGGGATCGTGTCCCACTTGTTGTTACGTATCATCCTTCTGCACAAAAACTGAGACACATTCTTCGTGACCGCCAACCTATTATTGACAACGATATTTACCTCAGTGAAGTCTTCCCAGAAAAACCCGTACTGGCCACAAGGCAACCGCCTAACCTACGTCTTAAGCTTGTCTCTAGTCAGCTTAATTTTGACAAAACTACTCCTGGAACTACTGCATGCAACAGGCCAAGATGTGGCACCTGCAAACTTATTTGCCGTGATAAACTTACTACAAAGGATGGTCATGAATTCAAACCCAGTGGATCGTTTAATTGAACTAGTAGTGATATCGTGTTTGCTTTGACTTGCTCCAAATGCCCTAATACACACTATATTGGTGAAACTAAACAACTGTTAAGCAAACGAATCAATGGTCATCGGCAGAACATAAACAACAAGGACGATTTGCCGGTGGCGGTATTGAGGATATTCCATTATTCCATTCGTACTTCCATATGTTATCCCTAGAGCGCCCCGTAGGCTTGCAGTTGTTTATCTTGACGTTCTAGTATGCTTAACGTCATTGTTTACGTACGTACTTAACTTTTACAGTACTGGTTTATTTTGTCTCATTGTTGTTCGTCTGTCACCTGATGAAGGCTTTGAAAGCCGAAAGCTCGTGATTAAATGACTAAAATAGGTCTTCAAGGTGTTACTTACTAATATTTTATACGTCAACCAGACCTATACGGCTACTTATCTATAATGCCACAGCACACCGCAACCAGCCGTCCAGATTGGAGAATTATGAGACTAAAGAAGCATTACGCCCAAGTCAACAGTGACATATATTTCATGCGGGAATGCAAGAGGGAGCAGCTTATACCTGCGGGACTCAAAATTAACAACCCACTAGAGAAAACATATCACACGGAATACTCTGACAAACTCTGTCTACGGACTAGTGAACGGATTAGGAACCACCTACTTGATGTCTTATACAACAAGAAAGCTACCATCGAAAAGAAAATAGGAAATTTCTTGGAGTCTACCGTAAGTTATGATATTCAAACTATAGATAACTTCTATCAAGACACTCTTCGGGATCTCATTAAACGTAAACAGAACAAATTACGTAAACTAAAAGAAAAACATAAGGTCAGTTCTCTTACCACAAACAACAATGTTGTCAATCTTTCAGACTACAATCCCAGCAAAACAGAACTCTCCGTACTACACAGGGGCCTTTCTTTCTGTCCGACATCTAATTTGGATAAAGTTCAACTTTGTGCGGACAATGAAGAATATTTCCGTCGCCTTCGGCTTAAAGAATATTTTTACGGAAAAGAACAATTACCCAACCAACGGAACAAGAACGAAAAAGAGTCCACATGGACACCTCCCACGGGTCGTAACCAGAAACTTGACTTTTACATTGAGTCGGTACGCAACAGAGTGAAATCAGACATCCTTCCGAAAAAACACAAAATGCTATACAATCTCAAAGCTTCAGAGAGAAAAGCAATCAGGAGTCTAAAGAATAATCTTAACATAACTATAAAACCCAGTGACAAATGAGGGTCTATAGTGATACAGAACACTTCTGACTATGTATCTGAAGGAAACCGCCAGCAACTTAACACTGAATATTATGAGAAAATGCAAGACGACCCCTCTGAAAGATTTAAAGAGGAATTAGAAAAACTTATTGCGTCAATGGAGAAGAACGACAGAGACCAAGTGAGATCGCTTCTCATTGATAAACCACGTCCAGGGATTTTCTACATGCTTCCCAAAGTCCACAAGGAAGGCGTCCCCGGAAGGCCCATTGTATCTGAACGGGGAACTATGACCGAGAAAATTTCAAAATTTATTGACGACACTCTCAAACCTATTGTTCAACAAACAGACAGTTATATTTAGGACTCGACGGATTTCCTCTACAAACTTTCTGGGATTGGAGATATTAAGGAAAGTACTATTCTCGCCACTTTAGACGTTAAGGGATTATATTCAAATATTCCACACAAAGACGGTCTAGACGCACTAGAACATTGGCTGAGCACCTTCACAGCGGATACCATCAGTAACGACGCCATCATTAAACTATCTAAATTTATCTTGGAACACAACTTCTTCACCTTTAACGGAGAGACCTTCCTACAGAAAATGGGAACCGCAATGGGAACGTCCATGGCGCCTCAATACGCCAACCTGTTCATGGCAGATTTTGAAAATAAATTTCTCAAAAACACCGCATTGAAACCCAGGATATATTTTCGCTTCATAGATGACATCTTCATCATTTGGGACCACGGGCTTGCAGAGCTCAATAAGTTCCACCAACAACTCAACAGTGTACATCCCACTATAAAATTCACCATGGAGCATTCAGTGGACGAAATTAATTTCCTGGATGTCAAAGTGTTCAAGCGGGAAGGTAAATTAGGCACCACTGTGTACAGAAAACCCACGGATCGATATTCGTACCTCCATTCCCAGAGCTTTCACCCTAATCACACCAAAAGATCAGTGATATACAGCCAAGCTCTCAGATATCACCGCATCAACTCCGACCCGAGTGCACGGGATCAACAGTTGTGTATACTTAAATCTCACTTTCGAACTCTTGGATATAAGAAAAATTTTATCAATAAGGAAATGTCGAGAGCCACTTCGAAGGATCGAAATGAACTTCTCAAATACTGTGATAAATCGAAGGGGGATCGTGTCCCACTTGTTGTTACGTATCATCCTTCTACACAAAAACTGAGGCACATTCTTCGTGACCTCCAACCTATTATTGACAACGATATTTACCTCAGTGAAGTCTTCCCAGAAAAACCCGTACTGGCCACAAGGCAACCGCCTAACCTACGTCTTAAGCTTGTCTCGAGTCAGCTTAATTTTGACAAAACTACTCCTGGAACTACTGCATGCAACAGGCCAAGATGTGGCACCTGCAAACTTATTTTCCGTGATAAACTTACTACAAAGGATGGTCATGAATTCAAACCCAGTGGATCGTTTAATTGCACTAGTAGTGATATCGTGTTTGCTTTGACTTGCTCCAAATGCCCTAATACACACTATATTGGTGAAACTAAACAACTGTTAAGCAAACGAATCAATGGTCATCGGCAGAACATAAACAACAAGGACGATTTGCCGGTGGCGGACCATTTTAATTTAAGAAACCACTCATCCAAAGATATCCGAGTACAGGTTATTCATGGCAATTTATCTGACTCAGAGCATAGAAAGATTACTGAGCAGAAATATATTCACTTATTCGACAGTCTAAAATCAGGCATCAACCGGGATTCAGGATTCATGTCGCCTTGGCTCTAAGTTTCCACTGTATTCAGACCCCACCCCTTCCTTTTAGTCCTTTAATACCCGTGTATATTTTCAGTGTTGTCTTTGGCCCTCCTTTCCCCCCCCCCAAATTAATTTTTTTTTTTTTTTTTGGGGGGGGGGGGGCGGGGAGCGTAGTGTTCGCTCCCCTACCCAGCGCGTTTTATGTACATACTCCTGTTGGTACATGGAGCGTTGTGGGGAGGGAGCCTACCGGTACCCCCCGTCCCCCCAGCCCCCCCCAGGCTGGAGTGTGGCCCCGGGGGGTACGTTTCCTTTAGGGTTTAGGCAGTTTGCTCTTATTTATGTCGCCAAGGTGTTACTGGTGCGGTGGGGGTAGGGGTGGGGGTTTGTTCCTATGAGGGTCTGGGTAGTATTCACCTTATAGTCGTCTAGGTTTTATTGTCTTATTATAGCTTCGTCGTTTTAGTGTTTACTGTACTTAGTAGTTTATATGGGAGTTGTACGGAGTGATGAGGGCGGTTGGGTGGGATGTGTTGGGGTTAGTTTTGATTAGGATTCTGTCAGTATTTACCTTATGTTATCTTGGGGTGGCGGAGGTGGGGCAGTCTAGCCGTGTCTTTAGAATTAGGATTGTAATCATTCTATATGTCGTCCAGCTGTCACGTCCTAGTGTTATACTCTTATTCTTATACCCACCCGGTTACTTAGTTTAGTACACCTCCGCCCACCACCCTCCTCCATTTATCATTCACAACTTGTAGTTGCGAATGGTGGGTGGAGGTGGGTGTTGGGGTTGGGTGTGGGGGTATATTTCGGGGTTATTGAGGATATTCTATTATTCCATTCGAACTTCCATATGTTATCCCTAGAGCGCCCCGTAGGCTTGCAGTTGTTTATCTTGACGTTCTAGTATGCTTAACGTCATTGTTTACGTACGTACTTAACTTTTACAGTACTGGTTTATTTTGTCTCATTGTTGTTCGTCTGTCACCTGATGAAGGCATTGAAAGCCGAAAGCTCGTGATTAAATGACTAAAATAGGTCTTCAAGGTGTTACTTACTAATATTTTATACGTCAACCAGACCTATACGGCTACTATATCTATATCTGGTTGACGTATAAAATATTAGTAACACCTTGAAGACCTATTTTAGTTATTTAATCACGAGCTTTCGGCTTTCAAAGCCTTCATCAGGTGACAGACGAAAAACAATGAGACAAAATAAACCAGTACTGTAAAAGTTAAGTACGTACGTAAACAATGACGTTAAGCATACAAGAACGTCAAGATAAACAACTGCAAGCCTACGGGGCGCTCTAGGGATAACATATGGAAGTACGAATGGAATATCCTCAATAACCCCGAAATGTACCCCCACCCCCAACCCCAACACCCACCTCCACCCACCATTCGCAACTACAAGTTGTGAATGATAAATGGAGGAGGGTGGTGGGGGTGTGGGGGGAGGTGTACTAAACTAAGTAACCGGGTGGGTATAAGAATAAGAGTATAACACCAGGACGTGACAGCTGGACGACATATAGGATGATTACAATCCTAATTCTAAAGACACGGCTAGACTGCCCCACCTCCGCCACCCCAAGATAACATAAGGTAAATACTGACAGAATCCTAATCAAAACTAACCCCAACACATCCCACCCAACCGCCCTCATCACTCCCCACAACTCCCATATATACTACTAAGTACAGTAAACACTAAAACGACGAAGCTATAATAAGACAATAAAACCTAGACGACTATAAGG
Organism: Pictodentalium vernedei; assembly: GCA_031216915.1. NCBI lineage: Eukaryota > Metazoa > Mollusca > Scaphopoda > Dentaliida > Dentaliidae > Pictodentalium > Pictodentalium vernedei. Next base: position 530,568,000 of record CM062296.1, on the reverse strand, counting down.
TGAATACTACCCAGACCCTCATAGGAACAAACCCCACCCCTACCCCCACCCCACCAGTAACACCTAGGCGACATAAATAAGAGCAAACTGCCTAAACCATAAAGGAAACGTACCACCCCCCGGGGCCACACTCCAGCCGAGTGGGGGTGGGGGATGGGGGTGGGGGGCGGGGGGTGGAGTGGGGGACGGGAGTACCGGTAGGCTCCCTCCCCACAACGCTCCATGTACCAACAGGAGTAACTACATAAAACGCGCTGGGTAGGGGAGCGAACACTACGCCCCCCCCCCCCCCAAAAAAAAAAAAAAAAAAAAAAAAAAATAAATAAATAAATTTAGGGGGGGGAGGAGGGGCAAAGACAACACTGAAAGTATACACGGGTATTAAAGGACTAGAAGGAAGGGGTGGGGGTCTGAATACATTGGAAACTTAGAGCCAAGGCGACATGAATCCTGAATCCCGGTTGATGCCTGATTTTAGACTGTCGAATAAGTGAATATATTTCTGCTCAGTAATCTTTCTATGCTCTGAGTCAGATAAATTGCCATGAATAACCTGTACTCGGATATCTTTGGATGAGTGGTTTCTTAAATTAAAATGGGCCGCCACCGGCAAATCGTCCTTGTTGTTTATGTTCTGCCGATGACCATTGATTCGTTTGCTTAACAGTTGTTTAGTTTCACCAATATAGTGTGTATTAGGGCATTTGGAGCAAGTCAAAGCATACACGATATCACTACTTGTGCAATTAAACGATCCACTGGGTTTGAATTCATGACCATCCTTTGTAGTAAGTTTATCACGACAAATAAGTTTGCAGGTGCCACATCTTGGCCTGTTGCATGCAGTAGTTCCAGGTGTAGTTTTGTCAAAATTGAGCTGACTAGAGACAAGCTTAAGGCGTAGGTTAGGCGGTTGCCTTGTGGCCAGTACGGGTTTTTCTGGGAAGACTTCACTGAGGTAAATATCGTTGTCAATAATAGGTTGGCGGTCACGAAGAATGTGTCTCAGTTTTTGTGCAGAAGGATGATACGTAACAACAAGTGGGACACGATCCCCCTTCGATTTATCACTGTATTTGAGAAGTTCATTTCGATCCTTCGAAGTGGCTCTCGACATTTCCTTATTGATAAAATTTTTCTTGTATCCAAGAGTTCGAAAGTGAGATTTAAGTATACACAACTGTTGATCCCGTGCACTCGGGTCGGAGTTGATGCGGTGATATCTGAGAGCTTGGCTGTATATCACTGATCTTTTGGTGTGATTAGGGTGAAAGCTCTGGGAATGGATGTACGAATATCGATCCGTGGGTTTTCTGTACACAGTGGTGCCTAATTTGCGTTCCCGCTTGAAAACTTTGACATCCAGGAAATTAATTTCGTCCACTGAATGCTCCATGGTGAATTTTATAGTGGGATGTACACTGTTGAGTTGTTGGTGGAACTTATTGAGCTCTGCGAGCCCGTGGTCCCAAATGATGAAGTTGTCATCTATGAAGCGAAAATATATCCTGGGTTTCAATGCGGTGTTTTTGAGAAATTTATTTTCAAAATCTGCCATGAACAGGTTGGCGTATTGAGGCGCCATGGACGTTCCCATTGCGGTTCCCATTTTCTGTAGGAAGGTCTCTCCGTTAAAGGTGAAGAAGTTGTGTTCCGAGAAAAATTTAGATAGTTTAATGATGGCGTCGTTACTGATGGTATCCGCTGTGAAGGTGCTCAGCCAATGTTCTAGTGCGTCGAGACCGTCTTTGTGTGGAATATTTGAATATAATCCCTTAACGTCTAAAGTGGCGAGAATAGTACTTTCCTTAATATCTCCAATCCCAGAAAGTTTGTAGAGGAAATCCGTCGAGTCCTAAATATAACTGTCTGTTTGTTGAACAATAGGTTTGAGAGTGTCGTCAATAAATTTTGAAATTTTCTCGGTCATAGTTCCCCGTCCAGATACAATGGGCCTTCCGGGGACGCCTTCCTTGTGGACTTTGGGAAGCATGTAGAAAATCCCTGGACGTGGTTTATCAATGAGAAGCGATCTCACTTGGTCTCTGTCGTTCTTCTCCATTGACGCAATAAGTTTTTCTAATTCCTCTTTAAATCTTTCAGAGGGGTCGTCTTGCATTTTCTCATAATATTCAGTGTTAAGTAGCTGGCGGTTTCCTTCAGATACATAGTCAGAAGTGTTCTGTATCACTATAGACCCTCCTTTGTCACTGGGTTTTATAGTTATGTTAAGATTATTCTTTAGACTCCTGATTGCTTTTTTCTCTGAAGCTTTGAGATTGTATAGCATTTTGTGGTTTTTCGAAAGGATGTCTGATTTCACTCTGTTGCGTACCGACTCAATGTAAAAGTCAAGTTTCTGGTTACGACCCGTGGGAGGTGTCCATGTGGACTCTTTTTCGTTCTTATTCCGTTGGTTGGGTAATTGTTCTTTTCCGTAAAAATATTCTTTAAGCCGAAGGCGACGGAAATATTCTTCATTGCCCGCACAAAGTTGAACTTTATCCAAATTAGATGTCGGTCAGAAAGAAAGGCCCCTGTGTAGTACGGAGAGTTCTGTTTTGCTCGGATTGTAGTCCGAAAGATTGACAACATTGTTGTTTGTGGTAAGAGAACTGACCTTATGTTTTTCTTTTAGTTTACGTAATTTGTTCTGTTTACGTTTAATGAGATCCCGAAGAGTGTCTTGATAGAAGTTATCTATAGTTTGAATATCATAACTTACGGTAGACTCCAAGAAATTTCCTATTTTCTGTTCGATGGTAGCTTTCTTGTTGTATAAAACATCAAGTAGGTGGTTCCTAATCCGTTCACTAGTCCGTAGAGAGAGTTTGTCAGAGTATTCCGTGTGATATGTTTTCTCTAGTGGGTTGTTAATTTTGAGTCCCGCAGGTATAAGCTGCTCCCTCTTGCATTCCCGCATGAAATATATGTTACTGTTGACCTGGGCGTAATGCTTCTTTAGTCTCATAATTCTCCAATCTGAACGACTGGTTGCGGTGTTCTGTGGCATTACAGATAAGTAGCCGGATAGGTCTGGTTGACGTATAAAATATTAGTAAGTAACACCTTGAAGACCTATTTTAGTCATTTAATCACGAGCTTTCGGCTTTCAAAGCCTTCATCAGGTGACAGATGAACAACAATGAGAAAAATAAACCAGTACTGTAAAAGTTAAGTACGTACGTAAACAATGACGTTAAGCATACTAGAACGTCAAGATAAACAACTGCAAGCCTACGGGGCGCTCTAGGGATAACATATGGAAGTACGAATGGAATATCCTCAATAACCCCGAAATGTACCCCCACCCCCAACACCCACCTCCACCCACCATTCGCGACTACAAGTTGTGAATGATAAATGGAGGAGGGTGGTGGGGGGGGGGTGGGAGGTGCACTAAACTAAGTAACCGGGTGGGTATAAGAATAAGAGTATAACACCAGGACGTGACAGATGGACGACATATAGTATGATTACAATCCTAATTCTAAAGACACGGCTAGACTGCCCCACCTCCGCCACCCCAAGATAACATAAGGTAAATACTGACAGAATCCTAATCGAAACTAACCCCAACACATTCCACCCAACCGCCCTCATCACTCCCCACAACTCCCATATAAACTACTAAGTACAGTAAACACTAAAACGACGAAGCTATAATAAGACAATAAAACCTAGACGACTATAAGGTGAATACTACCCAGACCCTCATAGGAACAAACCCCACCCTACCCCCACCCCACCAGTAACACCTAGGCGACATAAATAAGAGCAAACTGCCTAAACCCTAAAGGAAACGTACCCCCCCCTGGGGCCACACTCCAGCCGAGTGGGGGGTGGGGGGTGGGGGTGGAGTGTGGGGACGGGGGTACCGGTAGGCTCCCTCCCCACAACGCTCCATGTACCAACAGGAGTAAGTACATAAAACGCGCTGGGTAGGGGAGCGAACACTACGCTCCTTCCCCCCCCCCCCCAAAAAAAAAAAAAAAAAAAATAAATAAATAAATAAATAAATTTAGGGGGGGGGGAAGGAGGGGCAAAGACAACACTGAAAATATACACGGGTATTAAAGGACTAGAAGGAAGGAGTGGGGTCTGAATACAGTGGAAACTTAGAGCCAAGGCGACATGAATCCTGAATCCCGGTTGATGCCTGATTTTAGACTGTCGAATAAGTGAATATATTTCTGCTCAGTAATCTTTCTATGCTCTGAGTCAGATAAATTGCCATGAATAACCTGTACTCGGATATCTTTGGATGAGTGGTTTCTTAAATTAAAATGGGCCGCCACCGGCAAATCGTCCTTGTTGTTTATGTTCTGCCGATGACCATTGATTCGTTTGCTTAACAGTTGTTTAGTTTCACCAATATAGTGTGTATTAGGGCATTTGGAGCAAGTCAAAGCATACACGATATCACTACTTGTGCAATTAAACGATCCACTGGGTTTGAATTCACGACCATCCTTTGTAGTAAGATTATCACGGCAAATAAGTTTGCAGGTGCCACATCTTGGCCTGTTGCATGCAGTAGTTCCAGGTGTAGTTTTGTCAAAATTGAGCTGACTAGAGACAAGCTTAAGACGTAGGTTAGGCGGTTGCCTTGTGGCCAGTACGGGTTTTTCTGGGAAGGCTTCACTGAGGTAAATATCGTTGTCAACAATAGGTTGGAGTCTGAAAGATTGACAACATTGTTGTTTGTGGTAAGAGAACTGACCTTATGTTTTTCTTTTAGTTTACGTAATTTGTTCTGTTTACGTTTAATGAGATCCCGAAGAGTGTCTTGATAGAAGTTATCTATAGTTTGAATATCATAACTTACGGTAGACTCCAAGAAATTTCCTATTTTCTGTTCGATGGTAGCTTTCTTGTTGTATAAAACATCAAGTAGGTGGTTCCTAATCCGTTCACTAGTCCGTAGACAGAGTTTGTCAGTGTATTGCGTGTGATATGTTTTCTCTAGTGGGTTGTTAATTTTGAGTCCCGCAGGTATAAGCTGCCCCCTCTTGCATTCCCGCATGAAATATATGTCACTGTTGACTTGGGCGTAATGCTTCTTTAGTCTCATAATTCTCCAATCTGGACGGCTGGTTACAATGAAGAATATTTCCGTCGCCTTCGGCTTAAAGAATATTTTTACGGAAAAGAACAATTACCCAACGAACGGAATAAGAACGAAAAAGAGTTCACATGGACACCTCCCACGGGTCGTAACCAGAAACTTGACTTTTACATTGAGTCGGTACGCAACAGAGTGAAATCAGACATCCTTTCGAAAAAACACAAAATGCTATACAATCTCAAAGCTTCAGAGAAAAAAGCAATCAGGAGTCTAAAGAATAATCCTAACATAACTATAAAACCCAGTGACAAAGGAGGGTCTATAGTGATACAGAACACTTCTGACTATGTATCTGAAGGAAACCGCCAGCTACTTAACACTGAATATTATGAGAAAATGCAAGACGACCCCTCTGAAAGATTTAAAGAGGAATTAGAAAAACTTATTGCGTCAATGGAGAAGAACAACAGAGACCAAGTGAGATCGCTTCTCATTGATAAACCACGTCCAAGGATTTTCTACATGCTTCCCAAAGTCCACAAGGAAGGCGTCCCCGGAAGGCCCATTGTATCTGGACGGGGAACTATGACCGAGAAAATTTCAAAATTTTTTGACGACACTCTCAAACCTATTGTTCAACAAACAGACAGTTATATTCAGTACTCGACGGATTTCCTCAACAAACTTTCTGGGATTGGAGATATTAAGGAAAGTACTATTTTCGCCACTTTAGACGTTAAGGGATTATATTCAAATATTCCACACAAAGACGGTCTAGATGCACTAGAACATTGGCTGTGCACCTTCACAGCGGATACCATCAGTAACGACGCCATCATTAAACTATCTAAATTTATCTTGGAACACAACTTCTTCACCTTTAACGGAGAGACCTTCCTACAGAAAATGGGAACCGCAATGGGAACGTCCATGGCGCCTCAATACGCCAACCTGTTCATGGCAGATTTTGAAAATAAATTTCTCAAAAACACCGCATTGAAACCCAGGATATATTTTCGCTTCATAGATGACATCTTCATCATTTGGGACCACGGGCTTGCAGAGCTCAATAAGTTCCACCAACAACTCAACAGTGTACATCCCACTATAAAAGTTACCATGGAGCATTCAGTGGACGAAATTAATTTCCTGGATGTCAACGTGTTCAAGCGGGAAGGTAAATTAGGCACCACTGTGTACAGAAAACCCACGGATCGATATTCGTACCTCCATTCCCAGAGCTTTCACCCTAATCACACCAAAAGATCAGTGATATACAGCCAAGCTCTCAGATATCACCGCATCAACTCCGACCCGAGTGCACGGGATCAACAGTTGTGTATACTTAAATCTCACTTTCGAACTCTTGGATACAAGAAAAATTTTATCAATAAGGAAATGTCGAGAGCCACTTCGAAGGATCGAAATGAACTTCTCAAATACAGTGATAAATCGAAGGGGGATCGTGTCCCACTTGTTGTTACGTATCATCCTTCTACACAAAAACTGAGACACATTCTTCGTGACCTCCAACCTATTATTGACAACGATATTTACCTCAGTGAAGTCTTCCCAGAAAAACCCGTACTGGCCACAAGGCAACCGCCTAACCTACGTCTTAAGCTTGTCTCTATTCAGCTCAATTTTGACAAAACTACACCTGGAACTACTGCATGCAACAGGCCAAGATGTGGCACCTGCAAACTTATTTGCCGTGATAAACTTACTACAAAGGATGGTCCTGAATTCAGACCCAGTGGATCGTTTAATTGCACAAGTAGTGATATCGTGTATGCTTTGACTTGCTCCAAATGCCCCAATACACACTATATTGGTGAAACTAAACAACTGTTAGGCAAACGAATCAATGGTCATCGGCAGAACATAAACAACAAGGACGATTTGCCGGTGGCGGCCCTTTTTAATTTAAGAAACCACTCATCCAAAGATATCCGAGTACAGGTTATTCATGGCAATTTATCTGACTCAGAGCATAGAAAGATTACTGAGCAGAAATATATTCACTTATTCGACAGTCTAAAATCAGGCATCAACCGGGATTCAGGATTCATGTCGCCTTGGCTCTAAGTTTCCACTGTATTCAGACCCCACCCCTTCCTTCTAGTCCTTTAATACCCGTGTATATTTTCAGTGTTGTCTTTGCCCCTCCTTCCCCCCCTAAATTTATTTATTTATATATTTTTTTTCTTTTTTTTTTTTTGGGGGGGGGAGGGAGCGTAGTGTTCGCTCCCCTACCCAGCGCGTTTTATGTACTTACTCCTGTTGGTACATGGAGCGTTGTGGGGAGGGAGCCTACCGGTACCCCCGTCCCCCACTCCACCCCACCCCCACCCCCCACACTCGACTGGAGTGTGGCCCGGGGGGGGGGTACGTTTCCTTTAGGGTTTAGGCAGTTTGCTCTTATTTATGTCGCCTAGGTGTTACTGGTGGGGTGGGGTAGGGGTGGGGTTTGTTCCTATGAGGGTCTGGGTCGTATTCACCTTATAGTCGCCTAGGTTTTATTGTCTTATTATAGCTTCGTCGTTTTAGTGTTTACTGTACTTAGTAGTTTATATGGGAGTTGTGGGGAGTGATGAGGGCGGTTGGGTGGGATGTGTTGGGGTTAGTTTTGATTAGGATTCTGTCAGTATTTACCTTATGTTATCTTGGGGTGGCGGAGGTGGGGCAGTCTAGCCGTGTCTTTAGAATTAGGATTGTAATCATCCTATATGCCGTCCAGCTGTCACGTCCTGGTGTTATTCTTATACCCACCCGGTTACTTAGTTTAGTACACACCCCCCCCCAACCACCCTCCTCCATTTATCATTTACAACTTGTAGTTGCGAATGGTGGGTGGAGGTGTGTGTTGTGTTGGGGTTGGGGGTGGGGGTACATTTCGGGGTTATTGAGGATATTCCATTCGTACTTCCATATGTTATCCCTAGAGCGCCCCGTAGGCTTGCAGTTGTTTATCTTGACGTTCTAGTATGCTTAACGTCATTGTTTACGTACGTACTTAACTTTTACAGTACTGGTTTATTTTGTCTCATTGTTGTTCGTCTGTCACCTGATGAAGGCTTTGAAAGCCGAAAGCTCGTGATTAAATGACTAAAATAGGTCTTCAAGGTGTTACTTACTAATATTTTATATATATATATAATGAATTATACCATGTAATGCAGATGAAATCAGTGAGAATCAATCTCTTTTCCAAATTTCCTGCTTACGGTACAGAATACAGAATTCGGCACTTCTGTTATGCATTTTTTAGGATGAAAGACTCTGACGCCGATGGGGATCGAACCACTGCCTTGATGAGAGTACACTTCTGCGGCACCAATCGCCTAGCGAAACTGGACCAGCGCCATAGACCACTCGACTACCGACAAGCCCCCAAAAAGGCATGCTAGCAGATCGAGCGTCCATGGAACTGGCACAGTCCACACGAAATTTCTCGGTATCCCCCAGAATTAGTTTTTTACAATGAATTATACCATGTAATGCAGATGAAATCAGTGAGAATCAATCTCTTTTCCAAATTTCCTGCTTACGGTACAGAATACAGAATTCGGCACTTCTGCACCACTAGTCGAGTGGTCTATGGCGCTGGTCCAGTTTCGCTAGGCGATTGGTGCCGCAGAAGTGTACTCTCATCAAGGCAGTGATTCGATCCCCACCGGCGTCAGAGTCTTTCATTATATATATATATATATATATATATATATACACTTCATCAAATATTTTATATAACTTCGTCAAATTGCCGTCATGCTCGGAAGTTTACTTCCTTCTAAGCGGCTTTCATTTTTGACTAAAACTTATTCCGTTACGTTAAGTGCCGTACCAATGTGTATCGCGTCATGGGAACGTAAAATTTAGCGTCACGCTGATCCTAATTGTTGAATGGGAATTATAAAATTGATCGTGATACGCGTACGTCTTACAGATCGATTTATTATTTGGCAAGTGGATGCCTAGCTCCTAATCACGAACCCGTCTATAAAATCGCCGATGCATATCTTCCTTGGGTGGCAACAAGTAAAGATATGTTCCGCATTACACGTTGTTCACTGTTTTTAATTGTAAATTATGGACAAACATGACTGTATCATATCTTCCTAAGGTGGTAACGAGTGGAGATATATTCCGCGTTATAGCGCGCATTTTTTGTTCTCAGCCTTAGAATTAGAAGCATTCAATCATTTATCTCAACCTCGCCCTGGTAACAGAGGCAGAAGCGAGTTCGCATGCAGTATTCACACATCCAACCATTCCTTGACCCGAATTGTTCAAACGCGTTGTTCTCCATATTCAAGTGTATTGCTTGTAAAACCACCGCATCATATCTCCCTTGGGTGGTAAAGATATGTTCCCCGTTTCATGTTGTTCCCCGTATCCGAGTCTATTACGCGCAAAATAACCGTATCATATCTTCCTTGGGTGGCAACAAGTAAAGATATGTTCCGCGCTTCACTTTGCTTTTTGTATTCAAGTGTAAATTATGAAAAAAATACCGTATAATATCTTCCTTGGGTGGCAACAAGTAAAGATATGTTCCGCGTTATTACGTAAAAAGCAAATATGAATTAGACACTATTTCTAAAACCTCGCCCTGGTAACAGAGGCAGAGGCAAGTAAGTTCGTATACCGTATTCACACATCCAACCACTCCTTGGCCCGAATCATTCAATCATTTAAAAGCGCGCCTCCATATCTCCGCCCCAGTACTCAACCCGCGTCAATCAAACATCAATACCGCTGATGGAAAATATAATTTTTTATACCCCCCTTGCGTAGTAATAACCTCCCCCCCCCCCGCCCGATCCTTCCAGGGTGTGTAAATGTCTTGTCCCACCCACTATTGCAGCATATATATGCCCTCCACCACTGATCTAAGTGCAGTCCCTCCTATAATGTCTACACTGGGAATCGTAGATATCATAGTCCACAGCAAGCATAATAAAATGTTCAACAATCAAGGGACGGGATCTGATAGATGTGAAAGAAAATGTGCAATCTGTGGGTTTATGCTCCAAACAAAACAATTCGCAGACAAGAACGGGACGGCCTACCACATAGGCAAAAAAATCACCTGCCTGTCCAGGAATGTGATATATGGGATTTTCTGCGACAAGTGCAATGAAGTTGTGTACGTGGGGGAGACGGGGACAAAATTGTATGAGAGAATGCAAAACCACCTGAGTAGAATAAAACTTGAGGTTATGGATGAACCGATACCACATCATTTTCTGACGAAAAACCATAGTATAAACAATTTTAAGATTATTGGGATTGAACAAATTAATAAACAAAATACAGCTTACAGGAGGGGTCGTGAAGCATTTTGGATTAACAAACTTCAAACACTAGAACCCAATGGGCTCAATAGACAAGAATAATTCCAAATATTCTCATTTATAAACTTGCTGAACGGGGGGGGGGGGGGGGGGGGGGGAGGGGGGATATAAATTAGTGTACAGAGCAATTACACCTAAACACGCATTGTGCCAAACATAGCGTGTATATGTTGCGAGATTATGATCATTTGGTATATGTCAGTGCGTACATCATGTGTATGTGGTGTGTGTGTGTGTGTGGGGGGGGGGGGGGGGTGTATGGAACCCTAGCCTACGATTCCCAGTGTAGACATTATAGGAGGGACTGCACTTAGATCAGTGGTGGAGGGCATATATATGCTGCAATAGTGGGTGGGACAAGACATTTACACACCCTGGAAGGATCGGGCGGGGGGGGGAGGTTATTACTACGCAAGGGGGGTATAAAAAATTATATTTTCCATCAGCGGTATTGATGTTTGATTGACGCGGGTTGAGTACTGGGGCGGAGATATGGAGGCGCGCTTTTAAATGATTGAATGATTCGGGCCAAGGAGTGGTTGGATGTGTGAATACGGTATACGAACTTACTTGCCTCTGCCTCTGTTACCAGGGCGAGGTTTTAGAAATAGTGTCTAATTCATATTTGCTTTTTACGTAATAACGCGGAACATATCTTTACTTGTTGCCACCCAAGGAAGATATTATACGGTATTTTTTTCATAATTTACACTTGAATACAAAAAGCAAAGTGAAGCGCGGAACATATCTTTACTTGTTGCCACCCAAGGAAGATATGATACGGTTATTTTGCGCGTAATAGACTCGGATACGGGGAACAACATGAAACGGGGAACATATCTTTACCACCCAAGGGAGATATGATGCGGTGGTTTTACAAGCAATACACTTGAATATGGAGAACAACGCGTTTGAACAATTCGGGTCAAGGAATGGTTGGATGTGTGAATACTGCATGCGAACTCGCTTCTGCCTCTGTTACCAGGGCGAGGTTGAGATAAATGATTGAATGCTTCTAATTCTAAGGCTGAGAACAAAAAATGCGCGCTATAACGCGGAATATATCTCCACTCGTTACCACCTTAGGAAGATATGATACAGTCATGTTTGTCCATAATTTACAATTAAAAACAGTGAACAACGTGTAATGCGGAACATATCTTTACTTGTTGCCACCCAAGGAAGATATGCATCGGCGATTTTATAGACGGGTTCGTGATTAGGAGCTAGACATCCACTTGCCAAATAATAAATCGATCTGTAAGACGTACGCGTATCACGATCAATTTTATAATTCCCATTCAACAATTAGGATCAGCGTGACGCTAAATTTTACGTTCCCATGACGCGATACACATTGGTACGGCACTTAACGTAACGGAATAAGTTTTAGTCAAAAATGAAAGCCGCTTAGAAGGAAGTAAACTTCCGAGCATGACGGCAATTTGACGAAGTTATATAAAATATTTGATGAAGTGTATGTTTATGCCGACTAAAAGAATTCCAAGGAAAGATGTCGTACCAAGTAATGCGCGAAAGGAACGTATAAAATCGGATTTTCAGGAATTATCGCGAAAAGGGAAGACGGTCTGCAATGTGGGACGGAAACTAATTGAAAAAATAAACAAACGCGAATCACACATAAAATTTCTTAGAAAATGCCAGGAAGAAAATATAATACCGCGAGGATTCAAAGTGAAATGGAATATGACATCGGATGTCAGTGGAAGACGAAAATCGGAATATGAAAACCTTTTAAATGAAACATCAGAGAGACTGGTAGATATTACGCGATTAGAATTCGAGGAACAGTTGGGTCTTCTGAGGGATGAGTTCGCGAAGTTAAAAAATTCGATAAATTCCCGTTTCAACATCTCGGATAAAGAGGCAATTTTGAAGATAATAAAGAACCATGGTGATAAAATCCAAGTCCTTACTGAAAGAACAAAAGATAAGAAGATAGCGGGACTGGGTGATTCAGACTGTATCGACCTACCTGGAAAGAATGTATCGCTGTTGGAAATAAATAATGTGTTAAAAGTATTAGGAATAAAATTACAGAAGAAACTTCCCAGCCACACTGATATCGCAACACACAACATTGAACTGAGAAGGCAAGGGTTTGGATTGCAAAATGTTAGAGCTGATGGAAATTGTTTTTATAGATGCATCAGCAAAATCTGTACAGGCGATGAGGAATATCATCATGTAATACGGAAACGAGTAATGGAGTATGTGGAACATCACGCGAAAATAATGTCTAAATATATAGATGGGCCAGTATCAGGATTCATTAGAAACAGATCAAAAACGAATGGTAGTATTGAGAGCTGGGCAACAGATGAGGATATAATAGGTTTGGTGAATATGCTGGGAATAGGGATTCATGTATATTGTAAGTATGGTCAAAATTACAGGTGGGTGCGATTCGAACCTGAAAAACCGGTGAGTACAAATGAATTAAATTTCTATCTCTTTTTGAATGATTCTCATTTTCAGGTTGCACAAATGATTGGAAGTATGAAGAAGACAAATGGGTCTAAAGCAATCAAATACAAATACTTGCAGTCACAAAATATTTCCGCGTTCCGTAGGGATGAACCAAAACTGAATCCCCGGGGTTATTCAAAAAAAATTACCGACAAAAAGTCTGCGAAACCTTCCAAGAAGGACGAATCTGTGAATCCCCGGGGTTATACAAAACAAATTACCGACAAAAAGTCTGAGAAACCCTCCATAAAGGATGAATCTGTAGAAGTTGAGAATATGAGCGATGATCAAAATAACATGTATGTAGATATAAAGAGTAAAATTCTGCACAACGAAACTAAAATAAATCAGCAAAATAACGTGTTTAATTTATCCGGTAAGAAACTAACAAAACACCAAAGAACATTACTTAAAAGGGGTCTCAAGTTTGTCCCAACGGAAAGAACTTTGGATATAGCGAACCTTATCGTTGAGATAAAAGAATGGGAGCGAAGAATGCGACTATGTGAGTATTTCCTAGACAATAAACAGCAATATATTAATGATAAATTTAAAGAGAATAACCCGTGGACCCCTAAAGAAGGTAGAGATAAGCACCTTGACCTTTATTTAGAGATAGTACGGGAAGATATTTTGAAGGGCATAAAAAAACGCGTGCGAAACAACATAACAAAAATGGAAGAGAAGGCTCTGAAGGAGTTGTTAAATGATAATACAATAGTCGTGCGACCAGCCGATAAAGGGTCTGGAATAACCGTTTTGGATGCAAGTAAATATGAAAATGAGATCTTGATGGAATTGGGGGACCAAACAACATACAAAGAAGTACCCGTAAATCTGACAGAGAAAATAACAAACAAGATTAAAAGCCAACTCAAAAAACTAGAAAAAAACAAACTGATAGACAAAAAAGTATTAGCGTACATGATACCTAAGCAGCCACAGGCTGGTAGAGTAAAAGGTAACCCCAAAATGCATAAAAATGAAGCCCCTTTAAGAACAATAATTTCGGGAATAAACCACCCAACAGAGAAAATAGCAGAAGTAATGGAGTCTGAATTAAAACAACACGTTGAGTCATTACCATCCTACATACGCGACACCACACATTTCTTGAACAGACTGGACAGTATACCCCAACCACTCCCTGAAAACAGCATAATGTACTGTATGGACGTCAAGAAACTATATCCAAGCGTCCCACGTAATGAAGGTATATTAGCATGTAAAAAAGCACTAGAAAACTCTAAAGGAAAATTATTCCCAACAGAGATAGGTCTTAAACTAATAGAAACTGTTTTGGACAACAACAATTTTTCATTTAAAGGAAGACATTATTTACAAACCGACGGCGTTGCAATAGGCTCGCGATTAGGGATGAATTATGCGTGCACATATATGGGTGAATGGGAAGAGAAACTGTCAAAAGCATCGAAGTTACACCCCCTTGAACAGGTACGGTACGTTGATGATATCTGGGGAGTATGGACGCATGGGTTGGAGTCTCTGAAACAATATCATTCTTTGGCAAATACGATACATCCAAGAATACAGGTTGATTTAAGGTGGTCTGAAAATGAGATAGAATTCTTAGACACGATAGTCAAAATTGAAGACGGATTTCTTAAAACCGGTTTATATACAAAACCCACGGACACGCATCAATACCTACACGCAAAGTCAGATCACCCAATCAACACTAAAAGAGCGATACCATATGGAATAGCTTCAAGAGTAAAAAGAATTTGTTCCGATAATGCTGAATATGAATGCCACAAAAATGATATAAAACAACACCTGCATGCCAGAGGTTACGACGAAAAGTTTGTAAGCGAACAACTAGAAAAGGTTGATCAAATCCAGCGCAAACAGTTACTTGAAAAACGATCCAACAAATCAACCGGCGAAAGAGTCCCGTTTGTGGTCACCTACTCGCGGCGCCTCCCCGACATCGGGAAAATAACGCGGGAGCGGATGCCCATTTTACACCGCTCAAAACGCATGAAGTTGGCATTCGAAAAACCTCCCCTGATTTCGTACAAAAGACTGAAAAATTTGGGAGATATCATAGTCCACAGCAAGCATAATAAAATGTTCAACAATCAAGGGACGGGATCTGATAGATGTGAAAGAAAATGTGCAATCTGTGGGTTTATGCTCCAAACAAAACAATTCGCAGACAAGAACGGGACGGCCTACCACATAGGCAAAAAAATCACCTGCCTGTCCAGGAATGTGATATATGGGATTTTCTGCGACAAGTGCAATGAAGTTGTGTACGTGGGGGGAGACGGGGACAAAATTGTATGAGAGAATGCAAAACCACCTGAGTAGAATAAAAACTTGAGGTTATGGATGAACCGATACCACATCATTTTCTGACGAAAAACCATAGTATAAACAATTTTAAGATTATTGGGATTGAACAAATTAATAAACAAAATACAGCTTACAGGAGGGGTCGTGAAGCATTTTGGATTAACAAACTTCAAACACTAGAACCCAATGGGCTCAATAGACAAGAATAATTCCAAATATTCTCATTTATAAACTTGCTGAACGGGGGGGGGGGGGGGGGGGGGGGGGAGGGGGGATATAAATTAGTGTACAGAGCAATTACACCTAAACACGCATTGTGCCAAACATAGCGTGTATATGTTGCGAGATTATGATCATTTGGTATATGTCAGTGCGTACATCATGTGTATGTGGTGTGTGTGTGTGGGGGGGGGGGGGGGGGGGTGTATGGAACCCTAGCCTACGATTCCCAGTGTAGACATTATAGGAGGGACTGCACTTAGATCAGTGGTGGAGGGCATATATATGCTGCAATAGTGGGTGGGACAAGACATTTACACACCCTGGAAGGATCGGGCGGGGGGGGGGGGGGGGGAGGTTATTACTACGCAAGGGGGGTATAAAAAATTATATTTTCCATCAGCGGTATTGATGTTTGATTGACGCGGGTTGAGTACTGGGGCGGAGATATGGAGGCGCGCTTTTAAATGATTGAATGATTCGGGCCAAGGAGTGGTTGGATGTGTGAATACGGTATACGAACTTACTTGCCTCTGCCTCTGTTACCAGGGCGAGGTTTTAGAAATAGTGTCTAATTCATATTTGCTTTTTACGTAATAACGCGGAACATATCTTTACTTGTTGCCACCCAAGGAAGATATTATACGGTATTTTTTTCATAATTTACACTTGAATACAAAAAGCAAAGTGAAGCGCGGAACATATCTTTACTTGTTGCCACCCAAGGAAGATATGATACGGTTATTTTGCGCGTAATAGACTCGGATACGGGGAACAACATGAAACGGGGAACATATCTTTACCACCCAAGGGAGATATGATGCGGTGGTTTTACAAGCAATACACTTGAATATGGAGAACAACGCGTTTGAACAATTCGGGTCAAGGAATGGTTGGATGTGTGAATACTGCATGCGAACTCGCTTCTGCCTCTGTTACCAGGGCGAGGTTGAGATAAATGATTGAATGCTTCTAATTCTAAGGCTGAGAACAAAAAATGCGCGCTATAACGCGGAATATATCTCCACTCGTTACCACCTTAGGAAGATATGATACAGTCATGTTTGTCCATAATTTACAATTAAAAACAGTGAACAACGTGTAATGCGGAACATATCTTTACTTGTTGCCACCCAAGGAAGATATGCATCGGCGATTTTATAGACGGGTTCGTGATTAGGAGCTAGGCATCCACTTGCCAAATAATAAATCGATCTGTAAGACGTACGCGTATCACGATCAATTTTATAATTCCCATTCAACAATTAGGATCAGCGTGACGCTAAATTTTACGTTCCCATGACGCGATACACATTGGTACGGCACTTAACGTAACGGAATAAGTTTTAGTCAAAAATGAAAGCCGCTTAGAAGGAAGTAAACTTCCGAGCATGACGGCAATTTGACGAAGTTATATATATATATATATATATATATATATATAGTGAGCCCAAATATGAATCCAGGGGGCCGATTTGAACAAACTTGAATCAGACCCATACCAAGTATCAAAACATTCTGCCCACTGGTTCTGGAGAAGAAGATTTTTTAATAATTTTTCTATAATTCATACGGTGCTATCAGAGTTATGCCCCCTGTGGTACCCCCTGTGGGCGTGGCAACTTTATTTGAACAAACTTGAATTGACATATGATAGGGAACATGCACAGCAACATTTGTTGAATTTGGTCCAGTAGTTTGTGAGGAGAGGGGGCGCGGTGGCTCCGTAGGTAGAGGTGCAGGCTGCAAGCCGAGAGGTCCTCGGTTCGAATCCCACCTGCGGCTACCGCGTTGTGTCCTTGGGCGAGGCACTTCACCCCCACTGCCCATGTGGAGGCACGATGGCGCCGTGTACTAAGGCGCACTGCACGTCGATGGTACGCATGTGTTCAACCAATCTAACCCCGCCTGTGCTGCAGTGTGGAGTTACGATGTTGGGGAGCCGGCAGCTGCTCGTCGTTGCTCGGTGGTTCTCTCCGGGTACTTCGGCTTCCTCCACCCGTAAAACTGTCACAGTCATGACAGTTACGTGCATAAATATGTGACCTTAAACATCAATAAATAAATTAAACATCAATAAATAAATTGTGAGGAGAAGTCGATAATGTAAAGTTTACGACGGATGGACGGACGACAGACATTGATTAGTAAAGCTTCCCTTGAGCTTCGCTCAGGTGAGCTAAAAAACTGCAATATACTTTCTGAGAAATTCCAAGTAAATTAATATTCAGGAACTGCAGGGTTGTGAAACAATCTAGGGACAATTTTTTTGTAAAGCTCTATAAACTGGAGATCACAAATAGTACTTAAACAGTGTTTCTGCTAGGTCATAAATGAAGAGGCCGTTTCAGAGATGAAAATGCAAGAGCATCTCCATTACCATGGCTTGCAAAAGAGTATATTATTAAGGAATGTGCCCAGGATAACTGAGCTCTCTCACACAAGAGGCATTTTAAACTGTGTATCAACAGATGCCCTCATCATTCTTGAGAGTCTGTATCAGTCAGCTCCTCTCACAGAATACAATCATCTCAGTGTACTCCTTTGGCTACCATATCAGCAAATTTTGAGCTTTCTCTTGCAGAACCACCAGGTATTAACATGTCTTCCCGATGGTAATGTTTTAGAGCTGCAAAACATTGCCATCGGGCAGACGTACTTATACATCTACAATTTCTCTGTGCTCTCCCAGAAAACAATAGCCAACACTAATTTATGTACCAGTAAATAGATATAGAAAATGTGGTCGCTAAGCGGACCTTCTATCTCACTAACAGAACCCCTGACTTAAATGAATACGCTTATTAGTTTTTAGTGTGAAACACACAGACTATTGTTTTTGCACAGTTTCTTTTTCTTTTTTTTTTTCCTTTTTCTTCTTCTTCTTCTTCTTCTCCTCCTTCTTCTTCTTCTTCTTCTTCTTCTTCTTCTTCTCCTGTCTTCTGTCTTCTCATCACTTTTTTGTCCGCAAGATAACTCGAAAACGAATTGCCTCATCTCGGTGATTTTTGGCATACAGATAGGCAGTCAGAAGTTCTCGGCCACCTATATTTTTCAGATTCCTGGGGCATTAGTGGTGTCCGTTGGGGTGTTTTGAAAGTGGGTCACGCCCATATCTCAGGCGTGGTGTGACATATGGACCTGGGACCAAGACAAAATGAGTCGACACTTGATGGAGATTCAAAATATGGGTCAAGGTCACGGAGGTCACCTAGGGGTCATTGAGTACATTTTTCATAATTGCTGGAAATCACATTTTTTGATCCCCTAAAGCATTCCTGACGTACCCACATGCATTTTGACGTAAAAAAGTGGGCGTGGCCAAAATTTTTGAAAGTGGGTCATGCTCATATCTCATGTGTGGTATGACGTATGGACCTGGGACCAACATCAAATGAGTCGACACACGACGAAGATTCAAAATATGGGTCAAGGTCACGGAGGTCACCGAGGGGTCATTGAGTGCATTTTTCATAATTGCTGGAAATCACATTTTTTGACCCCCTAAAGCATTCCTGACGTACACACATGCATTTTGACGTAAAAAAAGTGGGCGTGGCCAAATTTTTTGAAAGTGGGTCGTGCTCATATCTCAAGCATGGTATGACAGATGGACCTGGGACCAACACCAAATGAGTCGACACTCGATGGAGATTCAAAAAATGGGTCAAGGTCATGGAGGTCACCTAGGGGTCATTGAGTGCATTTTTCATAATTGCTGGAAATCACATTTGTTGACTCCCTAAAGCATTCCTGACGTACACACATGCATTTTGACGTAAAAAGTGGGCGTGGCCAAAATTTTTGAAAGTGGTTCACGCTCATATCTCATGCGTGGTATGACGTATGGACCTGGGACCAACACCAAATGAGTCGACACTCGACGAAGATTCAAAATATGGGTCAAGGTCAAGGAGGTCACCTAGGGGTCATTGAGTGCATTTTTCATAATTGCTGGAAATCACATTTTTTGACCTCCTGAAGCATTCCTGACGTACACACATGCATTTTGACGTAAAAAAGTGGGCGTGGCCAAAATTTTTGAAAGCGGGTCACGCTCATATCTCAAGCATGGTATGATGTATGGACCTGGGACCAACACCAAATGAGTCGACACTCGATGAAGATTCAAAATATCAAAAATTCAAGGCCATGGAGGTCACCTAGGGGTCATTAAGTACATTTTTCATAATTGCTGGAAATCACATTTTGGACCCTCCTAAAGCATTCCTGATGTACACACATACATTTTGACGTAAAAAAGTGGGCATGGCCAAAATTTTTGAAAGTGGGTCCCGCTCATATCTCAAGCATGGTATGATGTATGGACCTGGGACCAACACCAAATGAGTTGACACTCAATGGAGATTCAAAATATGGGTCAAGGTCATGAAGGTCACCTAGGGGGTCATTAAGAGCATTTTTCATAATTGCTGGAAATCACATTTTTTGACCCCCCAAAGCATTCCTGAGGTCCATACATGCATTTTATGTCAAAAAATTGGGGCGTAGCCAACATTTTTGAAAATGGGTCATGCTCATATCTCAATCGTGGTATGATGAATGGACCAGGAACTAACACCAAATGAGTCGACATTTGACGGAAATTCAAAATATGGGTCAAGGTTATGGAGGTTCCCTAGGGGTCCGTCTGAAAGAGGTCAGCAAAGTCATCAAGTGCGTATTATTCAGAAATACTGGGAAATGCATTTTATTACACCTTAATGCATTTCTAAAGTTTATGAACGTATTTTATCACTCAAATTCGTGGGCAGAGCCAAAAATGTCCATTTCTGCTTCAAGTATCGAACCCTTTAGTTGCTGGTCATATACATGCCTTTTCTGGTTTCTTCTAAATAATTGTTCTGATTCCAGTATGAATATCTGTAAATACTGTTAACGAAAACCCATTTCTGATTTGTTTAAAAATATTTTACTCCTGAAAATAAGCCTCCATAAATTCTCATTCTGTATAGTTTATTCCTGATACTTTAACCCTTTTCACACAGACTTGAATTTACTGGTTCCAGTAAATTCTGTTTCTCTAGTTCTTCTTCTTCTTCTTCTTCTTCTTCTTCTTCTCCTGTCTTCTGTCTTCTGATCACTTTTTTGTCCGCAAGATAACTCAAAAACGAATTGCCCTATCTCGTTGATTTTTGGCATGCTGATAGACAGCCACAAGTTCTCGGCAATGAATATTTTTCAGATTCCTGGGGCATTAGGGTTCTCCGTGGGGGTGTTTTGAAAGTGGGTCACGCCCATATCTCAGGCGTGGTATGACCTAGGGACCTGGGACCAACACCAAATGAGTCGACACTCGATGGACGTTCAAAATATGGGTCAAGGTCACGGAGGTCATCTAGGGGTCATTGAGTGTATTTTTCAGAATTGCTGGAAATCAAATTTTTTGACCCCCCAAAGCATTCCTGAGGTCCATACATGCATTTTATGTTAAAAAAGTGGGCGTAGCCAACATTTTTGAAAATGGGTCATGCTCATATCTCAATCGTGGTATGATAAATGGACCAGGAACTAACACCAAATGAGTCGACATTTGACGGAAATTCAAAACATGGGTCAAGGTTATGGAGGTCACCTAGGGGTCCGTCTGAAAGAGGTCACCAAAGTCATCAAGTGCGTATTATTCAGAAATACTGGGAAATGCATTTTATTACACCTTAATGCATTTCTAAAGTTTATGAACGTATTTTATCACTCAAATTCGTGGGCAGAGCCAAAAATGTCCATTTCTGCTTCAAGTATCGAACCCTTTAGTTGCTGGTCATATACATGCCTTTTCTGGTTTCTTATAAATAATTGTTCTGATTCCAGTATGAATATCTGTAAATACTGTTAACGAAAACCCATTTCTGATTTGTTTAAAAATATTTTACTCCTGAAAATAAGCCTCCATAAATTCTCTTTCTGTATAGTTTATTCCTGATACTTTAACCCTTTTCACACAGACTTGAATTTACTGGTTCCAGTAAATTCTGTTTCTCTAGTTCTTCTTCTTTTTCTTCTTCTTCTTCTTCTTCTTCTTCTTCTTCTCCTGTCTTCTGTCTTCTCATCACTTTTTTGTCTGCAAGATAACTCGAAAACGAATTGCCCTATCTCGTTGATTTTTGGCATGCTGATAGACAGCCACAAGTTCTCGGCAATGAATATTTTTCAGATTCCTGGGGCATTAGGGTTCTCCGTGGGGGTGTTTTGAAAGTGGGTCATGCCCATATCTCAGGCGTGGTATGACCTAGGGACCT
Source organism: Pictodentalium vernedei (assembly GCA_031216915.1). Classification (NCBI taxonomy): domain Eukaryota; kingdom Metazoa; phylum Mollusca; class Scaphopoda; order Dentaliida; family Dentaliidae; genus Pictodentalium; species Pictodentalium vernedei. Next base: position 530,546,287 of record CM062296.1, on the reverse strand, counting down.
GGGACCAACACCAAATGAGTCGCCACTCGATGGACGTTCAAAATATGGGTCAAGGTCACGGAGGTCATCTAGGGGTCATTGAGTGCATTTTTCAGAATTGCTGGAAATCACATTTTTTGACCCCCTAAAGTATTCCTGATGTACACACATGCATTTTGACGTAAAAAAGTGGGCGTGGCCAAAATTTTTGAAAGTGGGTCACACCCATAACTCAGGCGTGGTATGAGGTATGGACCTGGGACCGACACGAAATGAGTCGACACTTGATGGAGATTCAAAATATTGGTCAAGGTCACGGCGGTCACCTAGGGGTCATTGAGTGCATTTTTCAGAATTGCTGGAAATCACATTTTTTGACCCCCTAAAGTATTCCTGACGTACATACATGCATTTTGACGTAAAAAAGTGGGCATGGCCAAATTTTTTGAAAGTGGGTCATGCCCATATCTCAAGAGTGGTATGACCTACGGACCTGGGACCAACACCAAATGAGTCGACACCCGATGGAGGTTCAAAATATGGGTCAAGGTCACGGAGGTCAACTAGGGGTCATTGAGTGCATTTTTCAGAATTGCTGGAAATCACATTTTTTACCCCTAAACTATTTCTGACGTACACACATGCATTGTGACGTAAAAAAAGTGGGTGTGGCCAAAATTTTTGAAAGTGGGTCACACCCATATCTCAGGCGTGGAATGACGTATGGACCTGGAACCAACACCAAATGAGTCGACACTTGATGGAGATTCAAAATATGGGTCAAGGTCACAGAGGTCACCTAGGGGTCATTGTGTGCATTTTTTCAGAATTGCTGGAAATCACATTTTTTGACCCCCTAAAGTATTCCTGACGTACACAAATGCATTTTGACATAAAAAGTGGGCGTGGCCAAAAAATGTTTGAAAGTGGGTCACGCCCATACCTCAGGCACGGTATGACGTATGGACCTGGGATCAACACCAAATGAGTCGACACTTCATGGAGATTCAAGATATGGGTCAAGGTCACGGAGGTCACCTAGGGGTCATTGAGTGCATTTTTCAGAATTGCTGGAAATTACATTTTTTGCCCCCTAAACTATTTCTAACGTACACACATGCATTTTGACGTAAAAAAAAAAGTGGGCGTGGCCAAAATTTTTGAAAGTGGGTCACGCCCATATCTCAGGCGTGGAATGCCGTATGGACCTGGGAGCAACACCAAATGAGTTGACACTTGATGGAGATTCAAAATATGGGTCAAGATCATAGAGGTCACCTAGGGGTCATTGAGTGCATTTTTTCAGAATTGCTGGAAATCACATTTTTTGACCCCCTAAAGTATTCCTGACATACACACATGCATTTTGACATAAAAAAGTGGGCGTGGCCAAAAAGTTTTTGAAAGTGGGTCACGCCCATACCTCAGGCATGGTATGACGCATGGACCTGGGACCGACACCAGATGAGTCGACACTTGATGGAGATTCAAAATATAGGGCAAGGTCACGGAGGTCACATAGGGGTCACTGAGTGCATTTTTCAGAATTGCTGGAAATCACATTTTTTGACCCCCTAAAGTATTCCTGACGTACACACATGCATATTTACGTAAAAAAAGTGGGCGTGGCCAAAATTTTTGAAAGTGGGTCACACCCATATCTCAGGCGTATTATAACCTACAGACCTGGGACCAACACCAAATGAGTCGATTCTCGATGGAGGTTCAAAATATGGGTCAAGGTCACGGAGGTCAACTACGGGTCATTGAATGCATTTTTCAGATTTGCTGGAAATCACATTTTTTGAACCCCTAAGGTATTCCTGACATACACCCATGCATTTTGACGTAAAAAAGTGGGCGTGGCCAATTTTTTGAAAGTGGGTCATGCCCATATCTCAGGCATGGTATGACGTATGGACCTGGGACCAACATCAAATAAGTCGACACTTGAGGCAGACTCAAAATATGGGTCAAGGTCACGGAGGACACCTAGGGGTCATTGAGTGCATTTTTTCAGAATTGCTGGAAATCACATTTTTTAATCCATAAAGTATTCCTGACGTACACACATGCATTTTGACATAAAAAAAAGTGGGCGTGGCCAAAATTTTTGAAAGTGGGTCGTGCCCATATCTCAAGCATGGTATGACCTACAGACCTGGGATCAACACCAAATGAGTCGACACTTGATGGAGATTCAAAATATGGGTCAGGGTCAAGGAGGTCACCTTGGGGTCATTAAGTGCATTTTTCATAATTGCTGGAAATCACATTTTTTGTCCGACCCCCCCCCCCCCCCCACAAAAGCATTCCTGAGGTCCATACATGCATTTTTATGTTAAAAAAGTGGGCGTAGCCAACATTTTTGAAAGTGGGTCATGCTCATATCTCAATCGTGGTATGATGAATGGACCTAGAACTAAAACCAAATGAGTCGACACTTGATGGAAATTCAAAATATGGGTCAAGGTCATGGAGGTTTCAAGTGTGTATTATTCAGAAATACTGGGAAATGAATTTTATTACACCTTAATGCATTTCTAAAGTTTATGAACGTATTTCATCACTCAAATTAGTGGGCAGAGCCAAAAATGTCCATTTCTGATTCGAGTATCGAACCCTTTGAATGCTGGTCACATGTATGCCTTTTCTGGTTTCTTATAAATAACTGTTCTGATTCCAGTATGAATATCTGTAAATACTGTTAACGAAAACCCATTTCTGATTTGTTTAAAAATATTTTACTCCTGAAAATAAGCCTCCATAAATTCTCTTTCTGTATAGTTTATTCCTGATTCGTTAACCCTTTTCACACAGACGTGAATTTACTGGGTGCAGTAAATTCTGTTTCTCTAGTATTCCAGTTACATTTGTATAAGACATGTCTTAATGATCCGTCTTCTATGCACTCTTGTCAGCACGATAATGAGAATACAAAATACCCTATCTCATTGATTTTCGCTATACTGGTTAGTAATTACTTGTACTCAGCCATCTATGTTTTTCAAGCGTGTGGGGTCCAGGGTTTGACTCTACAGGCCACAAGTGCTCACAGTTTCTACCTTAACTGGTAATGTAATCGTTGAAACAAAATCCACTATTTAAAACTGGAGAGAATCTATCTCTTCCCAACAAAACTCATTATACAGTAATGTATAATGGGTCACACAGAATAACACTTCTTGTTTATTTAACCTCATGTTACAGATTAATTCCCAAATCAAGCTAGATAGAGAACCTTTCACTTTTCAAAGCATTCTAAAATTTATTTATACTCAATCATATCTCAAGTCGGACAGGTTTTGGGGTGGAGTCAGGAAGGTTTGATTTTTACAGCAAAATACAAAATATATATAACATGTTGTAGACCAATTGAACCAAATAATCCGTGAAATTTTACCTAGTCGTTTTTGGTCTGCTAGCTGAAAATATCTTTTAACCCTTATGGCCAAGTCCAGCTTCAAATTTGAATATTATCCTTTAATTTAACCCCTAGACATCAGTTGAGAATCGGTCCTGATTACCCCTAGTGGTCATTGCTAACCACTTAAGAACTCCTGGGCTCTGTTACATTATTTATTTTCAATCATATCTCAATATCGACGGTTTTCAAGAAGCAATGGTGAGTGGCTTTTCGGAAACACCAACCACAATTATAAATTATTAATATAGAATGTTTAAATGGTCTCTTTTTAAATGTTTTGTTTAACTCACGACAGCAGAACGTTTTGTAAGTTTTCCCTCATATTGCCCCATCTGTTCACAACAGCCATTTTTGAAATTCAACCGACTTCTTATTTCCCGTACGCCTTGCTTGGGACCCTAAATGCATTCACCGGCCTTTTAAATGGATTAGACAGGCAAACAGTGGCGATGAGGTTACAGAATTTTACTTCAAACGGAAAGATTCAGAGTTCAAATGTCACCAGGTGTATGTGCGTTGTGTCTTTGGCGAGGCACATAATCCAGATTTTCCAGGAAGAGGCACAGTGGTGCAGTTCACTTTTTAAATGGCCTGCTTTTAACCCTCTCAGTAAAGTATTCTTAACAATTTACCCAGCGTAACGTCGAAAACATGGGTCAGCGTTATTCACAGAAATTCCCATTCCGTTTATATTTTTTCATTTCTGCTTGAAAAACATAGGTAAAAGCCCTCATTAGAATGAGGTTATTTTTAAAGGGTTAAAATGGAGTATTTAAAGGGAGTATTTTAACCCTCTCAAGATCTTAATATGGGTACAACAAATTTTATGTCATGCAAAGCGAGAGTAAAGTTAACCCTTTTCATTCTTACAATGTTGCTCTAAACACAGATGCGCATAGAGGAGACCTCGGTATTTTGCCAATGCAAATGAGCCTTCAGATAGGCTCTAGGAGCCTGTAGGGCCTTTTGACGTTTATATTCCAACATTACTGAATTCCTTCACTTGCAATATATTTTCCAGAGGTACTATGTCCTTACCATTTTCAAGCTAATATGAATATTTGATATCATCAACATATATGGCAGATGGTGAGTTGGCAGAGTCAATATTTTCAAAGTGGTTTATGCTCATACTTCAGGCTTGGTATGACCTATAGAGACCAGACTTACATCGAATGGGTTGAACTTACGAGAGGTTCAAAATATGGTCCACCTTATTGGGGTCAACAGAGGTCATAAAGTGCGTATTTTTCAGAACTGTCAGAAATTGCATTTTATAACAAATGATGCATTCTTCAATGTAGATGTAGACATGGGACTACTCTGACTGAGTTAAAAATTGCCGGAGGTTCAAGATATGGTCCACCTGAATGAGGTCACCAAGGTCATCAAGTGCATATTATTCAGAAAGACTGGGAAATGCATTTTATAACACCTTAATGCATTTCTAAAATTTATAAATGTATTTCATCACTCAAATTAGTGGACAGAGCCAAACTTGTCCATTTCTGATTCGTGTATCGAACCCTTTGAATGCTGGTCACATATATGCCTTTTCTGGTTTCTTATAAAAATTGTTCTGATTCCCGTATGAATATCTGTAAATACTGTTAACGAAAACCCATTTCTGATTTGTTAAAAAATATTTTAGTCCAGAAAATAAGCCTCCATAAATTCACTTTCTCTATAGTTTATCCCTGATACTTTAACCCTTTTCACACAGACTTGAATTTACTGGTGGCAGTAAATTCTGTTTCTCTAGTTATCTCCATTTTAATTTTTCTATTTGTGAAAGACAAGGGAGGGAAATAAAATAAAATAAGACAAAGACATTTGTGTGATATGGACTATGCCGTATATTTTAAAGATGACAATCAGGGTGGATACACAAATAAGTGGAATTACAGCGCAGCCAAAAACAATGAATATTTACAAATGGTAACAAATATATTTACAAGTTTAAGCTTAACTTTAAGCTCCGTTGGGCAAAAATTGCCCTAAGGAAAGTTATTGGTTAAGTCAAAGACAATGAAGATTCAGGTAGTGGCGAGAGGGAAATAAGGAACACTAGAGAACACAGATGTCGCGACGATGTTACGACAATGCAGAAAAACTTGATGATGTCAGAAGATAATTGGGTACTATCTTCACATGAATCTTCGGGCACAATAAAATTTGTAGAGAAATTACCATTTAAACTTATCACTGCTGTTCATCTGCCTAGCATGTTCCGAAAGTGACAAAGCCTGCCCGACGAAGGATGATTGCCAAAATTAATAGGCAATGACTGAAGATAATTATAGACAAAAAGGTGTTATTAGGTGAAGCTTAATTATTGATTTTCTGAATAAGCAGGGTTTGTGTTTGTTGGTTCAATAGTTTACATACATACATATGTGAGAGATAATGTCTGGGTCATTCAATAATAACAGCATTAACTGGTTGAGTGCAGGAAGCCACTATCAGGGCTTTCAAAACATGAGGGGGTGTGTCCATCCCCATTAGCTCACCAACACATGGCATGCGATAAATCTAGGCTTATTACAAATCTGCAAAAATTGTCCAGGCATGTACATACATAGCAAATAACGTCAGAAATCTTAAAAGTCCGCAGCAACAAAAAAGTCTAACATTGCATTAAAAAAGTCCAAAATCTCAACAAAAAAAATGTCCAGCTAAGGGTTAATGTCATCTTATATTGAAGCATTTAACATATATGTGAAATATGAAAGCCACAGCATACCGGTGGTAGCCTCCACTCATGTACAGCAAAACAGAAATTTTCGAAGTCCACACTAACAAAAAAGTCCAACATTTATTAAAGAAGTCCAAAATATCGAACAAATGCCCGGCCATGGGTTAATGTCACCTTACATTGATGCATTCAACACATATATGAAATATGAAAGCCACAGCATACCGGTGGTAGCCTCCACCCCATATACAGCAAAACAAGACCACACTGACAAAAAAGTCTAACATTGCAAAAACCTAAAAATCAATAAAATATCACTGAGTGAGGGTCTGTGGGTAATTGTAAGCCATAGAAACACAGTATGAGGTGCATAGCAACAGGGCTGAAAGTCAAAGTGGACTGGTACAATGAGGTACCAGAGCAAAAGTCAAGATTTTGCTTGCTTATGTTTCATATTCTGTCAAAACGCAAAAGAAATTTTGTTTATATAAATTTGTTTTATCACAAATTATTGAAAAGTGCCTTTAGGCACTCTTCAATAATTTGTAATACAAGCGATCCCAAGGGGCCATAATTGCTCACCTGATGAGTATTTAGAGCCACATTCAGTTAGTCATGGTTCATCAACACTACAGAGGAATGAAGTCATGAAATTTTACTCTGGTGTCATGTCAGAAGATTATTATCAAAGGCCTTCCTGACTGCTTCCACTTCTATCAGCTGTAGGCAAGCACAGCCAAACTTCCAAGGATTGTTATGTCACTGCAGTTTGAAAGGAAAATATAATGGAAAAACACTAGGGACTGGATTCGAACAAACCTGAACCCCACTCCCCCACCACAGAGGTTTCAAATATTAAGCCAGGGACTCTAATTGAACAAATTTGAATCTGATCCCCCAAGAGATGTTATATACCAAATATTAAAAAATTCTGAATGGAGGATCCGAAAAAGATTTTTAAAGAAATCTCATCATATTGCACTCAGTTAAACTTTGGGTTCCAATGGAGAGCCCAAATATTAACCAAGGGACTCGATTTTGAAGAAACATGAATACCCCCCCCCCCCCCCCACCAAGAAATATTGCATACAAAATTTCAAAATATTTCCTCTGGTGAATCTGATACAATAAAACCTGTCTTGTGAGATCACAGTCATGAGAGACCACCTGTCGTGAGAGACTGGTGTGATTTGCTACCATTTGGTTGTTTTACCCTTTAATGGACCTGTCATGAGAGACCACCTGTTTTGGGGACCACTTTTGCTTGGCAAAAAGGGCGGTCTCTCAAGAGAGGTTCTACTGTAAAGAAGATTTTTAAAGAATATTCCTCAGAATGCACCAAGTTAAACTTTGGTTCCAATAGAGAGACCAAATATTAAACTTGGAACCAATTTGAACAAACTTGAATCTGACCCCCCCCCCCCCCCCCCTAGATATTTTGAATACCAAATATCAAAAGATTCTGACTGGTGGATCAGAAGAAGACTTTTAAAGATTTTTCTCCATATTTCACTTAGTTGAAATTCGGGCCCTCATCATAAGCACAAATATTAACTTTAACTGCAGGACTTGATTTGAACAAACTGGAATCGCTCCAAGAACTTCCTTTGAACAAACTTGATTCTACAACTCAAAAGGAAGTTCCATACCAAATATAAAGTAATTGTACCCATTGATTCATGAGAATACTTCTTTTAAATTTCGGAGCATTTTCCCCACACACCCACCCCAAGGAGCGTGGCAACTTTATTTGAAAAAAACTTGAATTGACATATGATAAGGACGATGCATATCAATTTGGCCCAGGGGTTTATGAGAAGTCGATAATGTCAAGTTCACGCTGGACGGATGGATGACGTACAAAAAGTGATCACTTTAGCTCCACCTGACTTTCAGTCGGGTGAGCTAAAAATGCTAACTCAGTAAGAACAAGTCAGACCCATAATTGTCCCATAACAAAACTGATCGCATTTTTTTTTACCTGCATGGTTAAATCCCTCCTGACTCCTGATCATACTGTACACCAATTATAAATTCATTCTGCTGCTTGGCTTTGGAGAAAAAGATGCCATGTTTTTTTTCTATTTTTAGCCCTTGCGGAGAACCACGGGGCCATGGGCAATTTATTATTGCATAAATCAAATACATGTTACCTACTTATGCTTCAAACCAAATCACCCCACAAGTTCTGTTTTTTTTAAATCTGGGTGGGGTCCAAAATCTTGCCCCAACCATAACAATTACAAATATTGCCCCACAAACTTCGTTTGAACAAACTTGAATCTACACCTGTAGACAAAGCAACAAGCAAAATTTCAAATCATTGCAGTCGCTGGTTCATGAGAAGATTTTTGTATCCCCTGGGGTTCCCATGGGGAACTGTAGGAAGAGCAACTTCATTTTAACAAATCTGATTTGCCGTAAGGCAATAAACATTTATCCCAGGTCGATATCGAATAAATTGGTCCAGTGGTTTTTGAGACGTCCAAAACATAATGTTGACAGATGACGGACAGGGAGCGATTAGATCTCAGCTCGACTACGCCAAGGTGAGCTACAAATTCCCTCATATTGCACTAAGTTAAAATTCGGGCTACCATGGGGAGCTCAAATATTAACCCATGGACCCTATTTGAACTAACGTCAATCTGACTCCCCTAGATATGTTGTATACCAAATATGAAAGCATTCTAACTGTTGTATCTGAAGATTTCTAAAGAAATGCCCTCATACTTTACTAAGTTAAAATTTGGGCTATGATAGGGAGCCCAAATATTAAACCATGGACTCGATTGAACAAACTTGAATTTGATCTGATCCCCCCCCCCCCCCCCCACAAACACACACACTTGCATACCAAATATGAAAGCATTCTGACTGATAAATCTGAAGAAGATTTTTGAAGAAATGTCCCCATATTTCACTAAGTTACAATTCGTGCTACCACCACCATACCCCCCCCCCCCCCCAATTGCATACCAAATATGAAAGCGTTCTGACTGATAAATCTGAAGAAGATTTTTGAAGAAATGTCCCCATATTTCACTAAGTTAAAATTCGTGCTACCCCCCCCCCCCCACACTTGCATACCAAATATGAAAGCATTCTGACTGATAAATCTGAAGAAGATTTTTGAAGAAATTTCCCCATATTTCACTAAGTTAAAATTCGTGCTACCACTCCCCACCCCCGCTTCCCCACCCCGAGATGTTCTATACCTATTATGAAAGGATTCTGATTCTGACTGGTGAATCTTAAGAAGACTTTTAAAGAAATTCCTCATACTGCACCAAGTAAAATTCTTGTTATCATAGGGAGCCCAAATATTTAACCAAGCATCCGATTTGAACACACTTGAATCTGCACCCCCCCCCCCCCTCCCAGAGATGTTGAATATCAAATATGAATGGACTGGTTGGTCTGAAGAATAAGATTTTTAAAGATAATCCCCCATATTCCCCCATAGGAAGCCCAAATATTAACAGAGGAACTTGATTTGAACAATCTTGAATCTGGCTCTCAATAACAATGATGTTTGCTAAACATTAAAAGATTGTGACTGGTTATTCTGAAGAAGATTTTTGAAGATTATTCCCCACACTGCCTTACACTGCCCTCAGTTAAAAATTCAGGCTCCTGTAATGGGCACAAATATGAACCAAGGAACTTCATTTTAAACTTGTATTATGAATGCAGTATTCTGAAGAATTTTTTTTTTAATCCTGCCGAGTGAGCATTTTTTATGCACCCCCACCCCCATAGAACATAGAACACCTGGACACAACCGCTGACAACAATAAATATGACCTGTAGACTGTGCTAAAGGTTTTCGGGTCTTTGGGCCAGCACAACCGTCATGGTTGACCAATCGTGACCAAATGGGGTGTTCCCATTTAGACCTTATACGGAGTCATCCTTCCAAGTTACAATGAAATCACTCCATAAATACGACCTGTAGACTGTGCTCAAGGTTTCCAAGCTTGCATACCCGTCACGGTTGACCAATCATGACCAAAAAGAGAACATTCTCATCTAGACATTATACAGAGTCATTCTACCAAATTACTATAAAATTCCTTAATAAACAAGATGCCCCGGGGGGGGGGGGGGGGGGGCTGAGGGTGCTCACCTGACATGGTAGCATAAATATCAACCCAGGGAATTGATTTGAACAAGCAGCATCTGCCCCTCCTAAGAAAAGCTTATACCAAATATCCAAAGATTCTGACCAGTGGATCTAAAAAAAACTATATTTAAAGAATATTCCTCGTATTGAACTAAGTAATGATTTGGGCTCCCACAGGGAGACCAAATATGAACCCAGGGACTTTGCTTGAACAAACCTGTATCTCACCTCCAGTGGGATGCTGTATACCAAATATCAAAAGATTCTTACTGGTGGATGTGAAGAAGAAGATTTTTGAAGAATATTCCTCATATTGAACTAAATTATAATTCAGGCTCCCACAAGAAGCCCAAATATCAACCCAGGGACTTGGTTTGAATCTTACCCCCAAGAATGCTGCAAACCAAATATCAAAACATTCTGACTGCAGGATCTTAGAAGACGATTTTTAAAGAAAATTCCTCATTTTGAACTAAGTTATAATTCGGGCCCAAATATGAATCCAGAGATTTGGCTTGAACAAACTTGAACCCCCCCCCCCCCCCCCCCCAGGATGCCACATGCCAAAAAACAAGACATTTCAACTGCGGAATCTGAAGAAGATTTTTAAAGAACAATTTCTCATATTAAACTAAGTTATAATTCGGGCTCCCACAGGGACTTGGCTTCAATAAACTTGAATCTCAACCCCCTAAGGATGATGCATACCAAATATCAAAACATTCCGTCTGCTGGATCTGAAGAATACGATTTTAAAGAAAAATGCCTCATATTGAACTAAGTTATAATTCAGGCTCCCACAGGGAGGCCAAATATGAACCCAGAGACTTGGCTTTAACAAACTTGAAACTCACCCCCTAAGGATTCTGCACACCGAATATCAAAACATTCCGACTGCTGGATCTGAAGAAGATTTTTTAAGAAAACTTCTCATTCTCAAGCTCCCACAGTGGGCCCAAATATGGACCTAGGGACATGGCTTGAACAAACGTGAATCTTACACCCCTAAGGATGCTGCATACCAAATATCAAAAGCATACTGACTGCTGGATCTGAAGAAGATTTTTAAAGACGAAAGACTCGATATGAACAAACTTGAACCAGACCCATACTAGAATGCTGCATACCAAATACCAAAAGATTCTGCCCACTGGTTCTGGAGAAGAAATTTTTTAAAGAATATTACTTGAATCGCACAAAGTAAAAATTCATGCTCGCATCTTGAGCCCCAATATTCACCCAAGAGAAGTCGATATGAACAAACTTGAACCAGACCCATACCAGAATGCTGTATACCAAATATTGAAAGATTCTGCCCACTGGTTCTGGAGAAGAAAATTTTTAAAGAATTTTACCTAAATCGCACAAAGTAAAAATTCATGCTCCCATGGTGAGCACTAATATTGACCGAGGCACTCTTTATGAACAAATTTGAACCAGTCCCATACTAGAATGCTGCATACCAAATATCAAATGATTCTGCCCACTAGTTCTGGAGACGAAGATGTTTTAGTAATTTTTCTAATATACATAGGGTGCTATCAGAGTTGTGCCCCATATGGAGCCTTAAGTAGGTATGTCCATTTCATTTGGACAAACCTGAATTGACATATGGTAATGAACATCCACACCAAATATCGAGCAAATCGACTTAGCGGTTTCAGAGAAGTCATTTGAAAAAAGTTCACAATGACGGACGGACGACGGACAGCAAGTGATAAGTTGAGCTCCCTTCGATGAGCTGATAAAACCTATAGACTGTGTTAAAGGTTTGGGGTTTGCGGACGTGCATCCCAGTCACGGTTGACCAATCGCAACCAAAAGCGGACATTCTCATCTAGACATGAACTCGAACCTGCATATGTAATTTTGTGATGATCGGACAAGAACTATGGGGTGTAGCCTGTGCTAAAGAAAGACTCACAGACTTCCGCAGGTGTGATGGCAATAACTTATCTTGACTATGTCAAATTGAGCTAAAAATTAGTAAAAATTCTCAAATAACTTATGCAAAATCTAAAGAGTTTTGTTTTTGTCTTTCAAAAGTTGTGCACCCTGATAATGGGCTAACAGATCAACCTGGTAGAATGAAATAAACCTACAGGCCCAAATAACAAGCATGGGGGCAGAAAATTTGTAAAAAAAATTAATAATAGTACAGGGTGATTTTTGGGGAAACAAGACTTAGCAGTTTTTACTATTAGTAATACTCTTGTTCTTTGAAATAAGTGTGTTGTTCTGGGCACTGAATTATTTAAAATTGGCATTTTCCTTAGAGGTGAAGATACCTCCCCCTTCCCCACCCCCTCTAAAATTTCTGGGTCAAGTGGAAAAAAGTTTGAAGAGTTTTTTTAGCAGAATTAACAAAAATGGAAAGAAATTATTGATATTTTGGCTAAAGCTAAAGCAATTTAGTGAAATTTGTAAAAAAAAAAATTAAGTATGGACAAGGTGTCAAATTGGGAGGTAGGGAGTAATAATAGTCTAATACAGTGTAGACCACTTATTTGGATACTCCTCTTAACTGAATATAATTTCCAAACATAAAACCTCCTGTCATTAGCCTCCCACTTCCCTTGAGGGTTCTAGTTAGGGCTAAGAGAATCCCACAATGGTCAAGTTTCCAATATCATATGACACAGTTTGGATATGCAACAATACTTGATGTCACTTGAAATGTATTTCGAAGATGGTCCATTTTTGCACAAATGAGTCTAGAAGATGGATTACTTCATCTTTGTAATTTGGATTAGCTTTTCATTTGCTGTTTTTCTTAATCTTTTCCGTTCGTTGAAGATCTTGTTTTCAAATATTGTTCTTTGATGTTGAGCCCTGTCAATAATTATGGCTGATACTTGTTTAAGTAGAGAATAATTTCAGTTTTACTTGTATAACAAAAAAAAAAACCAAACAAATAAACAATGTAATGAAAGCACACTTCAACAAGCCATATTTATAAGAAGTCTCCCAACCTTACTACCCTGTCTTCAAACAATTAAACCACTTGTGAAAATAATTGATAAGGCTGAGACGGTTATGGTTTTTCATAACTGGTTAACCGTTTACCATTCACATATAACTGGTTAATCAGTTTCCAGCCATTTTTAACATCCTGCATTCTCACGGGTTTATTGGTAATGATAAAACCGTTTCCAAAAAATTTGAGCCAAAATACATGTGGGGCAGGTCTGTATTTCACAACAAACCCAATTCAATACCAAATTATTTATTTATTTATTGGGGTTTACCGACCCTTTCGACAGCCAGGGTCACTCTGACTGGTCTCCTCATGTCGGACAGTGTTATGGGTGGAGGAAGCCGGAGTACCCGGACAGAACAATCAGGCAATGGCGAGCAACTGTCAGACTCCCCAACATACTAACTCCACACAAGCAGGGTTAGCATTGGTTGAAGATAAGTGCACCATTGATGTGCAGTATGCCTTAGTACAAAATGCCACCATTCAGGTGGGGATGGGGATGGGGATGGGGATGAAGTGTCTTGGCCAAGGATGCAACGTGGTTGCCGCAGGTGGAATTTGAACAGAGGACCTCTCAGCTTGCAGCCTGCATCTCTACAAATGTACCTATGGAGCCACCGTGCACCCCACATACCAAATTAATTATCAGACTTTTTTGGATAGATTTGAGGCATTGTGGTCATGTTTATTACTATTTTTATTGTAAAAGAAATTGTTTATTTCAATACTGAATTCTCTCAATGTCTGCGTTCAGGTGACTTCAGCAGAAAAAAATTCATTCTTACTGCACACAAAGGCTACTTAAAATGTTTTGGACTAATCAAAATTGTCTGCAGTTATCCTGTGGGCTTGACAAGACTGAATTGCCACTTAACATTATGAGAGATGTGTAGTTTCTGTGAAGCACATGTAGGCATGGTTTATGTATATATATAAAAAATCTTTTCTTTTTAGCTTTACGTAGATCTTTGGCGTGGACTGTAAAAATCTTTTTCTTTTTAGGTTTACAAAGATCTTATGCTTCAAAACTAACTCAAGACTATTTTGCACATTTGACAGTTTCTGATATTTGTAGTTAAACACAGTAACACAGGAACAAGTATATTCAATATTTTGTTAAATAATATATAACGGAGGGTAGCCTAAGTTCAAAGGTTATTGTGTTACTAAGTTGAGCTCCACTAAGCCAAACTAGTTTTGAACAGCTTCGTTCTTCTTCAGTGGCATGACAGCCAGAGGTCACCGTTGCTCACTCCCTTTTTATACCCTCCCAAGAGAATGTCATGTCCCGGTCAAGTGAGGACATGACCGGGTCACCCTGAGGTCATGTGGTGGATGCAATCCTCTGTTGGGGGTTGAACTTATGACACTTGGTCTCAGTGTCAGAGGTCATGCACTACGTCGCTTCAAAAGGGGTCACTTCCGGTCAACTAATATCAAAAAAGCAGAACGCACATCACCTGTTCAACCTTGGGCAAACAAAGATATTATCAAGAAGGCATATAATGGCTCTGCGGCTGTAATCCAGAACACGACTGATTACATCCAACAGACAAAGAGGCAACTCAGCAACTCCAGCTTCCACAGTAAGGTGAGTGAGGACAAATATTTTACATCAGTTCTCAGTGAGGTTAATAAACGACACCAAAAAGGTGAAATTAGCGACAAAAGTCATGATGGCCTAACAACTAGGTACACCAAAATCACCTCAGCTGTATCTTCTACAAAATATTCACAAGTGCTTTGAAAAGGGAAAAATTTCAAGATGACCTATTGTAAGCGAGTCAGAGAGCCCAACTGCCAATATCAGCAGTTTTGTGGATGCACACATTAACAGGTTCATCTGTTCTTATCCAAGTTACATTAAAGATATTACTTACTTTATTTCCAAGATTAGCCAATTTGAATGCAAGAAGGACACCTTTCTTCTTGTCACTATGGACGACACCTCACTTTACACTGACATTCCAAACGAAGACGGACTTGTGGTTGTAGCCAAATGCTTACGGGAACATAAACCAGACTTCAAGCTCAGCAATGTCGGCTTACTTAACCATCTCAAAATTATCCTACACACAGTAACAATTTTGACTTCAATGGAGAATATTACCTTCAAATCTCAGGCAAGGCTGTGCAGTCACCCAGAGACAGAAGTAACTTTCCAAATTCGAGTGAGAGGTCTGCCAGTTCCAAAGTTGTAATTAGTTATTACGTTGTACATGTGACAACTCTTGTGTCATGTGATTACTGGATGTATCATCCAAGCCAGTTCAACCTCTGACGATTTGTCTGGGACGTTTCATCCCAAAATCAAAGGCGGGACGATTCGTCCCCCAAATCTGATTGAGTCCCCCAAGTTATCGGCATCTGGCAGTGAGCACAGTGCACTGTCTTGTACAGTCATCACGTCATGTATAGAGGCAGACTTGGTTATTTGGATGCAAGATAACTATAACACTCACTGTTAGTGAGTGTCATGGGTAATCTGGTATCTTCCATCCCAATATTCAAACCTGCATCTGTACATTACGTGATGACGTACATCATAATTACACAAACCATGTACCTTGAAAGGATATTAGTTGTCTACCCAGCAGGCTGAAACAAAATGCTCCCTGCAAGCCATAAATGGCCATCCTTGGGTCATTTTAGGCGAACCCAGGCAAACCCTAAATCCTTCAAATGCAATTTGGAGGAAAGAAAAAAAATTGCCTAATTGGTACGGGGGTGGGGGGGGGGGGGGGTGGGGAGGGAGGTGATTGGCAGGACAATAACTGACAATTTTCATCGAATAACGGTGGTCATCATCGAACTTGAGGTAGATTTTGTTCCCAAAGAGATACATACAAGAAAATATTGATATTTAGGCTTTTCCCTCTGGAAAAGACTATTGTTTTTCTACGGATTATTATTTTTTTTTTTTTTTTTAGGCTTTTCCCTCTGGAAAAGACTATTGTTTTTCTACGGATTATTATTTTTTTTTTTTTGGGGGGGTTTTTTTTGGGTTTTTTTTTTTTTTTTTTTTTTTTCCACACATTTTGTCCGTACAATTCAGAAGCCATTTTCCAACCGATTTTCACGAAATTTTGCACACGCATAGAGGGGCACAAAATCTAAAAATGTACCGAAGCGGAATTTTCGATTTAACCCTTATTTCGTCGGAATTGGCAAAAAACTGCCAAAATTGGGGTTTATCGGCACTTTCTCGAAACACGTCTTGTAGATTTTTTTTAAACCTTCATCATTGATAGACCTGTCTGTGCCATGACCTTTGATACACATGACATATCAGGCGATGCATATGGTAACCCTCCACAGGCTGCCAAACATCGAAATTTTGATGAAATGGGCCGGTTTCAGGCCCCCAGAACACCCAAACGATACACGAGAGATAAACATAACTTCCTTTATTGGAAGTGGAATTCACCGGAGATCATTTTTGTAAGTAATAAGGGTGTTCAAAAAAGCAAGCGTTAACCCGTTTTGGGCTGGTTAAACAGCAATACCCCCATAAAGCTAAAAAATTCAGGTTTTCCGTGGATTTCTCTAAATGAGTCTTGTAGATTTTCAAGAAAAAATTGTCACTCCCAGGCCTTGATGTGACAATAGATGCTGCGTGGACAAAATACTGCGGTGAGCATTTGTTAACCCTCCACGGGCTGCTAAAAGTCAAAATTGTGATAAAATGGGCTGTTTTTGGACGCCAACAGCACCCAACGGGTACGCCACAAAGAAAAGTGCTTTCTTTTATCGAGCGCACAATCTATATGGAAACATTTTTGTAAGTAGTAAGGGTATTCAAAAGTCGAAGTCTTAACCCATTTTGGCAAAGCTAAAGAGAGAGACCCCTTAAAATCTTAAAATTCCCATTTTCTGTGGATTTAGCTAAAAATATCCTGTAGGTTTTCAAGAAAAAATGACTACTCGCAGGTCTTAGTGTGACATTACAAGCTGCATGGACAAAATATTCCGGTGAGCGTTTATTAACCCTCTGCAGGCTATCAAACATCGTAATTTTGTTGAAATGGGCTGTTTTCGGACACCCACAGCTCCCGACGTGTACCTGAGAAATAAACTTAATCTCCTTTGTCGGAAGTGGAATTCACCAAGGACCATTTTTGTAAGTAATAAGGGTATTCAAAAAACCAAGCGTTAACACCTTTTGTTGTTGTTAATAGTGATACCCATCAAAGGCTTAAAAATTTATGTTTTCCCTGGATTTCTTTACAAACATCTGGTAGGGTTTTCAACAAAAAATGGCCATTGATAGGTCTTGGTGTCACATTACCACTTGAATGGATAAATTATTCTGGTAAGCATTGGTTAACCCTTTATGAACTGCTGAAAGTCAAAATTCTGAAAAAATAGTCCATTTTTGGACACCAACAACATCAAATGAGAAGGCAACAGAGAAAAATAACTTCTTTTACCGGACGCAAAGCTGCCAGGGAAACATTTTTGTAAGTAGTAAGTGTATTCAAAAATCAAGGTCTTAACCCATTTTTGGCTAGTTAAGGAGATATACCCCTAAAAGCTTAAAATTCCAGTTTTCTGTAGATTTCTCAAAAAGATTTTCAACAAAAAGTTTGCATTCGCAGGTCTTAGAGTGACATTACAAGTTGCATGGACAAAATATTTCGGTAAGCATTTGCTAACCCTCCAGAGGCTGCCAAGCATAGACATTTTCAGAAAATGGGCTGTCAATTCCATGGTGTCCAACGCCATCGGTAGATTTATCCCAACAATATTACCGATCTTACCACCCTCCACCCCTTCCCCTCTCTCTTTCTCCAACCAAACACACATTGAAAGGTACGTCTCACTTCATATTCCACACTACAGTGCATGATAATATTTGCACAACGGCCAATCATGACCGTGACAGTTCTACGGATGGAGGAAGCCGGAGTACCCGGAGAGAACCACCAGTCAACGACGAGCAGCTGCCAGCTCCCCAACATCGTAACTCCGCACTGCAGCACAGGCAGGGTTATATTGGTTGAAGACATGCGTACCATCGACGTGCAGTACGCCTTTGTACACGGCGGCATCGTGCTCCCATTAGGATAATTGGCGTTAAGTAGCCCGGTTGCCGACATGGGGGCACGATGACGCCGTGTACTAAGGCATACTGAACGTCGATGGTACATATGTCTTCAACCTCTGTAACTCTGCTTGAGCGAAGCTTGAACAGAGTTAGAATGTTGAGGAGCTGACATTTGCTCGTCGATGCTTGGTGGTTCTCTCCGGGTACTCCGACTTCCTCCACCAAAAAAACTGTCACGGTCACGATTAGCCATTGTGCATAAGTATGTGACCTTAAACACCAATAAATAAATAAATAAATAAATAAATAAATAAATAAATATTAAAAAAATCAAGCCTTAACCCTGTTTATAGGATTAAAGACAGACAGCCCATGCCGTGTACGCTGCCTACATTACTTGTAAAATCGACACCCCCACTAAATCTTCTTCGAGGTGCTGTGTCGGATCGACCACCTGACGGTTCTGACCTCATTAGATAACACTTCTTCGTTGTATTTAGCAGCATGGATTTCCCTAAGAAGCAAAGACAAAAATACGTCTGCGGAAAATAATGGCAAATATTTTATTTAATCTGTATTTTGTCCGTATAGAAAATGTCTCGCCCACATATACCTAAACATGATTCAATGATACAATTGGACATATTTCTCTCGTAAAACCTGAAAAAAGACTTGATTTATTGCATTTTAGAATTGCGCGTGTATATTCTTAGAAGATTCTCTGTATGTTATTAATATACGGCGTCAGTCTTTGATCTCGTTTGGGACGATCAGTGATTAGCACCTTTTCGACAAGAGCCATCGAAGTTGAAAATAAAAAAAAATAATCAAATTTCACTAAAACCTTTTGCAGAATCGTGTTTTTCAGAAAACTCTTTCGCTTTTGTGTGTGTAGTTTTCAAAATTCCGATCAGTAATCACGAAATTATAAATATGTTGTTGTCAATAACAAAATTGAAAGCGTGTCCGTCAAACTTGCATGACGTCAGCACTCGACTCGGGTGAAATACTGCGGAGAGTAAGAAACGCTGATATCGCAGTAGGCTTTAAACTGTCCATGGAATGGTCCTAAAATCATGTTTATATTTGCAGCTTTACTACAAATAGGTTTCCCGTTGTTTCTTGTTGAAATGTTGTTTCCGTCAAGGCCAAGTGCCATAGAAAATTTGGAACCTGTGCAATAGGATTGGACACCTGCCCCATGAACAACTGCCTGCTATTAAAATTAATTAGCGGGGGCATCTGCCCTCCTCCCCCCCCCCCCCCGCTGTTTATTTTACCTAGGACACCTGTCCCCTGCTGTTTCTTTTACCTAGGACACGTGCCCCCCCCTGCTGTTTTTACACCAAGTACACCTGCCCCTCCCCATTGACCTTTCTATCTTTAGAAGCACCCGGGCCGACGGGGAGAGGGCGTGGTTGTGAGCATGGCTAGATTTCGCTGTAAATTGGGGTTGAAGGAAGGTACCCTCAAATCTCGGTAGAAAGTGGCGAAAATGACAAAAGGCTACTTCAACGTATGGTAACGCTATAAACCACAGGCGATCTTGGCGATGTACAGACGAAAGATCGTACCTTGGAGCCGGTTAGACAATTTGGCACAAAAAAACTCCGGCTTTATACTTAATCGCTGCTCTACAGTAGTCTACAATAGTGCCCAATTCCTTTCCAAACTGATAGAGTCGGGACGAATAGTACTCTCACTTTCCACGCGATGCATGGTGTTCTCCACGCGGTATCGACACTTGCAACAGATGCCAAAATGTCGGCCAGGGTGCATAGAACAAGTTCTGAAAATCAGAAGTCGCTGCCTTCAGCGGTCTGGACACGGTTCGTGTTTGTGTGAAGCGCAATTTGAATGTCTAACTGGCAAATTTTCGTTAATCGTTTCCCGCCAAAAAACATACTCACCGTCGATTTCTTTTCACTTCAACTTCTACGGATTATCTAAGGTTTAAAGATAGTGTCAGGATACAACCCCCCCCCCCCCCCCCCGCCGCTGCAGCCCCCCCCCCCCTCCCCCGCACTTCCCCACCTTGGCGGCGTTCTGGGTCGAAAGTCTCGAAAACGGCAAGAGGCTACATTAAAGTATGGCAACGGTATAAACTACAAGTAGTAAGGACGATATTGAGACAAACAATCATACCTTGGAGTCGGTAAGGCAATGAGGCACCGAAACCTGGGACGTTATGCTCAATCGCAGCTCTACAGTCGCCTACAACACTGCCCATGTCCATTCTAAACTGACAGAGTCGGGACGAATAGTACTCTCACATTCCAAGCGATGCGTGGTGTTTTCCAGGCGGTCCGGACGCTCCAAACAGATCCATCTTGTTTAGCCATTGTAATGGAACACTTCCGTAGGAGTTTGAGCAACATTTATCAGTGGAAATCTCTGCCCCTTCACTGTGAGCCTTACTTCTTCTTTTTTCTTCTTCTTCCTCTCTCTCTCTCTCTCTTGCCTATTTTTATTTGGCAGAAAATATAAGTGTAAATCTATTAGTAAAGTTTTGTACATTATTTAATTGCTACCATTATTACAATAATTATATTATTAAATGTTATATGTAATGGAGAGGGGGGTTTGCTAAGTGTTGAGCACTTGTCCTCCAATCCTTTTGCTATGCTTTTGTTGGCAAATAAATATGTTTAAACTAACAGATCCCAAAATGTCGGCCAGGGTTCGTCGAACAAGTTCTGAAAATTTCAAGTCGCTGCCTCCAGCGGTCTGGACACGGTTCGTGTATGTCAGAAGTGCTATTTTAATGTCCAATACCAGAAACCCAATCACCGCCAATTTCTTTTCACTTTAAACTTCTGACGATTCTCTTTGGTTTAAAGGTTGTGTTTGGATCCCTGGGTGGCGGTCTTAAAGAAGCAACTTCCATTTACAGCCAACTCTCCACCAGTCACACACAATTGTAACATTTAAGTGGACTTACTCCAGAGAGGGGGGGGGGGGGGGGCACTAAAGGAGTCTGCGCCCATTCACGACATCTTTTTTCGAACTGGCTTGAAAAGGAAGGACCAAATTCAAACAGTTACCTCCTCTTTTCAAAACGCTATATCCCAGCCAATTCTAGGCAGATTTCCATGAAAT
Source organism: Pictodentalium vernedei (assembly GCA_031216915.1). NCBI lineage: Eukaryota > Metazoa > Mollusca > Scaphopoda > Dentaliida > Dentaliidae > Pictodentalium > Pictodentalium vernedei. The sequence continues at coordinate 530,524,934 of CM062296.1, read as the reverse complement.
TTTCACTCGTTGTTCATGGATAGTTGCGGCATCACTTTCCATGAAGGGCGATACGAGGGGGCGCGGTGGCTCAGTAGGTAGAGGTGCAGGCTGCAAGCCGAGAGGTCCTCGGTTCGAATCCCACCTGTGGCAACCGCGTTGTGTGCTTGGGCAAGACACTTCACTCCCATTGCCCACGTGGGGGCACGGTACTAAGGCGTACTGCACGTCGATGGTGCACCTGTCTTCAACCAATGCTAACCCTGCTTGTGTGGAGTTGGTATGTTGGGGAGCTGACAGTTGCTCGCCGTTGCTCGGTGGTTCTCTCCGGGTACTCCGGCTTCCTCCACCCGTAAAACTGTCACGGTCATGATTAACCATTGTGCAGAAATATGTGACCTTAAACACCAATAAATAAATAAATAATAAGAGCGATACGAATTTCGCATTTCGTCACGTCGAATTCGAAAAGAGCGTATGCGCATGGCTTTCTCTGAAAACATCTTGTAGATTTTTAGTAAAAATGGCCATTCGCACTTTTGGGTTTGGAATTGCAAGTTGCATGAATAAATATTCCTGTTAGCACATGTTAACCCTCTACAAACTGCCAGACATCAATATTTTGGATACATTTGAGATAAAATGGACCATTTTCAATAGACAGAGCACTCAGTGCGCATGTGTCAAACAAACATAACTTCTTTTGTCGGCCATTAACTTGTGGGACGACGATATTAATATTAACCCACTCCACCGGTAATGATGGTTTTACCTAAACAATTTTTTTTATCAAACTGAGTCATTTGAGATCACCTTTCTCATAACATCAATGAAGGGACTTCAGTGAGACAGTTAAGAACAATTCATCAGACACTGTGGGGGCATGAAAAATCAAAGAATTCTCATCGGGAAAAGCCATGATTCTCCAGAATCATAAAGTCTAGTTTTTTTTTTTTTTTTGGGGGGGGGGGGGGGGGGGGGGGTTTCCACACATTTTGTCCGCACGATTCCGAAGCATTTTCGGACCGATTTTCACAAAATTTTGCACACGCATAGAGGGGCACAAAATCTAAAAATGTACCGAAGCGGAATTTTCGATTTAACCCTTATTTCGTCACAATTGGCAAAAAAACTGTCAAAATTGGGGTTTATCGGCACTTTCTCGAAACACGTCTTGTAGATTTTTTTTAAACTTTCATCATTGATAGACCTGTCTGTGCCACGACCTTTGATACACATGACATATCAGGCGATGCATATGGTAACCCTCCACAGGCTGCCAAACATCGATATTTTGATGAAATGGGCCGGTTTCAGGCCCCCAGAGCACCCAAACGATACACGAGAGATAAACATAACTTCCTTTATTTGAAGTGGAATTCACCGGAGATCATTTTTGTAAGTAATAATGGTGTTCAAAAAACCAAGCATTAACCCGTTTTGGGCTGGTTAAACAGCAATACCCCCAAAAAGCTAAAAATTCAGGTTTTCCGTGGATTTCTCTAAACGAGTCTTGTAGATTTTCATGAAAAAATTGTTACTCCCAGGCCTTGATGTGACAATAGAAGTTGCATGGACAAAATACTTCGGGTGAGCATTTGTTAACCCTCCCACGGGCTGCTAAAAGTCAAAATTGTGATAAAATGGGCTGTTTTTGGACGCCAACGGCACCCAACGGGTACGCCACAAAGAAAAGTGATTTCTTTTATCGAGCGCACAATCTATAGGGAAACATTTTTGTAAGTAGTAAGGGTATTCAAAAAACGAAGTCTTAACCCATTTTGGGCAGGCTAAAGAGGAGAGACCCCTTAAAATCTAAAAATTCCCATTTTCTGTGGATTTCTCTGAATACATTCCATAGGTTTTCAAGAAAAATTGACTACTTGCAGGTCTTTGTGTGACATTACAAGTTGGCATGGACAAAATATTCCGCTGAGCGTTTATTAACCCTCTACAGAATGCCAAGCATCATAATTTTTGTTGAAATGGGCTGTTTTCGGACGCACACAGCACGCAATGTATGTCCGAGAGTTACACATAATCTCCTTTGATGGAAGTGGAATTCACTGAGGACCATTTTTGTAAGTAATAAGGGTATTCAAAAACCCAAGCGTTAACTCCTTTCGGGGTGGTTATTAGCGAGACCATCAGAAGCTAAAAAAAAATCATGTTTTCCGTGGATTTCGTTACAAACATCTTGTAAGTTTTCAACAGAAAATGGCCATTGATAGGTCTTGGAGTCACATTACCGGTTGCATGGATAAAATATTCCAGTAAGCACTTGTTAACCCTCCATCGGCTGCTAAATGTCAACATTTGAAAAAATAGTCTGTTTTTGGACACCAACAACAACAAATGGGAATGCCACAGAGATACATTAACTCTTTTTACCGGATTCAAAACTGACAGAGAAAAATTTAGTAAGTAGTAAGGGTATTCAAAAAATCGAGGTCTTAACCCATTTTCGCCTGGTTAAGATGTACCCCTTAAAAGCTTAAAATTCCAGTTTTCTGTGGATTTCTCCAAAAAATCTAGTAAGTATTCAAGAAAAATTGACCATTTGCAGGTCTTGGAGTGACATTACAAGTTACATAGACAAAATATCCGGTAAGCGTTAGTTAACTCTCCAGAGGCTGCAAAGCATAGAATTTTGAGGAAAATGGACTGTCCTTGGGCATCCATTGCACGCAATGTGTACCTGCGAGATAAACATAACCTCCTTCTTTGGAAGTGGAATTCATCAGACCAAGCATTAACCCATTTTGGGCTGGTCTTAACCCGTTTTTGGGCTGGTTAAACAGCGGGTACCCATCAAAGACTTAAAATTTCATGCTTTCCCTGGATTTCTTAAAAACATCTTGTAGATTTCAAGAAAAAATGGCCATTCACGGGTCTTCATGGCGACATTACAAGTTACATGGACAAAATATTCCGTTGATCATTCGTTAACTCTCCACGAGCTGCTAAACATCAAAATGTTGATAAAATGGATTGTTCTCAGACACCAAGAGCACCCAATGGATATGTAACAGAGAAATATAACTTCTTTTACTGGCGCGTAGAATTCACAGAGGATCAGTTTTGTAAGTAGTAAGGGTATTTAAAAGAATGAAACTTAACCTATTTTAGACTGGATGAGGAGAGATACCCCTTAAAAGCTTAAAATTTACATTTTCTGTGGATTTCGCTAACTGCTTGTTGGCGATTTTCAAGAACAATTGGACATTGGCAGGTCTTACAAATTGCATAGATAGAATATTCCGCTAGTCGTTTGTTAATCCCGCTACAGGCTGCTAAACGTCAATATTTTGATAAAATCGGCTGTTTTCGGGCAGCAAATGGGTATGTAATAGGTAAACATACCTCTTTTATCAGATTCAGAATTCATGAGGGATAATGTATGATAGTATTAAGGGTATTCAAGGGAGCGTGGTGGCTCAGTGGTAGACTGTTGTACTTCTATGCTAGAGGTCCAGAGTCCGATCCCCGTCCGGGACGACTCACGTTGTGTCCTTGGCAACGCACTTTAGCCCGGTTGCCGACATGGGGGCACGATGACGCCGTGTACTAAGGCATACTGCACGTCGATGGTACATATGTCTTCACCCTCTGTAACCCTGCTTGAGCGGAGCTTGAACAGAGTTAGAATGTTGAGGAGCTGACAGTTGCTCATCGGTGCTTGGTGGTTCTCCTCCGTGTACTCCGGCTTCCTCCACCTATAAAACTGTCACGGCCACGATTGGCCATTGTGCATAAGTATGTGATCTTAAACACCAATAAACAAATAAATAAATAAATAAATAAATAAATAAATAAATAAATAAATAAATAAATAAATAAATAAATAAATAAGGGTATTCAAAAACCAGCCTTAACCCTGTTTATAGGATTAAAGACAGACAGCACCATGCCGTGTACGCTGCCTACATTACTTGTAAAATCGACACCCCCCCACTAAATCTTTTGCGAGGCGCGGTTTCGGACCCGACCACCTGACGGTTCTGACCACATCAAATAACACACCTTCGTTGTATTTAGCAGCATGGATTTCCCCAAGAAGCAAAGACAAAAATACGTCTGCGGAAAATAATGGCAAATATTTTATTTAGCCTGTATTTTTGTCCGTATAGAAAATTTTCTCACCCATATATACCTAAAAATGATTCAATGATACAATTGGACATTATTTCTCTCATAAAACGTGAAAAAACACTTGATTTATTGCATTTTAGGATTGCGCATGTATATTAGTAGTAGTGCTCGCACGTTTCACCCCCATTTGGATGACCTCGGTGGATGACCTCGGAAGTGACGTCATGTCACGTGACCCAGTGACGCCATGTTGTGTTGTCATGGTAACCCGCGTGAGCGGCCATGTTGTGACGTCATCCCCATAGTGATACGTGGTGTGAGTGCGCATGCGCAGCGCGTGTTGTTAGGGTGATACGTGTTTCCGCCGTCCATTTTGTATACTGGAGGCCGCCATCTTGGTTTCTATGGTAGCACGTGGTTGCTATGTTACCAATGGCTTCCAACAAGACAGGGGTATGTTCGGGGGTGTGTTCCTTTTGTAGAAGAGTAAATCTAATTACCACAAACAACCCGACAATCCTTCCAAATCATCAAAATCCACCCAAAAACACCGAAATTGACTTTATTTCCCAATTTTATCGGTTTAGCACGTAGTGTGCTATAGTACTAAGGGGTACCGGGGTGTGTTCCTTTGTAGAAGAGTAATGTTCTGGATTAGAATTCTCCCAGAATCCCTTTTTGGATCCTTATCCCATAACGTTTTTCCCCTATAAGATATCACGTAGTGCTATAGGACAAATGTATCCAGAATTCTCTGCTTCTATCTATATATGCAATAGTTTACGTCTACCTAGACATGTTCCTTATTCTAGAGTATACTCCAGTAGCGTAGAAGAGCCTATTAATTGAACAGCTTTACTTATTATTACTATAATTTAGCAATTTCTGGTCTATTCTTGTTAGTTCTGACCCTATTCCAAGTACTCTTGTTGTTTCATTTATCTAGATTATAACCAACCAACCAGATTGCTTGATTTCCCATAACCTGTATACAGAGTTATCTCCCTTGTGTATAATAAAAGACTATATTCAATGGCAATATCCCAGGGCACCCCCAATTTCGGCACCCCTTTTTTGAAAAAACTAATGGCCTTCGGCACCCCTTTTTTCTGAAATGAGGCTAAGAGTCGTTCGAGGAGTCACTCGAACGAGCAATTGCTCGTTAGCTCATTTGCTCGATGGGATTCGAGTCATTCGAGCAGTATGTCGAGTCACTCGATCGAGTAATTACTCGATAGCTCATCTGACAAAAACGGGATTCTCCAGAAGGCACCCCAATTTCAGCACCCCTTTTTGGAAAACATATGGCCTTCGGCACCCCCTTTTTCTGAAATGAGGCTAAGAGTCGTTCGAGGAGTCACTCGAACGAGCAATTGCTCGTTAGCTCATTTGCTCGATGGGATTCGAGTCATTCGAGCAATATGTCGAGTCACTCGATCGAGCAATTACTCGATAGCTCATTTGACAAAAAAGGGATTCTCCAGAAAGCATCCCGATTTCGGCACCCCTTTTTGGAAAACCTATGGCCCTTGGCAACCCCTTTTTGTCGTACGAGGCCATGAGGGCTATGTAAAAGCCCTCAACGAGGCATTTTATACAGCGCTCAATGTAAAATATTTATAAACAGGCTATATAAGAGATTCCATAATTGAGATTCCTATCCGACTCCGTAAAGTTGGATTCCGTGTTTTTACATAAACACCCAACGGTATTCCCCTTCCCTCCTAGTAAAAAAGAAACAAGAACTTTTGTTATAGTTTAAAACTTTATTGCCTTTTCTGTACACTGCCTGTTATATAATTCAATACTTGTTCTGTTTATTCTGTTATCTTCATCATGTTCGATCTTCGATCACTTCAGTTCAATCTTCTCTTCATTCTTCTTAGTCTTTTCAGTTCTCTTCTTCGATGTCTGTTCTGGTCAACAGTTCATCTTCGTTCACTTTGTTCTCTTCCGTTGTCATCACTGGTTCTGTATGTTGATTGTTATCGGCTGTGAAGCTTTATTGTAGAATTCTCTGTAGCGCAGTAAGATCTGGTTGTAGTGACGAATCTTCTCATTCTCGTTCATGGTTGGGATTCTATGATCTTTCTCATTCCTCTGTCCAGGTCCATCGTAGCAAGCTCGTTTGGTTCCCTGCGTACCAAACGCTGTCGATCTAGTAAGCTTTCCAATAAACTGGGTTCGACCAAAACGTATTCTTTTTCTTCACTTGTTGGATTATGCTCTGGTTCTGGCTTCTTTCCCTGCGCCGGTCATTATTGTACGGGGCATTTCTGTTGGAAGTATTGGTATCCACGACTTTCTGGTTGGATTATTGTTATTCACCTGATACGGTTTTGAGAGTTCAATTGGTTCCAATTGATTTATTCGTTTGCATTCTTCTTTTTGACCAATTTGTGTCCAATGGTTTCCGACTTGTTCAACATATTCTCTCTGATGATCCTTTGGTCTACTTTTTGTATGGATCTTCTCATGTCTTCTCAGATGGTCTCTTCTTTTGAACATCTTTGCACACCTGAAGCATTGGAAGCGTTTAGGTCCGTGGATGGATAATTTATGACGCAACAGACTTTTCTGCTGAATGAAGGATATCTGACATTTATCGCAATTATGGAGTTCACCCCATTTATGGACAGAAGTGAAATAATGTAATTCGGATGTTTCATCCCTATTTATACCATCGGGTGTTTATGTAAAAACACGGAATCCAACTTTACGGAGTCGGATAGGAATCTCAATTATGGAATCTCTTATATAGCCTGTTTATAAATATTTTACATTGAGCGCTGTATAAAAATGCCTCGTTGAGGGCTTTTACATAGCCCTCATGGCCTCGTACGACAAAAAAGGGGGTGCCAAGGGCCATAGGTTTTCCAAAAAGGGGTGCCGAAATCGGGGATGCTTTCTGGAGAATCCCTTTTTTGTCAAATGAGCTATCGAGTAATTGCTCGATCGAGTGACTCGACATATTGCTCGAATGACTCGAATCCCATCGAGCAAATGAGCTATCGAGCAATTGCTCGTTCGAGTGACTCCTCGAACGACTCTTAGCCTCATTTCAGAAAAAGGGGTGCCGAAGGCCATATGTTTTCCAAAAAGGGGTGCTGAAATTGGGGGTGCCTTCTGGAGAATCCCGTTTTTGTCAGATGAGCTATCGAGTAATTACTCGATCGAGTGACTCGGACATACTGCTCGAATGACTCGAATCCCATCGAGCAAATGAGCTAACGAGCAATTGCTCGTTCGAGTGACTCCTCGAACGACTCTTAGCCTCATTTCAGAAAAAAGGGGTGCCGAAGGCCATTAGTTTTTTCAAAAAAAGGGGTGCCGAAATTGGGGTGCCTGGGGGATATTGCCATTGAATATAGTCTTTTATTATACACAAGGGAGATAACTCTGTATACAGGTTATGGGAAATCAAGCAATCTGGTTGGTTGGTTATAATCTAGATAAATGAAACAACAAGAGTACTTGGAATAGGGTCAGAACTAACAAGAATAGACCAGAAATTGCTAATATAGTAATAATAAGTAAAGCTGTTCCAATTAATAGGCTCTTCTACGCTACTGGAGTATACTCTAGAATAAAGGAAGCATGTCTAGGTAGACGTAAACTATTGCATATATAGATAGAAGCAGAGAATTCTGGATACATTTGTCCTATAGCACTACGTGATATTCTTAATAGGGGAAAAACGTTATGGATAAGGATCCAAAAAGGGATTCTGGGAGAATTCTAATCCAGAACATTACTCTTCTACAAAGGAACACACCCCGGTACCCCTTAGTACTATAGCACTACGTGCTAAACCGATAAAATGGGGAAATAAAGTCAATTTCGGTGTTTTTTGGGTGGATTTTGATGATTTGGAAGGATTGTCGGGTTGTTTGTGGTAATTAGATTTACTCTTCTACAAAGGAACACACCCCCGAACATACCCCTGTCTTGTTAGAAGCCATTGGTAACATAGCAACCACGTGCTACCATAGAAACCAAGATGGCGGCCTCCAGTATACAAAATGGACGACGGAAACACGTATCACCCTAACAACACGCGCGCTGCGCATGCGCACTCACACCACGCATCAAAATGGGGATGACGTCACAACATGGCCGCTTACGCGGGTTACCATGACAACACAACATGGCGCCACTGGGTCACGTGACATGACGTCACTTCCGAGGTCATCCACCGAGGTCATCCAAATGGGGGGTGAAACGTGCGAGCACTACTACTTATATTCTTAGAAGAATCTCTGTCTGTTATTAAACTACGGCGTGTCTTTGATCTCGTTTGGGGACGCTCAGTGATTAGCACCTTTTCGACAAGAGCCATCGAAATTGAAAATAAAAAAAAATAATCAAATTTCACTAAAACCTTTTACAGAATCGTGTTTTCAGAAAACGCTTTCGCGATTGCGTGTGTCGTTTTCAAAATTCGGATCAGTAAGCACGAAATTATAAATATGTTGTTGTCATAACAGAATTGAAAGCATGTCGGTCAAACTTGCATGACGTCAGAACTCGAATCGGGTTAAATACTGCGGTGTAGTGATAGGACGAGAGTAAGAAACGCTGATATCGCAGTAGGCTTTAAAATGTCCATGGAATGGTCCTAAAATCAAAGTTTATATTGCAGCTTTATTGCAAATAGGTTTCCGTTGTTTCTTGTTGAAATGTTATTTCCGTCAAGGCCAAGTACCATAGAAATTTGAATACTGGGCAGTGGGATAGAACACCTGCCCCATGAACAACTGCCTCCTATTAAAATTAATTAGCAGGGACATCACCCCCCCCCCCCCCCCCCACCCATATGCTGTTTATTTTACCTAGGACACCAGCCCCCCCCCCCCCCCCTGCTGTTTTTTTTACCAAGGACACATGCCCCCCCCCCCCCCTCCTACTGTTAGATTAGATTAAACATATTTTATTTGCCATTTGACAATGCAAATCAGGATTGGAGGACAAGTGCTTACCACTTAGAAGCCCCTCCGTTCCTGTAAAGTGACTAATAATTTACAATATGGCAGAACGTATTCCATAAATAACAGAATCTAGCAAAATCTAAATATTATAAACATTATAGACAAACACAAATTAAACTGAGAGAAAGAGAGAGAGAGAGAGAGAGAGAGAGAGAGAGAGAGAGAGAGAGAGAGAGAGAGAAAAAAAAAATAAATAGAATATAAAGAAAAAAAGAAAACATGAAATACAACATTAGATCCAGTGATGATGCCCGCCACCCACCCATTTGCATTCTGTAGTATCTTGGCCGTAATGGGAGTCTAAATTAACATCTTGATTACAGCCACTGAGCAAAGGTTTTCACTTCTGGGGATGTTCACACAACTGTTTGTTCACCAAGTACACCTGCCCTGCCACGGGCCCCTCCCCATTGACCTTTCTATTTTTAGAAGCACCCAGGCCGACGGGGAGAGGGCGTTGTTGGGAGCATGGCTAGATTTTGCTTTAAAATGAGGTTGAAGGAAGGTACCCTCAAATCTGGGGCGAAAGTGGCGAAAATGACAAAAGGCTACGTCAACGTATGGTGACGGTATAAACTACAGGCGATCTGGGCGATGTACAGACGAAAAATAATACCTTGGAGCCGGTTAGGCAATTTGGCACAAAAAACTCCGACTTTATGCTCAATCGCTGCTCTACAGTAGTCTACAACAGTCCCCAAGTCCATTCCAAACTGATAGAGTCGGGACGAATAGTACTCTCACTTTCCACGCGATGCGTGGTGTTCTTCACGCGGCCTCGACACTCGCAACAGATGCCAAACTGTCAGCCAGGGTGCGTAGAACAAGTTATGAAAATTAGAAGTCGCTGCCTTCAGCGGTCTAGACACGGTTCATGTTTGTGAGAAGTGCAATTTTAATGTCTAATTGGCAAATTTTCAATAATCGTTTCCCGCCAAAAAACCTACTCACCGCCGATTTCTTTTCACTTCAACATCTGACGATTATCTAAGTTTTAAAGATAGTGTCAGGATACCCCTCCCCCGCCGCTCTTTTGGAGCTGGTTAGGCAATGTGGCACCGGAACCTGGGACGTTATGCTCAATCGCAGCTCTACAGTCGTCTACAACACTGCCTGTGTCCATTCTAAACTGATAGAGTCGGGACGAATAGTACTCTCACATTCCAAGCGATGCGTGGTGTTTTCCACGCGGTCCGGACACTCCAAACAAATCCCAAAATGTCGGCCAGGGTTCGTAGAACAAGTTCTGAAAATTTCAAGTCGCTGCCTCCAGCGGTCTGAACACCGTTCGTGTATGTCAGAAGTGCTATTTTAATGTCCAATATGCAAATCTTCGTCAATCTTTTCCTGCCTGCCAGAAACCCAATCACCGCCAATTTCTCTTGACTTTAAACTTCTGAGATTCTCGTAGGTTTAAAGGTTGTGTTGGGATCCCTGGTGGCTGTCTTAAAGAAGCAACTTCCATTTAGAGTCAACTCTCCACCAGTCACACACAATTGTAACATTTAAGTGGACTTACTCCAGCGAGGAGGCACTGAAGGATTCTGCGCCCATTTCCGACGTCTTTTTTCGAACTGGCTTGAAAAGGGAGGACCAAATTCAAACAATTACCTCCTCTCTCCAAAACACCATATCTCAGCCAATTCTAGGCAGATTTTCATGAAATTTCCACTCCTTGTTCAGGAATAGTTGTGGCATCACTTTCCACGAAGAGAGACATGAATTTCGCATTTCGTCACGTCGAATTGGAAAAGAGCGTATGCGCAGGGATTTCTCTGAAAACATCTTGGAAGTTTTCAAAGAAAAAATGGCCATTTGCAGTTCTTAGTGTGACATTACAAGTTGCATGGAAAAATATTCCTGTTAGCACTTGTTAACCCTCTACAAGCTGCCAGACATCAATATTTTGGATACATTTGAGATAAAATGGACCATTTTCAAATAGACACAGCACTCAGTGGGTATGTGTGAAACAAACATAACTCCTTTTGTGGGTCATTAACTTCTAGGACGACGATATTGATATTAACCCACTCCACCGTTAATGATGGTTTTTACCTAAACAATTTTCTTATCAAACTGAGTCATTTGAGAGTACTATACTCACCTTTCTCATAACATCAATGAAGGAACTTCAGTGAGACAGTTAAAAACAATTCATCAGACACTGTGGGGTCATGAAGAATCATGGAATCTCATCGGGAAAAGCCATGATTCTCCAGAATCATAAAGTCTAGTTGGTTACTAATGTTTAAGTTATTCCATAAACAAATATTACATGATATTTTTTAACAAAGGTAAACAACTCCCACAGTTTTAATCGGATTTCGCTGGTCATTAAACTTGACATAGACATTGTTGCTATAGAGACATATACCAACTAGAGGTACTGTGAGAAAACTCACAAAGTGATCCCCCCCCCCCCCCCCCACGCCTGAAATGTATAAGTTAGATTATCTGCTCTTGGAAATGTCAGAATGGAATTATATTCCTTCATGCACATCTTCATATGGAGTTCTTCCATTGTGTAAATTTTCATGAAAATTCTTCAAACGGTTTAGGAGGAGTTGCACTTACAAGGATGGACAGACGGTATAAGTTAGATTATCTCCCCTTGGTAATGCCAGAACGGAATTATATTGCTTCATGCACATCTTCATATGGAGTTCTTCTATTGTGTAAAGTTTCATGAAAATTCTTCAAACAGTTTAGAAGGAGTTGCGCTTACAAGGATGTACAGACGGTATAAGTTAGATTATCTCCCCTTGGAAATGTCAGAACGGAATTATATTGCTTCATGCACATCTTCATATGGAGTTCTTCCATTGTGTAAAGTTTCATGAAAATTCTTCAAACGGTTTAGGAGGAGTTGCGCTTACAAGGATGGACAGATGGATAGATGGATACCCCCAAACTTTGTTTGCGGGGGGGGGGGGGGGGGGGGGGGGGTGTATAAAAATAATCGAAATCTGTTAACTATTGCTTAAGTTTTGCCATAAACAAGATTTACAGAATATGTTTATAACAAAGGGTCATAACTCCCAAAATTTTCAAGAGATATCGGTGGTTATCGAACTTGACGTAGACATTGTTGCTATAGAGACATATACCAAAAAGAATTGAAATCAGTTGACTATTGTTCAAGTTATGCCATACACAAAGTTTGGACAGATGGACGGCGTTCTAAAGTATATCCCTCCCTTGCGGGGAGATAATAAGAAGCAAGGTATCATGGAGTATCTGGAAGAGTCGCATGGGTTCAGTTTGGGAATTTGTTTAGTTATTGTGCTTATTGTGAAAATATAAAGAGATATAAGAGGAAAGAATAAAACTCACTTGGTAGTTTTCCCTTATTTTTATTATTATATACACATTATTCAAACTGCACTCGTAGTGTTTGGCTGCCATTATGTGACCATTTAACTGAAAAAGAATAAAAGTAGATCAAATTTATGAGCTGCCGTTGAAGCAAGACTACCGAGCTTGTTAACTGATATACAATCAACAAACATACATAATTTTATTGAAACAATTGGCAGGATTCCACGATGCTGTATACCAATTACGAAATATTAATAAAGTCTGAATGGTGAATCAGATGGAGATTTTAAAAGATGATTCATGATATTACACATGCTAAAATTTGTCCCCCCCCCCCCCCCCCCCCACCACCACCACCAAAGCAGTCCAAATAAATAAGAATTGAGGGATTTACTTTTGAACAAACTTGAAACTGAACCCATGGCCAGTTTTGGTGTTGTATACCAAATACCAAATATCAAAACATTCTGAATGCTGGTTCTCAAGAAGATTTTAAAGATAATTCCTCTCTTGCACCAAGTTAAAATCAGAACTCCCATAGGGAGCCTAATTAACCCTGTACATAAATATCAAACCAGTGGTTTCATCTGAACAAATTGAATCTTACCCCTCTGAGGATAGTGTATACAAAATATGAATAAATTCTGACCAGTGTATCTCAAAAAAGACCATTTTTAAAGATTATATTCATCATATATATTGGGCCGAGTTAAATTTTGGGCTCCAATAGGACCCCAAACATTAACCAAGGGAGTTGATCTTAACATATTTGAATCTAAAGATGGTGCATACCATGGATCATAAAAGATTCGGACTAGGGCATTTGAGAAGAAAGACTCTTAAAGAATATTCCACCATTAGGGAGCCCAAACACTAAGTTATTAATCAAGGGACTTGATTTGAACAAACTTGAATCTGACCCCCACATAGAAGCAGTGTCCCAAATATCAAAAGATCCTTACTTGAAAGGATTCTGGCTGGTAGATCTGAGGAGGAAGATTTTTAAAGAACTTTCCTCATATCGCACCGAATTAAAATTTGAGCTCCAAAAGGAAGCCCCAAAATTCACCCAGGGACCTGATTTGAACATATTTGAATCTGACTATAATTTCTAAAAAAATTTGTTTGCAAATATGCTGACTCAGCATTTCTTCGAATCGTGCCTCTCCCCTCTCACATACCAACAGATCACACTGACCTAACCGGTGGCAATTAATTTTTTACACTACCCCATTCTATTTGCCCTAAGGATGCTTCATACCAAATAACAGTTCTTGCTTCCGTGCAGTTTGGGATCTTGGGCGATTTGAATATATTTCTATTTTTAGCTTCCGGGATTCCCACGGTGTCAAAATAAATCGATGCACGACCTAAAGTCATAATGTTCGAGTCTACACACAAATCTCATGTGATATCTACATGTATTTTAACTGTGTACATGTACAGGAAAACATTCATTTTTTTTATACGGACGATCCATCGCCACTCTGAATTCATTTAGGTATTGTCTTTCATATAAGGTTTATATAGTTTGACCTGCATATACAGGCGTATTTGTTTGCAATTTATAGTGCTTTAATGGGGTAACATGACGCATAATATTTTAAAATACAACTACTGAGTGGTGTCTGTATAGCTCAGTTGGGGCCCTACCCCCCACTCCGAACCAAGGAAGAAAACTGTTCCCCAATTGTTGGTTACAGATGTCACATCACTGTCAACTCAAATTCAATTCCACTGTGAACGTTATCGAAAATTGTAAAATGCGTCACAACATTCTGCGTTTTCTCGATCAGCATTTCATTTTCATTTAATTGGAGTCGACGGTGATGCAACGTCTAAAACCAACCAGGAGCTAATTCAAATTGGGAATTAGACTTTCCTAGCTGACCAGAAGATTCATCGGAAATTTCTGTCTACTTGCATTTAATTGTTATGTATGTCACATCACCGTCAACTCAAATTCAATTATTTCAATTCAATGCGTCGGTGTTGCAATGTATATAATAATTCGGCCTTATGACTCGATAATATCACATACTAACTTTGGTTCAAATTGGACCATCGGTTCAGAAAACAGAAGTTTGGGGTGAGGCAAAAAATCCCCCCCCCCCCACCCCCAACATTACAAAGGAAAAGATTGCGCTCTCTCTCAGTCAGGTGAGCTAAAAAAAATCAGAAAAAATCAATAGCTACCATCTAGACAACACCAATACCACATATGAAATTTGAAACTGATCGGGCGAGAGATGCGGCCTGTATGATGTGCTGAAGGAATTGTGGATGGACAGATGTAGATTTGTATTTGTACAACAGTTCGCAATCCATCCCAATAGCTCAATTTGACATCGTCAAGCTGAGCCAAAAATGTAGAATATCCAGTAGGCCTTCTTCAACTGTATAACAGCAAGAAAATTAATCAAAATGAGTCTCAAATGAAAGTTTCAATGACACAGCAGCTTGCTGAGTGTAGTGTTATATATAATGAAACGACAAGGCCCAAAAAAGTTAAAAATATGTTTCTCGGACCCTCCCTCATGGCACTTTTGGCTCTGCATGCTCTCTTTTTATAACCAATGCAAACTTGAAAATAATAATGAAAGTGTCAATGACACTGTAACTCAACTTTGAATATGACAGGAATTAGTATTTGCTGTAACAGGTCCACAATAAAGAATATGACAGAAATCAGTATTTGTTGTGACCAAATCAACAATAATGAATAAGAGAAAAAGGAGTTTTGTTGTGACCACGTCAAGCATAGTAAATCATTTACAAGGTGACTGCAATGGTCTAAAGAATAGGACATAAGTATTATACCTGATGCATTCCATGTTAGTAAACATTCACACAAAAACACTCGTTCTCGTCCCACGGTGATAGCAAAGGTACCCAAGAAGTTTCATAAAGATCGGTTCATAAATACGGCCTCTAGCCCGAGCCATATTGGCATTTGCACTTACAGTGCTGAAAGTAACACTAAATAAATCAAAGTTAGTCTAATTTGCATAATTTACGCACGAGAAAAAACCCTGTGTTATATGTGATGTATACCATGGTACGAAACATTCCTACAAAAAAATTATTCAAATCAGAGCTTTCATATGGAAGTTCTGCGCAAAAATCTGATTGCACCTAATTTTGTACAAAATGGCTTCCAGCGGCCATCTTGAATTTCAGACCGGACCCAAAAACATTCGTTCTCGTCCCACGGTGATAACAAAGGTACCCAAGAAGTTTTGTAAAGATTGGTTCATAAATACGGCCTCTAGCCTGAGCCGTATAGAAGTTGTGTACAAAAAACTGATTGGACCTAATTTCGGTACAAAATGGCCACTGGCAGCCATCTCGAATTTTGGGCCGTGCCCAGAAACATTCGTTCTCGTCCGAAGGTGATAACAAAGGTACCAAAGAAGTTTCGTGAAGATCGGTTCATAAATACAGACTCTAGTCCGAGTCGTATTGACATGTGCACTTACTGTGTATAAGTAGCACTGAATAAATCAAAGTTCATCTAATTTGCATAATTTCTGCACGAGAAAAAGAAAAACGTATTCTATGTGACAAGCAGGGTTACCCAGCGTTGCGCGGGCTGAGGACAGTATTCTCCCTTAATCTATACTATATTTTGCCGGTCATAACTGTTGGTGCCCCTCTACACCCCCACCCCCACCCGGTACTTTTTTAAACCTCACCATTAGATTTCTGGTAAAAATTACCCCTAGTAGACCCCTTTGAAGACCTATATCGGTGAGAAACATTTTGGTAATAACTTTTGGTGCACCTCAACACCCCCACCCCACCCCGATAATTTTTTAAACCTCACCATTAGATTCCTGATAAAAAACATACCCCTAGAATACCCCTTTGAGGTCAACTATCGGTAAAAAAAATTTTGGTCAAAACTTTTGGTGCCCCCCCCCCCACCCCACACACTTTTAAACCTGACGATGACCTCCGCCATAAAAAGTACTCCTAGTAGACCCATTTTGGACACTCGGGGTGAGCCCATATTCATTTCTATAGCAGACAGACAGACAGAGAGACAGAGAGACAGACAGACAGACAGACAGACAGACAGACAGACATTCTAAAATATAGTATAGAAAGATGTATTCCATGTTACTAAACATTCATACAAAAATTTATTCAAATCAGAACTTTCATACAGAAGTTCGGTACAAAAAAACTGATTGCACTAACTAAAGTACAAAATGGCTGCTGGTGGCCATCTTGAATTTCGGTCCGCACCCAAAACCACTCGTTCTCGTCCCACGGTGATAACAAAGTACTCAAGAAGTTTCGTAAAGATCGGTTCATAAATACGGCCTCTACCCCGAGTCGTATTGGCATTTGCAGTTACAGTGCTGAAAATAACACTAAATAGATCAAAGTTAGTCTAATTGGCATAATTTATGCAGGAGAAAAAACCTGTATTATATGTGATGTATCCCATGGTACTAAACACTCACACAAACAATTATTCAAATCAGCGCTTTCATATGGAAGATCTGCGCAAAAATCCTGCTTGCACCTAATTTTGTACAAAATGGCTGCCAGCGGCCATCTTGAATTTCAGACCGGACCCAAAAACACTTGTTCTCGTCCTATGGTGATAACAAAGGTACCCAAGACGTTTCGTAAAGATCGGTTCATAAATACGGCCTCTAGCCCGAGCCGTATTGGCATTTGCACTTGCAGTGCTGAAAGTAACACTAAATAAATCAGAGTTAGTCTAATTTGCATAATTTACGGACGAGAAAAAACCCCGTATTATATGTGATGTATCCCATGGTACTAAACATTAATACAAAACATTATTCAAATCAGAGCTTTCATATGGAAGTTCTACGCAAAAATCTGATTGCAGCTAATTTTGTACAAAATGGCTGAAAGCGACCGCCTTGAATTTCGGACCGGACCCAAAACACTCGTTCTCATCCTACGATGATAACAAAGGTATACCTAAAATGTTTCGTAAAGATCGGTTAAAAAATACGGCCTCTAGCCCGAGCCGTGTTGACGGGCCATGACAATATCTCGAATTTGGCTTCGCCAAAGTTGAGCTAAAAATCATCCCAAATCAACAATAAGACTGAAGGAGCAATAAAACTTTTATCTTTTTCACCTGTGATGGGGCCCTCCATTTCAGCAAATCTCAATTCCCTTCCTCCTCTTATCATTTGTGTCAAGCAAGTGTAATTAGATTCTGCTAAGCAGTTTTTGAAAATTGTACAGTGGTTACGCCCAGAACAGACGTCAAACTTTTTGCGAATCTAATTTATTAGCAATTTGGATCTATTTTAATTCAAAATGCCGGACTTTACACATAGTTTGCAACATACGTCAAACCAAATTCACATTGGACTCAAATACTAACGACAGATTTAGCAGGGTTGTGAATAGATGGGGGGGGGGGGGGAATATGTTTAAGGTAACCCTCCCCCTCCCCAACACACATGCTCTCTTTCTCTTGGAACGGGTTTGTCGTTGCAGTATTAAGGAGTGAGTACTGAAAGTTGTCAACCGTGTGCAGACCAGTCAATATGGCGCCCTATTCGAATCATGCAAAAATTATCCCTTCCTCAACTTGAGATTAACCCAAAGTTTCCTTATGTATTCCTTCGGATACTGTGCACAATTGATTCCAGTCCAACCCAGATTAGCACAATTTAGAGGATATTTTTCAGAAATTTCTCCCAGTAGGTCCCCCATCGCCTAGTCTCAGTGACACTATTCACTGCCATAGGCCTACCTAAGCTCGCAGCCCAGGTAGGCCTGTGATGGTAAGTAGTCTTACTGAGACTTGGAGCCAAAGTCCTCTCTAAGAGATGCGGCAGTAGTAAGAAGTCTAGCAGACGCTTCACCGCCGATGACAGGCCTTGGGTGTCCGGCCAGTGGCATTCTGCCCTTCCGTATTTGTCCTATCAGTTATTTGTCGGATAGCATGATTCAGACCACAAATTTTATTCAGTAGCACCTCCGTCGCCTAGTCTCAGTGACACTATTCACCATCATAAGACTACCTGGGCACGCACCTCAGGTAGGCCTATGGTGGTAAGTAGTTGTACTGAGAAGTGGTGCCATAGTCCTCGCTTTCAGATGTACTGGTAGCAGGAAGTCCGACAGGTACTTCGCCATCTATGACAGGCAGGGGACCTGCATGCCACTCTACAAAACCGTACCGTGTTTGTCCTCGCAGCCATCAGACACCCCCCCCCCCCCTCCCGATTGTGCCTACCTGAGCACCCAAACTCTAAATAATATGGAATAGAAAATAGCTCAGGGAGATGATGGTGTACAGCACATGTAATGAAGTTATGATAACATGTTGTGGCAATGTGCCCAAGTTTCCTATTGCCCCTACCCCAACACCCTCCCTGGTGTTAATCCAGCCTTCATATTCAGAACGTTTTAATAAAAAGTAATTCATTACTGTCATTCAATCTTCTAACTACAACGGAATCAGGTCGTAAATCTTCTTCGAATATATCTTTATTGTACAAATGCCTCTGAAGACCAGGGCAGCGTTGTGTTATCACTGTTTTTACAATTCCAGTTTTACCTATTCACTGCATCAAATACAATGATAAAAAACAACACATAATTTAAATTCAACTCTGGGTTGTCAACATATATTGTTCGCCGAGAACTGTTATACATAAATCCGCACCTTTCAACATTTTTGCCTTCTTCTTGATGAGTTTTGTTCCAGTTCTTGCATAGATTCTATCTACCAACACACGGGTAAATAAAACTTGAGGACATTATGCATTGACGTTTCCCTTGACGGCGGGAATTCCCCAGTCCACAACAGAGGGGCAAGTGACGAGAACAATTGAATATAAATCACACAGCTCATTTGCATTGAAATAGGTTTGACATTGGCTCGACCGTCTGTTGCAAGCTCGGATCTATTTGAAACAAATTTAATTCTGGAATTAGGATCAAAATTGGCTCGACAAAGCTAATAGGTAGCACGGCAGTAGACAGATGTTGCAACAGACGGTCAGATTTTTAGCAGACCCAATTCAAGAATTTGAATTGGATTCGCAAAACGTTTGACGTCTGTTCTGAGCGTAAGATGAATCAACATCATCATGGTCATAGTTCATTTGTTCCTTATCACTGGGTCAGCTTGTAAGAACAGCCTGGAGCAAACACATTTCAAGTACATAATTCTCACTAACCTCGGTAACAGCAATATTCTTGAGACCAGTCTTCGGCTAAAAAACATGGAGAAAAATAAAATAAGTTACAAAATAATTAAAAATGTTCAGAACTGATTCAAGACATTGTTTAAACCTGTATGTTATCCCCCTACCCCCCCCCCCCCCCCCCCCAGATGTTGTATACCAAATATCGAAATATCTTCACTAGTGGATCTGATGAAGATTTTTAAAGAATATTCCTCATAAACTTTGGGTTCCAATAGAGAGCCCAACTATCAAAGCAAGGATTCAATCTGAACAAACTTGAATCTGACACACGGAGAGATGTCACATACCAACTATGAAAAGATTTTGCCTGGCGGATCTGTAAAAGAAGATTTAAAAAAAAAATTCTCTCATACTGCACTAAGTTAAAATTTGGTCTACAACAGAGAGCCCAAATATTAACCCAGGGATGTAATTTGAACAAACTTGAAACTGACTGCCATAGAGATGCTGTTTATCAAATATAAAGAAGATTCTTACTGATGGCTCTGGAGAAGATTTTTTTTTAATTTTGGAAAACAATTTATGCATGCTATCAGTGTTCCGACCCCTGTGTGCGTGCCAACTTTATTTTAACAAATTTGAATTGGCATATGATAAGGAACAGGCATATCAAATTTGGTTTAATTTGCCCAGTGGCTGATGAGAAGTTAGTTCTGCGGGTCTGTCAGACGACAGGACAACAGACAGAAAGTGATCACTAACTTTCTGTCAGGTGTGTTAAAAATGCTGGGTACAGTTATGCATGTAAGTTTATGTAAAATCATTCATAAGAGTAAATCAAACACCAAAGTGAAAGAAGATGATTTGGGGGGGGGGGGGGGGGGGGGTCAATGGTGTTACCATGAACCACACATTTCAAATGTACAGTACATATACTACAAGTAATACTAAATCACACTTGAAGAGATTTTCCTTGCCAGTCATGGAGTTCATGAGCTGAAAAATTGCTACTGCCTCATTCTTTTTATCTTGGGAATCTTGCAGGGTGGGAAACCTATGGCACTATGACTTGGTTGTAAACCATCCTCCATGCACTGTAAAACGACCTCATCTATGACAATAACTTTCCATTGGCCACAGGATCGAGTTTTCTCAAAACAACAGAATGTTTCTGATTGCTCAGAAGGTATTTTTAGCTCATGGGGGGGGGGGGGGGGGTGGGGGTGGTAGGGCTTACTTCCCATCCGCCATTTCCATTTTGACCATTACATTACTGACTTCTCCAAAAATTACAGGACCGAATTTGATATGTTTGAAAAGATAAATAATGTTCCTTATCATATGGCAATTCAAGTTTGTTTTAAATAGTTGTCAACATGCCACAGGGGGCACCACAGGAGATCACACATGTATACCTATGTTAGCACCCAATTTTTTACCCTTAAAAATATCTTATTCAGAAGCACCCATCAAAATCTTTCAATATTTGGTCTCAGCATCCTTAATGGAATCAAATTTGTTCAAATCAATTCCCTGCATTCATATTTCCATATTGGAATTCAGGGAAATAAAAGGAATTTTTTTCCAGCCCACCACACAGAATCTTAAACTATTTGGTATGCAACATCCTTTAGGGGAGGGGATTCTACTTTTTTAAAGTGGGCTTCTTATGGGAGCACAAATTTTAATTTAGTACAATGAGGAATATTCTTTAAACATCTATTCATTTTCTCCTTCAGATTCACTAGTCAGAACCTTTTGATATTTGGTATACATTATTATAAGGGGATCCGATTCCACCTTGTTCAAACTGAGTTGCTGTGAACATTTTTGGGCTCCTTATAGGGACTGAGTTTAAACCCATAGCAATAAGAACCCTAGATAAAAAATTTCTGAAAATCTTCTTCAGATCTACCAGTTAGAATCTTTACTTTTAGATGTTTAGAGTACATCCTTACTATTGTGATCCCAATACTGTAACAGTATGGGGTGTAATTAGAGTACAGGTCGGACAATTAGATGGAAAAAAATAATAATTTGGGGTGGAATAGTAGTAGAGTAGTACATGGTGGCATACTATTGTCCTATCTTGAAGTTGATCTGACATTAAAATATTTCAAAAAACTACATCCGGAATAAGTTACCACTAAGTTTTCAAAAACATGTAGCTGAAGACAAAGATCATAGTAGCCCAGTTCAAGTTCTGATGAAATTTAAAACTGATTAAATTTCATCAGAACTTCGTATTTTTAATATTTTCATAATCGCAATCCATGATTTTGGCTCACTTCTCGGTCAAAGATTACCAGAACAGAAACAATAAAATCTCTTGAAACAATGAAACCCTCTTGTTTCATCTGGAGTCAAAATATAATCCAAATTCAATTAAATTATTTAATAATAAATATGCATATTTATTCATTATTTACTAATTTATTTATTTGAGTTTAAGGTCACATATTTACGCACACTGTGACAGTTTTACGGGTGGAGGAAACCATAGAGAACCACCAAGCAACTGCGAGCAATTGTCAGCTCCCCAACATAGTAATGACACACAGGCAGGATTAGCATTGCCTGAAGACTGCACCATCGACGTGCAGTACTCCTTAGTACAGAGTGTCATCGCACTCCCATGTAGGCAACCAGGATAAAGTGCCCTGCCCAAGGACACAGCGTGGGTCGTTCCGGATGGCGATTGAACACAGGACCTCTAGCATAGAAGTCCAACAGTCTACCACTGAGCCACCGAGCTTCCATATTTATTAATTTGTTT
Source organism: Pictodentalium vernedei (assembly GCA_031216915.1). NCBI lineage: Eukaryota > Metazoa > Mollusca > Scaphopoda > Dentaliida > Dentaliidae > Pictodentalium > Pictodentalium vernedei. The sequence goes on along the minus strand of CM062296.1, from coordinate 530,502,618 downwards.
CATTTTTAGTACATGTATTAGTCAGGGAACGGGTCAACTCGCCCTCGGGTCAACTCGTCCTCGGGTCATGTCGCCCTCGGGTCATGTCGCCCCGGGCCAAGTCGCCTCCGATCAACTCGCCCCGGGTCAAGTCGCCCCCAGCCCAATTAAAAAAAACTTAACTCTAGTTATAACTTATATCAGCAATTTTTTTTTTTATTTTAATACTATAATCTATTATTTACAACAATATTATGAAGTCCAGCCAAACCAGCATTTTTTATTTCAATAATATATATTTTATTATTTTACAATATAAATTACAATATAAAGTTGGTTGCAGCAATCGTACAAAACACGTACAGACACATTTATACTAATTAATCATGAAAATGTATTGAAATCGCCGAGAAATATATGACGAACAATGGGGAAGTAAAACCTATTTCCTTTTCGCCGTGGAATGGGGAACGTTTGCTTTTTCCGAAGTTCAAGAAAATGTATTGGAATCACAAATGATTTTCGCCGAGGAATATCATGTGGAATGGGGAAACGTGGGTTCCGATTTTAATTCATTCGTTGGAACTGTAACATGTTGTGGCAACATGTTGCAAATATGTCAAATAAGTGTGTTATTTTTTTATTGTAAATAGCAAGAAGCCAAAACATCCACTGGTCAGTGTACAGGTTAATTTTGGCGTTAGCTGTACTGGCCAAAACTAGCAATTACTTGTAATTATTTTTCTTATCCTTATGGAAAAGTGTCTTTAGTTTAAGAGTCGGTTTACTGGTTATTTCAAAATATTTTGTGGGGGATTTCCATTATTTAGGAGGACCCGACCGCTCACATAATTTACATCGCATATTGTTGTCCCGTTCGTTATCAGTCGGCTTAGAATTTCTACCCATTTCATAAAATATTGTTGTGCATTAGAAGGGAGCTTTTAAATTAATATATTTACCAGAGCCTATTAATAGTATTATTTTATCCTCGCCGCAATGAATAATGAAGAAATAATAACATGTACATGTGGACTTGACAAGCATATTTTATCGATTTACGTACATTTATTGTACGAACTCATTCCCACTACACACGAATTCAGGTGTGCTATTCACGCTTTATTCGGTATTCGATCATATTTCTTGCTGTCAATGCTTTAAATGTTCACATTTGCGTGTTATAAATCCAAATGCCATCGCGTGCTTCGATACGGAGATTGCCGGGAAGCAACCAACTTCCTTATTTGGAACCTGACCCGTTTCCGAAAAGCAACCCTCAGTTACGTCGTGGTCGTTTCGCTGGGTCGCTTTCGAGGGTATAAATAGCCCGAAGCGCCCCAGTAGGACGACCCGGTGACCCAACAGGCAGACGAACCACAAGCAACAAACTTCCAGTAACAAGAATAAACCTGATCAGAGATTAAAACCAAATAAAAGGTAGCTTTGCAAGTGAAAACCCAATCAACGTTGACCGAGATTCGACAACGCACAATGTGGAATCCTATTTTTAGTAGCGATCTTTTTTGTAAACAAATCTGAAGCGTGGCTAATCAACATACACTTCGTATAAGAATTATCCACCTTGATGTGAAAAAAAAAAACGTCTGTCATTTCTATTTCGGCTCAGAACACAACCTTCTCATTGTAATGAATCAACACACAAATGATTCAGCCGTGGAGACCCTTGTATTCACTTAAATCGTTATAAGTAATGTACAAGTATAATTTTAAGAGTAAGTATTGATTGTTTGAGTTACAAACAACCAATATTTTTACTGTTCCCTGTCAAAATCCACAATAGTTAGTAAGACCCTTCAGGCCGGTTAATCCTATTCAAGTGATTTATTTGTACCTGACTCCCAGAACAGTTCCAGGCCCATCATTATACTTGAGAATGTAGTACAATACAGCCCTGTATATAAATATAAAGGAACTTCTTGTAAATATGAAAATAAAAATGTATAACTGGAGATATTTCTCTCTTCTCGTCAATTATTAACCCAGGTGACCCATTGTCCATATGTGACCCGGTGACCCAGTGACCCAAAGATTTCCCTACCACTACCAGAAACCGAGCCCGACGACCAGGGCAAGAGAGAAATAAAGGATAACCATCATCAAAAGAAACCGAGACCAGGTTAGATGGGGAACACCAGACATGTAAAATAGCCGCTAACCAGGCTCAACAGAACACAGAAACAGGGTGACAAACCATTTAACCCCTCACCAGCAACCAACCACTCTACCATTTTAAACCTCTTGTTTGTGGTGTTGGGGGTCGCACTCTGTTCCGCCCATTTAAGAACTCGGCCACGCTACACATTTTGGTGGCACATAGGTGGGATAAATTTTAAAATGCACAAATAAATGATAATCAAACAGAAATGCTTTGGAATTTATAAAGAACTATAACTCCAACAAAAGTAGTACGACGGTTACTATAAAATTAGTGAGCATTAAAAATAAATAATTTTGTGGTTGCCTCTAAAAATAAATAAATAAATATGCCGAAAAATAATAAAAAGGGTCAACGTCGGGAAGCTGCTACCAATGGTAATCCAGAAGAAATGTCTGATGACCACTCAGACTGTATATCAGAGAGGGGAGAGTCACCAAGTATTGTGGAACCGGGTCCCTTAGTAGATCAAGGTGCTCCTGAAGAAATTAAAAATTTAATCCAGGACAATAAAACCAAAATTGGGGAGCTAAATTTACAGATTGGAGATTTGCACCAAAAGATAGATCTACTAAGTGGTGCATTAAATAAAATGGTCCAACAGAATGAGGGCATGTTGGGGCATAGTAAAGAGGGAGAAAACATGTATATGGACATGGCTCGACCAAGGCCATTTGAAACCGAGAGACCAAGTGGGCGGGTGAATTATGAGCAGACCTACCCGGTAATGAAACCGAGCACCTAATTGGTGGGACTGGAACCAACATAATAATGCTGAACACCCCACCCATCCCAACTACGAATGGGAAAATAACCATCCTGAACTGCATGTACCTAACACAGGACCACAAGGCAATAGGAGGTGTGATCATAATGCAGGTTTTACTAGACCAGACACCTACGATGGAAAATCTAGTTGGACTGATTACCTCACTCACTTTGAAATGGTCAGCAGATTGAATGGTTGGGATAACCAGGTGAAAGCTATGCAGCTAATAGTATGCATGCGTGGTCCAGCAAGAAGCATTCTGTCAGATATAAACCAGGATCATCTCAACAGTTACTCACACTTAGTGGATATTTTGGGTTCTCGCTTCGAACCTCGTAACCAGTGTGAAATGTACCGAGCGCAACTGAATGCCCGAACCAGACGTCGGGACGAGAGCTTGTCTGAGCTAGCACAAGATATTAAGAGATTAGCAAGAAGGGCCTATCCCTCAGCATCCAGTGAGTTACGAGATAGCCTAGCATACAAAAGCTTTCGAGATGCACTCATTGATGAAGATATGGAGTGGGCCATATGTCAAGGCAGTACAGAAAATATTGATGAAGCCTTGCATTTAGCTTTGAAGTATGAGGCTTTTCGCATGAGCCGAGCGCGAAAAGGCCACTTAAGGTACAATGTCAGAGCGCAGGTTGAAGGAGTAGCTGAACAAGGAAGTTCATCCAGGCTAGACGACCTGAAACACAGTGGTGTCACAAACACAGATAGAAATGTAACCAGCACCAGGAGTGAATCAAACACAAATACGCAGGGACCTCGTAAAAACACTAACTGTCACTACTGCGACAAACCAGGTCACTTTATCAAAGATTGCCGCAAATGCAAATGGGACTTGACACACAGGGCTCCCATGCAGAGGAAGGAGTACCAACCTACAAGGGGAGGCAATGAGAAAACTGTGGAGACCCAAACCTATTCGGGAAACTGTTAGAGGCCAAGACTGCGGGTCAAGACTTGGTGAATTTTTTGGAAAGACCCAAACAATTATTTGACATCAAAGGAGTGGTTAATGATGGTTTACTGGTGAAAGCAAATCTTTACGGCACAAATATTAATTGTTTAGTGGACACTGGATCAACAATTTCGGTGGTGCATAGCCAGCTTTATTTTGAAATTCCTGCACATCTGAGACCAGCTTTAGAAAGCAAGTGTGGAAAGCTACACATGGCAGATGGCAAGACGATGACACCACTGGGTACTGCACAATTGTCGTTACGAGTTGATGGAAAGAGTTACTGTCACAGATGGGTCATAGCAGATGTGGCAGCCCAAGTTATTTTGGGATATGATTTTCTCCACCATTTTGACTTTGAAATTAACCTGAGAGAAAATAGACTTACTTGTAAGGGGAAACCTTTACCCTGTCAAATGGAGAGCTTGACACCTTCAGTATTTAGAGTCACAGTCAGTGAAAATGTGGTAATTCCAGCATCGAGTGAGATGATACTACCAGGAAAAATTAATGGTGACTTACCTTTTGGTGACTGTGCCATAGTAGAGGCTGGAAGCAAGGCCCTAAGCGAGTGAGGATTGTTAGTGGCAAAATGTCTGTTTGACACAGAGCGGCAGTGCATACCCATTCGGGTTATAAATTTATTGGACAAACCACAGACCATATATAAGGGAACACACACAGATGACTGTACAGCAATTGACAGTAGAGAGACGGAAATTATTGAAGATGCACTAATGGGCAAGGAAGCCGAGTGCGAAACAACTGACTCAATATTTGCTGTCCAGAATGATGGCCGTGAAATGACCGAAGCAAAATTGCCTGACCATCTTAAGGTCATCACAGATTCCTGCAGGGGCGCACTATCTGACGATGAATTAGATAAGGTCATTACACTTCTCTACAAACATTCACCAGTATTTGCCAGATCGAAGAACGACCTTGGGAAGACCGATATCGTTCAACATAAGATCGAAACTGGGAATGCAAGGCCTATTAAACAGCCTCCAAGGAGAATACCTCTTACACAGCTTCAGGAGGCAAAGAATGAAATACAGCGCATGCTGGATATGGGTGTAATACAACCATCCAAATCCCCATGGGCTTCTCCAGTGGTATTGGTGAAAAAAAGGACAACTCGATATGCTTTTGCATCGATTACAGACAGTTGAACAGCGTCACAGTCAAAGACTCATACCCCATCCCGAGAATCGATGATTCACTGGATGCCTTGAGAGGGGCTACTCTCTTCTCCAATATGGATTTGTGCTGCGGATATTGGCAAGTAGGCATGGCACCTGAAGATAGACCTAAGACGGCCTTTGCAACTACAGGGGGCTTGTATGAATTCAACTCAATGCCCTATGGCCTCTGTAACGCAGGATCCACGTTTGAAAGATTGATGGAATTTATACTTTCCGGCTTACAATGGCAAACCTGCCTCCTATACATAGATGATATCATATGCTTCTCGAGTTCCTTTGATGAACACTTGGAAAGACTCGATGAAGTTCTGACCAGAATTGGTAATGCTGGCCTCAAGATATCGCCGAAGAAATGTAGCCTTTTCAAAAAGGAAGTAACTTTTCTGGGGCATGTGGTCTCGAAGGAAGGAATAAGACCCGGGCCAGAAAAGATAAAAGCGATCCTGGAATGGCCTCAACCAAAGAGCGTAAAGGACGTAAGAAGCTATTTAGGAACCTGTTCATATTTTCGTCGCCACATAAAAGACTTCGCAAAGATTTCGAAGCCATTGCACAGACTTACAGAGAAGCAATCCAAATTCCACTGGGATAATGAATGCGAGGAAGCATTCCAAAGGCTAAAAGTTTCTTTGACTACACAACCTATATTAATGTATCCAGACCTGAGCAAAAGTTTCATATTAGACACAGATGCAAGTGGTGTTGGAATGGGAGCGGTGTTGTCCCAATTACATGACGACGGGGAACATGTTGTGGCCTACCATAGTCGCACATTTTCCAAATCAGAGCGTCAGTATTGCATCACTCGAAGGGAACTCCTAGCCGTCATTGATTCAGTTAAACACTTCCATCATTATTTGTTTGGTGTTCATTTCAAGATCAGAACCGACCATGGGGCACTCAATTGGATCAGGAGATTCAAAAATCCTGAAGGGCAGCTTGCCCGATGGCTACAAGTACTTGAAACTTATAACTTCACCATTGAACACAGAGCAGGACGTCTGAATTCTAATGCGGATGGTTTGTCTAGGCGTCCATGTGAAACATGCGATCATTGTGAACGACGGGAGGTAAATGAATTGGCCCATAGGGTGGAAACGAAAGAGGAAGGACATCTTGAGGAATTTGTCCGAGCTCTAAGCGGGGAGAAGGGCACACGTGGGAAAGCCTACAGTGCTAATAGATCAGATGAATTGGTAGAAGAAACTGCAGAGGCACAAAGGTGGTTCCAAAACCGATCTAAAGTTGAGATCAGAAAAGCTCAACTAGGGGACCCCAACTTAGCGACGTTGATCAACTGGAAAGAATCCAAGTTAAAGCGACCCGAATGGAATAGTATTTCTGACCAATCAGCTAGGTTGAAAAGCTATTGGGCTCAATGGGACCGAACAGAAGTAGTAGATGGCATATTAAGCAGAAAATGGCTTGATATGAAGGCGGATGCCCATTCTTGGCAGATAATTCTGCCCAAGTGTTGGAGACTTGAAGTCTTAAAAATGCTACACAGTGATCCAGCAGCAGGTCACCTAGGGATAACCAGAACAGTTGCGAGAATAAGATCTCGGTTTTATTGGACCGGCTTTCATGAAGACGTACGCCGCTTCATAGCGAGGTGCGAAGCCTGTCAGGAGAGGAAACCGAACAAACCAGCGCTGCGTGGTGCCATGAAGCAGTATGTAGTAGGGGCACCAATGGAGAGAATAGCCCTAGATATAATGGGACCTTTACCTCAGTCTCATCACGGAAATAAATATGTCTTGGTTGTAACAGATTATTTTACGCGTTGGGCAGAAGCCTACCCGATGGTGAACCAAGAGGCGAAAACGGTTGCAGATGAGTTGGTGAAGAATTTTATATGTCGATATGGAGTTCCGAAGCAAATCCATACAGACCAAGGGAGACAATTTGAGTCAGACTTATTTCAACAATTATGTAAAACCTTCAGAATTGATAAGACTCGAACGACAGCATATCATCCACAAAGTGACGGCCTGGTGGAAAGGCTGAACCGGACCATAGAAGATATGCTCTCCAAAACGATTTCAAAATCGCAAAGAGATTGGGATGAGCAGTTGCCGTTAGTCATGTATGCCTACCGGTCTTCGGTGCAGGAAAGTTTGGGAGAAACTCCCAGTAAAATGATGCTGGGACGAGAAGTCGAGCTACCAGTCGACTTGTTGTTTGGGAAACCACCCGAGCCTACACGAAATCCAGTGGAATTCATCCAGGATTTGGAAGAAAAAATGTGGATCGTCCATGAAGCCGCACGAGGGAGATTAATGGAAGCTAGTAACAGCCAGAAGAGACAATACGATGTAAAATCCAAGATGTCATCATATGAGTTAGGCAGTCAAGTATGGTTATACTCGCCTCGTCACAAAAAAGGGAGATCCTATAAGCTACAGAAGAGATGGGAGGGACCCTTCGTGGTGGTAGCCCGCATCTCCAACCTGCTGTATAAAATTAAAAATGGTTCAAGTGGTGAAAGTCGTGTTGTACATTACAACAGGCTGAAACCTCATGTCGGTAAAAAACAAAACTGGTTCTTCCACAGCCGTGTAGGTACAAGAAGTACTTGCACAAAACAGCAATAAACCATACCAACTACCTGCAGAAAACATAATTCTTACTGTACTGAGAAACCTACCCAATCCAAATAAAGAATAATAATAATGTGAAGCCAGCGTATAATGCCAAAAGTTGGTTATATAGACCTACCTACCAGGGGGGATTGCAGAAAGAACCCTGGGACCTTTCCGTGTCTAAGAAAAGAAAACAGCCAGAAGAGAGAAAAAAAATATGATGCTATTTGTAAATGTACACATATAATCTATGAGTTTAATTCTGGGTAGAAATTATTATATAGCAGGTTATAATTATAAATTGTTTTGTGGCCAAAAACCAGAAAGTTTCCATTGAATCTTTCTGGTCTTCAACAACAAGTCAATTTAAATGTAGTCCGTGCCCAAGGGTACTATGTAGAGTATTTTCTACGTGTGTGAATATATGCATTGTGAAATTATATTCACAGGAGTTATGAGCATCCTAGATTTTATTATAGGAAGACGTTTATTCAAGCTTCATGATAATTTGGGCAACGATTATCATAGTTAAGGCAACATTGTTGTACAGTACTTGTTACAATAATTTAACAATTATTGTGATGTGTTTGCAGTATTTAGGGAGACCAGTGTTTCGGGGGCTAATCCGAAAAAGTCTATAAGTTTAAAATTTTAATTAAGTTCAGTTCGGGGCGAACTGCTTCGGGTCCGGGGGTGATGTAACATGTTGTGGCAACATGTTGCAAATATGTCAAATAAGTGTGTTATTTTTTTATTGTAAATAGCAAGAAGCCAAAACATCCACTGGTCAGTGTACAGGTTAATTTTGGCGTTAGCTGTACTGGCCAAAACTAGCAATTACTTGTAATTATTTTTCTTATCCTTATGGAAAAGTGTCTTTAGTTTAAGAGTCGGTTTACTGGTTATTTCAAAATATTTTGTGGGGGATTTCCATTATTTAGGAGGACCCGACCGCTCACATAATTTACATCGCATATTGTTGTCCCGTTCGTTATCAGTCGGCTTAGAATTTCTACTCATTTCATAAAATATTGTTGTGCATTAGAAGGGAGCTTTTAAATTAATATATTTACCAGAGCCTATTAATAGTATTATTTTATCCTCGCCGCAATGAATAATGAAGAAATAATAACATGTACATGTGGACTTGACAAGCATATTTTATCGATTTACGTACATTTATTGTACGAACTCATTCCCACTACACACGAATTCAGGTGTGCTATTCACGCTTTATTCGGTATTCGATCATATTTCTTGCTGTCAATGCTTTAAATGTTCACATTTGCGTGTTATAAATCCAAAGCTTCTCGGAAAGTTGGCCAGTTTTGCAAATTCATCGTGGTTTAGTTTCGGTGATCATGCCATCGCGTGCTTCGATACGGAGATTGCCGGGACGCAACCAACTTCCTTATTTGGAACCTGACCCGTTTCCGAAAAGCAACCCTCAGTTTCGTCGTGGTCGTTTCGCTGGGTCGCTTTCGAGGGTATAAATAGCCCGAAGCGCCCCAGTAGGACGACCCGGTGACCCAACAGGCAGACGAACCACAAGCAACAAACTTCCAGTAACAAGAATAAACCTGATCAGAGATTAAAACCAAATAAAAGGTAGCTTTGCAAGTGAAAACCCAATCAACGTTGACCGAGATTCGACAACGCACAATGTGGAATCCTATTTTTAGTAGCGATCTTTTTTGTAAACAAATCTGAAGCGTGGCTAATCCGGTCCTACTATTTAACGAACACAAACGAACATAAACGAACATAAACGAACAGAAGAGAAAATAATAGGAAATACGAGTTTAAAATGATTGAGGGTGCATATGCAGGTATATGTGGGTATATATTATTCGTTTGTAAAATTTTATTCACTTCTGATGAGTGTTTTGATGATTAATAAGGTTTATAAAATGTACGACGGCGCGAAATTCTTGTGTTCGTTAAGTAGTAGCCTGCTTGAAGCTGTCGACAAGATGCGACAAAGGTGTGAAATCAATTAGCTGTCTATCTGTGGAAGAATGTCGCTGAGGAAAACAGCGAAATTTAGGTTTAAGAGGATGGCAAGCGCCTATTTTAATCGTGTGTATAATTGTATCCACGTCTGATGAGTATTTTAGTGATAAATAAAGATTATAGCCATTATTTGGATTGACAAACATGCATCAAACTCTCGCTTTGGATTCCGAGGACGCATCACGGCGAGTCGGGGACAAACCGTGATCTACCCTTAGAAAGCGGAGCAAGACTCGGATACATGTAGCATACTGTACACCCACATAATGATAATAATCTAAAGATCTTAAAATATCTTGGGGATAAGTCATTAAATTCCAGTTTAAGCTTTACTGAACACTTACCCCGAACAAGCTCACCCTCCACCAACGCGGGCTGCCACTAACGAGAGAGGACAACCAGGCGCGTAGCCAGGAAACAGTTTCCGGGGGGGGGGGGGGGGGGTATAGCCATCAGATGCGCGAATGGCGGGGGTGCTGGGGGTCCTTCTCCAGGAATTTTTTTTCGGGGGGGGGGGGGGGGAGGGGGGTTCTCCCCCAGGAAAATTTTAAAATCTAAGTCTACTGGCGGAAAACATTTGGAAGGGGACACAGCGCTAGATTTTGGGGAGGGGGGTAAGTGCCCCCCCCCCCAGCCCCATGTGGCTACGACATTGGGGACAACCTTACCCATACTCTCCTAGAAACGCGACCCGAGAAAAAAATCCCGGGCACACCCCCCCCCCCCCCCCCGCCCCACACTGACTCTCTCCAACGAGGGGGACACCCCGGGCTCTTTCCAGGAAGCGGGTTCCATGATACAGTAACCGCTTCGCGGTGATGTCTTCTACATACACCCCATCCCGTTTTTTTTTTTTATTTAAATTAAAAAAAAAAATTAGCAATAAATTTTAAACTCTCCTCATCCTTTGCCCGGGCTTGGCACCGGTGGACTTAACAAAATCAAATCAGGCGGATTTTGAGTTTTTATGTTTTCCAAACAATTATTATATTTACTTCTTTGGTAGATATATTCTGATTTTCTTTTCAATTCACTGCCTTACAATAATTATATTTGATGTGAAAGAATGAGTTTTCCAAAATAAATTTAGGAATTCTGTCTATAAGATGCGACACAGGTGTGAAATTAATCAGTTGTCAATCCGAGTTGGATTATCGCTAAGATAAAAAAAAAAAGGGGGGGGGGGGGATATAAGTTTAAAATGTTGGAGAGCGTAAATTTTAACCGTGTTATTTTTCTTATCTTTCTGGATTTCTGTTTCCGGATTCCGGGCGAAGCGATGAGGTAATTGGTGTTTTGGAGAGCATATTGGAGGACAGTATGCATATCGAAGGAGATATTAAGTCACACCAGCAAGCTAACGTCACATCTGGCCCGGGGGTAGAAGTGAGTGGTGTTTCTGAGTTTACAGCGGAGGCACGTGAACGTGATGTTGAAATCGAGATGCCGGAGGGTCAAACGAATGATGACAACGAGATTGATTCGGAAGGGAGGGGTGACATGTCTGGTACTAGAGGAGATTCATCTGGTGATACAGATGACTCTTTTGGTCCTGATGTCACTTGTCTCTCTTCTACGGTTACACATCCAAATCGGAATCCGACAGTTAACGGTTTGAATGGTAAATTCATCCCAGCTGTTGATCAACTATATGAACTGGCTTTGGTGGCCATTCACTGTTGGGTACACAGATCTTACGGGCCGTCCAATAACTGACGTAACAGCATGCATGGTCCACGCTGAAGACCAGCCTTTTTGACGCGCACACGCATTGACGTCATCATCTAGGGACGGGCTGACCAAAGGAATTTCGGTGTTTTTGTGAAATGAATCATAAAATGACTTATTTAGCAGCAGCTCCATGCATGTTCTGACCCGGAGTTCGGTGCTCATTAACTCATCCCCAATTAAGCACACTGACACTGAATTGAATAGACAATTGCCATTTGATCTCACAGCAATGGGAACAGACTCGATCCAGTGTGATCCAAGAAGGCCGGACGCCTGCGTATCCCTGTTGTAGGACTTCATGGGGTGGTATCGATGGACGTCTGATAACTGAACAAGCGGGAAGAGGCGTAAAAAAATTGCTTCACGTGAAACCACCGACTGCATAAGTCACACCCTATACTTTTGATCTCATGACACTCGTCACCACATAAACCACAAGGATACTTTAGAGAAGACATTGCATTGTAGTAATCAGATCGAAGATCAGACTGAAAAGTTAGGAAATCAGACTATGTTATATACTTTTGAGTACCCACATCAGCTTGAAATTTATTATTGCCAGAACAACCAAGCTGTACTTCAAACAGGCTGATATGTTTTTGTTCTCAAGACCAAAGTTATTGTTATAAAAACAATCAAGTTGCACTTATTACAAAAACAACTTAACCCCGTTAAAGATCAGAAGACTTGACTGTCAACGATAAAACAGAAATCCAGAAAGATAGGAAAAATAACACGGTTAAAATTTACGCTCTCCAACATTTTAAACTTATATCTCCCCCCCCCCTTTTTTTATTTTAGCGATAATCCAACTCGGATTGACAACTGATTAATTTCACACCTGTGTCGCATCTTATAGACAGAATTCCTAAATTTATTTTGGAAAACTCATTCTTTCACATCAAATATAATTATTGTAAGGCAGTGAATTGAAAAGAAAATCAGAATATATCTACCAAAGAAGTAAATATAATAATTGTTTGCAAAACATAAAAACTCAAAATCCGCCTGATTTGACTTTAAGTCCACCGGTGCCAAGCCCGGGCAAAGGATGAGGGGAGTTTAAAATTTATTGCTAATTTTTTTTTTTAATTTAAATAAAAAAAAACGGGATGGGGTGTATGTAGAGGACATCACCACGAAGCGGTTACTGTATCATGGAACCCGCTTCCTGGAAAGAGCCCGGGGTGTCCCCCTCGTTGGAGAGAGTCAGTTTGGAGCGGGGGCGGGGGGGGGGGGGGTGCCCGGGATTTTTTTCTCGGGTCGCGTTTCTAGGAGAGTATGGGTAGAGTTGTCAACAATGTCGTAACCACATGGGGCTGGGGGGCACTTATCCCCTCCCCAAAATCTAGCTGTGTCCCCTTCCAAATGTTTTCCGCCAGTAGACTTAGATTTTAAAATTTTCCTTGGGGAGAACCCCCCCCCCCCCCCCCCGAAAAAAATTCCTGGAGAAGGACCCCCAGCACCCCCGCATTTCGCGCATCTGATGGCTATACCCCCGCCCCCCTGTTATCGCCCCCCCCCCCCCCCTGGAAACTTTTTCCTTTCTACGCGCCTGGTTGTCCTCTCTCGTTAGTGGGAGCCCGCGTTGGTGGAGGGTGAGCTTGTTCGGGGAAAGTGTTCAGGAAAGCTTAAACTGGACTTTAATGACTTATCCCCAAGATATTTTAAGATATTTAGATTATTATCATTATGTGGGTGTACAATATGCTACATGTATCCGAGTCTTGCTCCGCTTTCTAAGGGTAGATCACGGTTTGTCCCCGACTCGCCGTGATGCGTCCTCGGAATCCAAAGCGAGAGTTTGATGCATGTTTGTCAATCCAAATAATGGCTATAATCTTTATTTATCACTAAAATACTCATCAGACGTGGATACAATTTTACACACGATTAAAATAGGCGCTTGCCATCCTCTCAAACCTAAATTTCGCTGTTTTCCTCAGCGACATTCTTCCTCAGACAGCTAATTGATTTCACACCTTTGTCGCATCTTGTCGACAGCTTCAAGCAGGCTACTACTTAACGAACACAAGAATTTCGCGCCGTCGTACATTTTATAAACCTTATTAATCATCAAAACACTCATCAGAAGTGAATAAAATTTTACAAACGAATAATATATACCCACATATACCTGCATATGCACCCTCAATCATTTTTAACTTGTATTTCCAATTATTTTCTCTTCTGTTCGTTTATGTTCGTTTATGTTCGTTTGTGTTCGTTAAATAGTAGGACCCTGGCTAATCAACATACACTTCGTATAAGAATTATCCACCTTGATGTGAAAAAAAAAACGTCTGTCATTTCTATTTCGGCTCAGAACACAACCTTCTCATTGTAATGAATCAACACACGAATGATTCAGCCGTGGAGACCCTTGTATTCACTTAAATCGTTATAAGTAATGTACAAGTATAATTTTAAGAGTAAGTATTGATTGTTTGAGTTACAAACAACCAATACTTTTACTGTTCCCTGTCAAAATCCACAATAGTTAGTAAGACCCTTCAGGCCGGTTAATCCTATTCAAGTGATTTATTTGTACCTGACTCCCAGAACAGTTCCAGGCCCATCATTATACTTGAGAATGTAGTACAATACAGCCCTGTATATAAATATAAAGGAACTTCTTGTAAATATGAAAATAAAAATGTATAACTGGAGATATTTCTCTCTTCTCGTCAATTATTAACCCAGGTGACCCATTGTCCATATGTGACCCGGTGACCCAGTGACCCAAAGATTTCCCTACCACTACCAGAAACCGAGCCCGACGACCAGGGCAAGAGAGAAATAAAGGATAACCATCATCAAAAGAAACCGAGACCAGGTTAGATGGGGAACACCAGACATGTAAAATAGCCGCTAACCAGGCTCAACAGAACACAGAAACAGGGTGACAAACCATTTAACCCCTCACCAACAACCAACCACTCTACCATTTTAAACCTCTTGTTTGTGGTGTTGGGGGTCGCACTCTGTTCCGCCCATTTAAGAGCTCGGCCACGCTACACATCTCAGGAAAAGACAAATGAAAGGCAAGATGCATTTCGTTTGTTTTTTCCGAAGTTCAAGAAAATGTATTGAAATTGCAAATGTTTTTCGCCGAGGGATATTTGATGAGGAATGGGGAAACGTAGGTTCAGATTTTAATACATTTTATGTTGATCAAGTTCTGAATAACGAAAATACACATGAGTTCAGGAAAATTAAATACTCCCGTAATTTGAATAATGATTAAAGTTTATAAATGTACAAAAATATGACATTAGATTCGATGCATCAAAAATAAACTGTATATAAATGTTTACCGTTACACCCTTTGAATAACCTTTAGTACTTACTGTTAATTAAATATTCCCGATATTTGAATAATGATTAAAGTTTATAAATGTACAAAAATATGATAAAAGTGATGCCTAATCAAAACTTTTGAAACATGATGATGAAAGGCAATCAGCCACACAATCAATCTCAAATAAACACCAACTGGTATGTGATTACTGTAAAAACAAACATCTTGACTGTTAACAAAAAAATAATTCATCAAAGATGTTTTGAAGAACCGCTATTCAGTTTGAGTAATTCGTGTCAACTCGGTCCCTGTAGATTTGTTTTTTATTCAATCATTGGGTTGTCGGCTTAATCGGACCTTGGCTCTTTCGGACCTTGGATCATTCGGACCCTGGCTTATTCGGACCTCCAGCTTATTCGGACCCTGGCTTTTTCGGACCTCCGGCATATTCGGACCCCCATATATATAATGACAATAATGATAAGAATTCAGAAACATTTCACCGATTCAGTCGTATTTATATTCTGTTCTATCTTAAACTTTGAATACAGACAAATTTAAATGTTTAATAGTTTATTTCATGAGAAAAAGCAAAATACACGCATGGCAAATATGCAAATCAAATTTCAAACAAATACAATCATACATAATGACTAAACGAAATTATATGAATACCTTTTATTTATATTCTGTTCTATCTTAAACTTCAAATCAAATTTCATATTTCAGACAAATACAATCATACATAATGACTAAACGAAATTATATGATAACAAATATACATAGTACATTATACCTTTTACACTGGGGCATACACGTCGAAAGTAGAATTCTCTGATGCGTTGAACTCCAAGTTGAAATATCCCATCTCAGGCTCACTGTCACCATGCATCGTCTCCTCCTGAAGGATGGATCCGGCTAAGGAGACCCTGGTACTTTCTAATTGCTGTAAGCTGGAGCAGGAAATCTCTTGGTCAACTGACTGGCAAACTTCACATGTGTACGGTAAATTGAGCTGTTGTCGGTTTGCAATCCGGTACTCCTGTCTGGTTATACCTGGAAGTTAGCAATAGAATAAAATATAGAATAAAAGGTTTGCCGAAAAATCCGAAAATATTGTGTTTTATGTCAAATGCGCACATTATATACTGAAACCAAAGCTTGCAGCCGTACACAAGGGGGTAGTGTCCAGAAGATGGCCGACGCCATAATTGCGAGCCTAGTGGAGGCAGGGAAGGAAAGTGTAGGAAAGATTAGGGTGCCAACACGGGAACTTGGGTACAGAGTGAACGAAGAACTGAAAAGGGCCATAAAGGTTAGAAAAGCTAAATGTGCTGCATACAGGAGAAGTAGAAAACTTAAGGGGGTGGAAAGCAATGAGGCCATGGCAGCAAAGGAAGATTACCAACAAGCACGAAATAAAGTAAACAAGATTAAAGACGACAACCGGAGAGTGCGAAATAGCAGTCTTATTAGGACGATAAGAACGACAGGGGGGGGGTCGAGTTCGAGCGTATTTTGGAAATGGGAGAACAAACGTAACAAAGGGAATAACCAACAGAGCATTAAAGTAGATGGCAGAGTTACAGAAGAGCGAGATCAAATCGCATTAGAACTAGTCAAGCACTGGGAAAAGGTAAACGATAAGCGATGGGGCATGGGGAACCCACCGGAGTGTCCGAACTAGGTCGAGGAAAATCTCTCGGACTTCGTGTGCAACGAAATCAAAACTGAGGAGGTTCGAAGGGTGATCTCAAAATTGAGGAATGGAAAAGCGGGAGGGGTGGACGAAATTCCAAACGAGTTTATCAAAAAAGGGGGAGAGGAACTCTTGGAAAGCCTAACTGCCCTATTCAATTTAGCCATAGAGAAACAAGAGGTCCCAAAGGAGTGGAGGGAAAGTAAAGTGACATTTATTCACAAAAAGGGGGAAAAAGACGTCTTGGATAACTATCGAGGGATCTCTGTCAGCAGCCACATTGGAAAAGTCTTTTGTAAAGTCCTGTATGGGAGATTAGAGGAGGTGAATGAGGAGAAGGGTTTTTTGGGAGAAATCCAGAATGGCTTCAGGAAGGGAAGGAGAGTCACTGACCATCTTTCCACGCTATCCCAAATGATAGAATCCGCGAACGCAAAAAAGAAAAAGATGTTCATGGCCTTTTTGGATGTTAAAAAGGCATAAGATAGAGTATGGAGGGAGGGTATGTGGCACAAGCTGGATGCTCTGGGCTTGGGGGGCGAGTTTGTTGGGATTATTAAAGCATTATAAAAAGATGTAATAATAATAATAATAATAATAACACTTTGGCCAGCCGCTGATTTGTCGCGGTTCTCGGACGAGAAGGCCATGGTTACCCCTGTACTCCCAACTGCCTCCCTATTCCCACGCTTCTCCTCTCCTCCCAACACTCGGAGACGAACTGCTTGATGATATCCCTCTCCGATTAGCATATTAACCCTCTCCTTTGAGTCTCCCGCTAACCACATGTCCTTCATTCTCCCATCCCACTTCCCCATTATACTCCCAGTGAATCTCATTCTTTTAGGCTGATACTTTGGGCATTCTAGAAGAAAGTGTTCCAGGGTCTCCACCATATCCAAGTTACACATCTGGCACTCCCTTTCACCATCTTTCCCAATTTTTCCCCTCAGCTCCAGGGATCGCGACCTCAGCTTGAACAACAATGACCCCCCCCCCCCCCAAAGGTACTTTCTCTCCACTCCTTTGGGACCTCTTCATTTTCTATGGCTAGATTGAATAGGGCAGTTAGGCTTTCCAAGAGTTCCTCTCCCCCTTTTTTGATAAACTCGTTAGGAATTTCGTCCACCCCTCCCGCTTTCCATTCCTTAATTTCGAGATCACCCTTCGCTCGATAGGTTTTCCTCGACCTGATTCGGACACTGGTGGGTTCCCCATGCCCCATCGCTTATCGTTTACCTTTTCCCAGTGCTTGACTAGTTCTAATGCGATTTGATCTCGCTCTTCTGTTACTCTGCCATCTACTTTAATGCTCTGTGGTTATTCCCTTTGTTACGTTTGGTCACCCATTTCCAAAATACGCTCGAACTCGACCCCCCTGTCGTTCTTATCGTCCTAATAAGACTGCTATTTCGCACTCTCCGGTTGTCGTCTTTAATCTTGTTTACTTTATTTCGTGCTTGTTGGTATTCTTCCTTTGCTTCCATGGCCTCATTGCTTTCCACACCTTAAGTTTTCTACTTCTCCTGTATGCTTCACATTGGCCGACCACCACCATACCTCATATTACACTGTCTGTACGCCTCCGTACCCTCACTCTCCCCCACCTGCACCCCTCGACTCACCCCCCCCCCAGACTTCCCTTAACACCCATACTTACTTCCGTCTGAACACCCGTCGTGCACTTACCATTCATGACTACAAATATTATACAGAATCCAATGACCGAAAACGACAAAAAAACCAGGGCAACAAACACACACGAAAAAAGGCAACTAAGGCAAACAAACAACAAAACCGGAAAAACCTATCACCTAAACCTCCTTATTACACCCTACGGTCCTCCCAAACACACTTGCAAAACTAAATATATAAACACTTCCCTGAAATAAAACTAATATTAAAAACAATACTTATAAACAGTTCCGAGTTGAAAGTTTTCTTCTCTCTTCGTGAGTAGTATTCACACCCACACTCAAAGCCCCCCAAACCCACCCCCTCCGAAAGCTACAATAAAATTAAATTGTTAAAATTAAATTAAATTTAATGTAACTCATTTAATATTTACCTGGAAATTAGCAATATAAGCTCTGTGGGGCAACAAAAAAATATAAGTAATTAGCAATACACTGAGAAAAAATTGCTTACCTGTACCGCAGGTTCTATGAGTCCATCGCATACACAATTCATATCAGAAAAACATTTTTGTCGCCTTTTCTCAACAAATACTTGTTAATATTGTCATTATATATATGGGGGTCCAAATAAGCCGGAGGTCCAAAAAAGCCAGGGTCCGATTTGAATATTTGCCCGTGCGTGTATTTTGCTTTTTCTCATGAAATAAACTGTTAAACATTTAAATTTGTCTGTATTCAAAGTTTAAGATAAAACAGAATATAAATAAAAGTTGAAATGTTTTTGAATTCTTATCATTATTGTCATTATATATATGGGGGTCCGAATAAGCCGGAGGTCCGAAAAAGCCAGGGTCCGAATATGCCGGAGGTCCGAAAAAGCCAGGGTCCGAATGAGCCAAGGTCCGAAAGAGCCAAGGTCCGAATAAGCCGGATACCAATCATTGTATCGTCTGCCTTCAAGATGTTGTGTTTATGTGCTCCCTGTTATTCCATGGGTTTTCTATGAAAGGATTTACGTTTTTGATTCTTGGATGTTCTAAAAGGATGATTAAAAATTTTGAAGGTAAGTACTTCAGTTATTATTTTTCAGTTTTTCTAGGCAATTTAACCAAAAAAAATTACCCCTCCCCCAATTTTGTAAAAAAAATTACCCACCCCCCAAAAACATTTTTCCCGGGTCAACTCGCCCCTCAAATGCGGGTCAACTCACCCCTCCCCCCGATCGGGGGCGAGTTGACCCGGGAAACCTGGCGGGGGCGAGCTGACCCGAGTGCGAGTTGACCTGGAACCATTAGTCATTGCTCAAACCAATGTTTGTTTCTTCTAATCTCATGCAGAACTCGGGCAGAACAGCAGGGAAAAGAATGTTGAAGGCATGTGTAGAAACTACCAAAAGGCCACTTTGGCTACCTTTCTTTCAGCTAGCCAGACTGTCCATGTGTATAAGAGTAGTATTATGCTGCTCGAAACGTGTAACTCTCACTGTATGAGAACGTTTTATAGCTTCGATAAGCAGTGCAAAATCCAAAAGAGGCTACCAACTGGAGCAGAAATAAATCTTTTGAGTGAAAAAGACCACAGAAGAATGAAATGATGCATCAGTCAGGATAAAAGTACTTGATTCCTACTCCAGTGTCCCAAATAATCATTCTGATTTTTTTCTACTCCATATTCTGATTTGAACGTCTATTTTTATTCATTTTCACCAGGTTGGACTGCGAGCTAGGGCCTAAAAAAATGTTGTGTTTGTTTCCGCTAACAGGATGAAAAAAAATAGGGTCGGTTGGTCGGAAAAACATTTCATTTTTATTTTTTTCGCCCAGAATGCAGTAACCTCAGCCTAGTTTATAACTTAAACATAAAATACATGTAAACTACATAAAATACATGTAAACTAGCATTTTACGAAGGGTGGAACTAACACCGATGACAAGAAGAAGAAAATACCTGTGCTTTTTCTCCAACCATGCAGGTCACATCCATATTTGCCGCTGTGCCCAAATTAGACTGATCTAAATGTCTGACTGGCTTTGTTCCTGGATATGTGAAGCACATTTGGCCACAAGTTGTTTCAGGAAATATAATTTTATTATCAGTTCTGGTATGAATACGGTAGCGGACTTCCAGGAATTAGTGGTGCCTGCTGTCAACTCTGATTTAATTTCATATATTGTTCGTGTTCTATACCTCCCAACCTTCATTTTGATGTATAATTTGTGTATATTTAATTTGAATTGAAGGAACATCAGAGGTGGGAATTTCAAAATAAACAAAATTCTGTTAATTATTTAGAATAGCACCCAAGCCGTCCCCACATAAGCAACCCAAACCGTCCTCACCTATTTTACTCAAACCCCGAAACCAAAACCGTCCCGTCATTATCTTTTTATTATTATTATTATTATTTTCATACAGATTTATTTTTATGCAAAACCACTTACCCAAAAGAGAATCATCAAATCCAACAAATTATATGCAAATGAATAAAATTATATCCGATTGTGAATTACATTAAATCCAACAGAATGAATGAGATAAAGCCCAATTTTCATGCACTATGAACTTTATCACTTACATATCCGATTCTACGGTGGCTGATTTAGGCCACCCTCAATACTTTTTTTATCTCGAGATCTCGAGATAATATCTCAAGATCTCGAGAAACTATCTCAAGATCTCGAGATAATATCTCAAAATCTCGAGAAACTATCTCGAGATCTCGAGATAATATCTCAGGATCTCGAGATAATATCTCAGGATCTCGAGATAATATCTCAAGATCTCGAGAAACTATCTCAAGATCTCGAGATAATATCTCAAGGTCTCGAGAAACTATCTCAAGATCTCGAGATAATATCTCAAGATCTCGAGATAATATCTCAAGATCTCGAGAAACTATCTCAAGATCTCGAGAAACTATCTCAAGATCTCGAGATAATATCTCAAGATCTCGAGATAATATCTCGAGATCTCGAGATAAGCATATATAATCGGCGTCACCCTTTGATCATCAGCATGAATTCACTCAAAAACTGTTTATTCACTTGTCGCGTCTTTTCCGACAACATATTCGTGCCCCCCCCCCCCCCCCCCCTCCAACGACAATTACACGAATCCACTCCTGCCACTCAGAAAACTTTTCAACCAATCACCTTGTTGCGAAGTTATGAGAGCCCACCAAATCTCAGTCCAGCACTAATAGAAACAGAGTCCCGTCATCCGATCTTGCACTTGCTGGTGTCTTGTTCCCACTCCAACCCCAAAGTGTCAACCTAGCACCCGGTACCTCCCAGTACCTACTGTAGTGCCTTTTACCCCAAAACAGAACGTTTTCTCACTACTTTACAAGATGAAAAGTTTGTGTCTGTCTAACACTCCAAATCCAAAGTGTTGATCCAGTACCCGGTACCTCCAAGTGCGTGCATACTGTAGTGTTTTTACCCAAAAACTCGGGGGGGGGGGGGGGGGGGGGTCAGGCAAAAATTACGAATACAAGGAGGATTTTTTTTACATTTTCAATTTTTGGGACAAAAGACAATTGGGGACCCACCCCCAATTTATAAAATATGTTTAACGAAGTATTCAAATTGCCTAAATCAAAAAAAATAAAATAAATAAATACTTTTCCCGAACATGAAAGGTGCCGCAAACCAACTTGTTCGATATCACAGCCCTGCTCTTGGGCATGCAAGGCATCCCTAGCCACAGATGGCCCCAAAACAATCTCTCTGCATATAAAGCCACAACAGAAATGCAGCATCAGACCCCCAGGTAACCACTGGAACCCGCCTCCACCAACCGAATTGCAGATATACACCCATTCATGTTCCAAGCAAAATAACCCTTACCCCGGCCCCGATGTACAACATGTCTATGCTGTTCAGACACCAGTCGAACCCCACCATCACGAAGCCCTGCCCAAAATATATTGTTCCCACCTGGATATCTTCAACTGTCTACAAGAAATAGTTGTTTTTCATTTCATTACTTTTCGGTTAAATGTTTAGTTTGTACAGCTGGTCTGAGAGAGACCTAATACTGAAGTTTTTTGACCCATGCCAGGGTGGCTTGTCTGAGATGAATTGCCTCTTATTTATTTTTTTATGTTAGTGTCACTAGAATAATATTTACCTTGAAATTATACACGTTTTCCACAATCAAGATTTTTATTCTATCAATATTTCCAATTATTCCATACATGGAAGCACACTAGACCAATGGCATGAGGCACCCTGAGGCTTACAGAAAAATCAAATAATAGGAGCTGCAAAGCACTAATAAGAGGCAGACTGCCTTAGTAGAAATACAAAGGAGTGAAAATCATGACCAAATAGCTGGGAATCACTTTTTTGTTTTGCAAATGTTTGCCAGATCCAGAACAGGACCCATCCCCTAATGAAGTGTAAAACAAGGGGACAAAATTCTAACATGGAACCCCCAACACATATCAATATTCTATTCTGTTCTGAGTTATGAATCTAGGCACTTGAATTCACTTTGGTTGTAATTACTTGTCTGTAAAATGATATTTGGCAAAAAATTGCATGACACCGACAAAAACTGCACTTTGGGGCTCAGACCCACCCACCCACCCGGACCTTGTATCCTGCCATTTTTGTGCGCCCCCCCCCCCCTGTAAAACTCAACATTTTCTTATTTCTTTTCCTCCCAGCCCTACGCTGATTGTAGTGATGTTTACCCTAAAACACTAAATATGTGACCTTAAACATCAATAAATAAATAAATCAATAAATACCCTAAAACACAAAGTTTACTCGCTACTTTACAAGACACACACCCATAAATATCAAATATTTCCTTTCAGCTCCACATTGAATGGAGCGATTTTTACCACAACTCACAAAGTTTACTCACTACTTTACAAGACACAGACCCGTAAATACCAAATAGCTCCCTCATCCCCCACGCTGAAAGATTTCATCCCCACTCCCTTGGTAGATTTTTCACCCACTTTGCTGACGGAGACATACAGCATAAATTTAACCCCATTCCCGCGTCTACTTTGACCGAGCAAATCGACGGTGCTACCCGATGTATAATAACCCTACACCAGCGACAGCTATAAACCTACCCGAGGATTCCCTTTCCCGGCCTCGTTGGTTTGAAACGTCTGGATTAGGAGTAACTAGTTACCTCCTGCGGATACTGCTTCCGAATGAGTGATTAGGACCTCGCGTATTACTAACGTCAGTGTCCGAAAAGGGCTTGCCTAGTACAAGGCTGCAGATGCTAGACAAAACTGTGAATTTATGGTCAGTACCCAGCAATCTCCTGACACCCAGGAGCCGTTCTCACAATTACATACCCAAATTAAAACCCATATTCCTGAGTCCAAGAGGCGAAGAGAATCCCCCTCCTGTGAATCCCAAACATGTCAGGATGGGCATGACTAACATTGTTTCCACACAAAACCCAATTACATGTAGTAATGAAAAGATTGACCTGTCGCCCGACAAGTCTCAACGGTCCATACACCTTTCACACTCCTCCAGGGACATAACCAAAAGTGACAACTCCAATGATGATGTATACAGTCCCGCGCATATATAGAAGGACAACTTGAATCCGATTCTCAGTATCTCCGAACAAGAAGCCCCCTCAACGTCGTTTACTGCCACCCATAACTAGCTGCAACATGGTACCCCAATTAACCAAACGATCTTCCGTGATCACATACTCTCAGCCGCTCACAGGAGACCCCCCCCCCCCCTCCACCCACAGTACTTGTTACCTCCACCACCAACGTCAACTCATGAATCGAAAGTAATACAGGACATCCCGTCCCATAAGATTGATTGGTCCCCTGTGTTCTCACCGGCTGAAACCCATTCCAAGCTGAGAAACCTTAATTTCGCCATCCATGAGAGCATAGATCCACCAGGACCACGCGCCACAGACCACTCCCTCTTCACTCACAAGATGACACAGACACACACCCAATTTATGAGAGCAACATCTTGCCCAACCAAACTCCGATAGCGCATCACACCATTGATTTGTCCTCCGACAATACCCAACTATGAATACACTTTTCATTTTCCTCCAGTGGGACTCCCAACAATATCCCTCAAAACGGCACCACTGCGAACCACCCTGCAATGATAGTTGAAACTCAAACCCGTGAATATACCACCCGGTTTGACCTATCGCTGCTACAGCTCCCAAAAAATGTTTGACCCAATTTGCGGTCCTCCCAAATGAGCGAAAGTGTCTCTCCCGCCAAACAGTGAACCCCGCAATGTTTTGTTGAAAAGATGTCCCCGCGACATTTGAAACAACAAGTAGCACTCCACTTTCTATTTTACTGTTCCAGCTTTATTGGGCCGGGAGTAGCAAAATAGAAAGTGGAAACATTGGGGGACCTATCAATCTTATGGTATTACTGTCGGTTCATGAGCTGACGTTGGGGGTGGGGGTCACACGTACTGGGGGCTGGGGATCTCCTGTGAGTGGGTGAGAGTATGTGATCACGGAGGATCGTATGGTTAAGAACATAGGAGACAAATCAATTTATTTATTTATTTATTTATTTGTTGTTGTTTAAGGTCACATATTTCTGCACAATGGCTAATCATGACCATGACAGTTTTACGGATGGAGGAAGCCGCAGTACCCGGAGAGAACCACCGAGCAACGGCGAGGAACTGTCAGCTCCCCAACATACTAACTCCACACAAGCAGGGTAGCATTGGTTGAAGACAGGTGCACCATCGACGTGCAGTACGCCTTAGTATACAACGCCACCGTGCCCCACGTAGGCTATGAGGGTGAAGTGTCTTGCCCAAGGACACAACGCGGTTGCCGAACCAAGGACCTCTCGGCTTGTAGCTTGCACCTATACCTACTCAGCCACGACTCCCCCAGGTCCAATTAAGCTTATGATACGGGGTGTTCTGTATTACATTCGGTTCATGAGTTGACGTTGAAGGAGGGGGGTCGCAAGTACGGGGGTTCTCCCGTGACCGGGTGAGAGTATGGGATCACAGGGAAACGTATTGTTAATTGGGGTGCCATGTTGTAGCTGGTTAAGGGTGGCAGTAAATGACGTTGAGGTGGCTTCATCTTGTTCGGAGATAGGCTTACCGGGAATCGGGTTCACGTTGTCCGTCTTTATATGCGTGAGACTGGATACTTCACTGTTGGAGTTGTCACTTTCGGATAAGTGTGAAAGGTGTATGGACTGTTGAGACTTGTCGGATGACAGGTCAATCTTTTCATTACTACATGTAATTGGGTTTTTGTGTGGAAACAATGTTAGTCATGCCCATCCTGCCACGTTTGAGATTCACCGGGGAGAATGTTGTGGGGGGGGGGGGGGGGGGGGGGGGGGATTCCATTCGCCTCTTGGGTTCGGGGTTATGGGTTTCAATTTGGTCCTGGGGGATCAGGAGATTGCTGAGTATTGACTATAAATTCACGATTTTGTCTAGCATCTGCAGCCTTGTACCGGGCAAGCCCTTTTCTAAAACTGACGTTGGTTATACGTGAGGGCCTTAATCACTCATCCGGAAGCAGTATCCGCAGGGGGGGTAACTAGTACGCCTAATCCAGACTATTCAAACACCAACGAGAGGAAAGGGAATCCGACGGTATTTTTATAGCTGTCGCTGGTGTAAGGTTATTATACACCGAGTAGCACCATCGATTTGCTCGATCAAAATGGACGCGCGGATGGGGTTAAAGCTATGCTGTATGCCGGGTCCGTGGAATAACATAGTGTCAAGAGACGATGTGTCTCAATCACCAAAGTGGAAAGTAGGTGAAAAATCCACCAAGGGAGTGGGTGATTGATTTCACTGTGGGAATGAAACCTTTCAGCGTGGAGCTGGGGTGGGGAGGGGGGGGGGGGGGGCTATTTGGTATTTACGGGTCTGTGTCTTGCAAAGTAGTGAGTACATTTTGTGAGTTGTGGTAAAAATCACTTCGTTGACTGTGGACCTGGAAGGAAATAGTTGGTATTTATGGGTGTGTGTCCTGTAAAGTAGTGAGTAAACTTTGTGTTTTAGGGTAAATATCACTACAATCAGCATGGGGCTGGAAGGAAAAGAAGTGAGAAAACGTTGAGTTTTAGGGTAAAAAACACTACAGCATGCACTAGGAGGTACCGGATACTGGTTCAACACTTTGGATTTGGAGTGATAGACAGACACAACTTTTCATCTTGTAAAGTAGTGAGAAAACGTTGTGTTTTAAGGTAAAAGGCACTGCAGTAGGTACTGGGAGGTACCAGGTGCTGGGTTGACACTTTCGGATTGGAGTGGGAACAAGACACCAGCAAGTGCAAGCTCGGATGACGGGACTCCGGTTTATATTAGAGCTGGATTGAGATTTGGTGGGCTCTCATAACTGATACGCAACAAAGTGGTTGGTTGATAAGTTATTCATTTTTCTGAGGGACAGGAGTTGATTCGTGTAATTGTCATGGGAGGAATGAATATGTTGCAGTCGGAAAAGATGCGACAAGTAAATAAACAGTTTGTGTGGCAGGAGTGAATTCATGCTAATGAACAAAGGGTGACACCGATTATATATGCTTATCTCGAGATATTATCTCGAAATCATGAGATAATATCTCGAGATCTTGAGATATTATCTCGAGATCTTGAGATAGTTTCTCGAGATCTTGAGATATTATCTCGAGATCTTGAGATAGTTTCTCGAGATCTTGAGATAGTTTCTCGAGATCTTGAGATATTATCTCGAAATCTCGAGATATTATCTCGAGATCTTGAGATATTATCTCGAGATCTTGAGATAGTTTCTCGAGATCTTGAGATAGTTTCTCGAGATCTCGAGATCTCGACATAGTTTCTCGAGATATTATCTCGAGATCTCGAGATAAAAAATGTATTGAGGATGGCCTAAATCAGCCACCGTACGATTCAGACGTATTGGAAATTGAAATGAATGAAAAATACAAACCTAGTTGATTTCTGTAACGATGACAGGTCTCACTCATCTGACATGCTATCAGGGGGGTCACTGTTGTTCAAGCTGAGGTCGCGGTCCCTGGAGCTGAGGGGAAAAATTGGGAAAAACACTGAAAAGGAGTGCCAGATGTGTAACGTGGGCGTGGTGGAGACCCTGGAACACTTTCTTATAGAATGCCCAAAATACCAGTCTAAAAGAACAAGATTCACGAGGAGTATAATGGAGAAGTGGGATGGGAGAATGAAGGACATGTGGTTAGGGGGCGACTCAAAGGAGAGGGTTAATATACTAATCGGAGAGATTGGGAAGAATGGGGCAAGGGATGGCATCAAGCAGTTCGTCTCCGAGTGTTGGGAGGAGAGAAGAAGCGCGGGAATAGGGAGGCAGTTGGTAGAATATGGGTAACCAAGGCCTTCTCATACGAGAACCGCGACAAATCAGCGGCCGGCCGAAGTGTAATTATTATTATTATTATTAGCATGTTGTAACAAGAATAGCACTGTGATTACTTCTTTCGGCTTCAAAGAATGTTTAAATTTAATTAATGTTATTATGTAAAATATGTACTATGTAATGTAAAATGATCAATGTCTTTAATGTTTATTATTTTTAATTTTGTACTGAAATAAATCAAATCATAAATTTCAGTCTTGCTTGTCATTAATTACTAGTAGACCTAAATAAAGTAACTTCGCATTGTATTCAACTGGGGGCGGTTTGGGTAAAATAGTGGGGACGGTTCGGTCTTGGGACGGTTCGGGTTACGTCGGCCGACTGGAGTAACTGACCCAGGAGACGGTTTGGGTAAAATAGTGTGGGGACGGTTCGGCTTGGGGACGGATTGGGTGCATCCGATTATTTAGCATCTTAACCACCACAGGATAACAGTTCCATGGCAAATTTCATTTACCACATGTTCTATGACTATGGTTCTTTCAGGTTCTTTGGAAACATTTTTGTATATAATTTACTGTGGTTATTTTTGCTAACCTTTTTCTGGACTTTAGCCTAGGGAAAATTACCTGAAATTTGACCAAGAGTTAGGTTGCACGTCCGGCCCCTCATTAGTCTTTGTAAGACAGTGACCCAGGGCCCTCCTGGCCCTCACAGTCTTTGAGCAACCCGTTCAAATTTCATCTGACTAAACCTGAAAGAAACTGGCCGCATTTGGGTCGACTCAGTTCACGCTTCATATCGAAGACAAAAATCACATAATCAACATTCTACTTGTTGTACTCAGCTCAAATATAATTTATTTACATGTCTGCATCATTTTTTAACGCAAACACAGCATCAAATTCAAAGAATGTTGAAAAATATCCGACTTCACCACGTTAAAAAACATCGATTTCAAAGATAAACAAATTGTACTACACATGCGCACAGTATTTTTTACATTACAAGGACTGCACTGCATTCTGCTGTTCATTAATTTGATCCACGTTGTTTATCCTGAACTCTCAGTGTTGTTATGGGAAAAACCAAGTGTTTCTTTTAGATAGTTGTTATTGTGCATGTGCACGCATGCGCAGATCGAATGGTCACTAGGGGGATATGATCAATTGAGTGAATTGAGCACGAACAGTAGTCCAGCACACTTCGAAGTAAAGTTAGCCATGAATGTCTGTTCAAAACTATGGCTGAAAGAGCTTCGATTTAGCCTTGTTATTTAATATCAAAACTTAAACGAAATGTTTCATTTTTCTGCCGCTTCAGTTCGGGTTAACTTACTAAGATCGCCAAGTCAAATTCACTCTGGTCTAAAGACAAAGACTGACATTTTAACTTTTATTTTTATTCAAATTAAATAAATTAATGGTTTGTTTTGTTTTGCTTGTGCTCTGGGAAAATTAGATTTATTTCACCGATCATTTGTCCATTTGACTTGTGTATTATCCCAGCCTCTCCGGGTCGTTGTTGTCATTCATGTACACAGTACAGCTTCTATGGTAGGCCTAGCCTGTATCTGCCTGCTAGAAATTTGTGTTGGGGGGGGGTGGGGGGGGGGGGGGGGGTAGTAAGAGTACCCAGCTTTTAGAAACCGGGTGCATAATTGAAACTTTGGAAGACGACTGGTTAAGCTTTAAAGTCTGGAAATAAATCAGATGTCTGACATTGTGGATAAAGTCTTCCCAGACACGAACTATTAAAATGCGACCTACAAATTCTTTTGTCTTCCCCATTTAAAAAAAAAATTCACCTGCTTAATGCAAGCTGCTTTTAAAATTTAATAATGCTGGACAAACGGCGGCGTCTGTGTAAACAAACACGTTGTGCAAATTTCGGTTTCAGTTTTGTACTTACAAGTTAGGTTCCTCAGTGTAGGATCCCCGAAGAGTCGTATTAACTTGTCAATTTGTGACTTTTGTTTATAAATACTTTCTTTATTGAGAATAATCAATATATAACATAAAAGATTTAAGTGCAATACTTACCATACGCTTCCAATGTGACAAAAGTTGCGTCCTTGGAACCCGGATGGAATTATCATTCTGTATTCTGTATTCTGTATATACCCCCTCTATCAGGAGCACCAATATTCCTCTGGAATATTGTAAATTTAGTTTAATTTAATTTGAAGTTTTTGATTTGGGGGATTTTGTGGACGATAACTGATCTCGCCCACCGGCCTCAGTCAATGTCTGATTCAAAAACTTTGTTCTTTCTAAATGCAGTTCATAAACTAGAGAAACAGAATCTACTGCACCCAGTAAATTCAAGTCTGTGTGAAAAGGGTTAAAGTATCAGGAATAAACTTTTCAGAAAGAGAATTTATGGAGGCTTATTTTCAGGAATAAAATATTTTTAAACAAATCAGAAATGGGTTTTCGTTAACAGTATTTACAGATATTCATACAGGAATCAGAACAATTATTTATAAGAAACCAGAAAAGGCATATATGTGACCAGCATTCAAAGGGTTCGATACTCGAATCAGAAATGGACATTTTTGGCACTGCCCACTAATTTGAGTGATGAAATACATTCATAAACTTAAATGCATTAAGGTGTAATAAAATTCATTTCCCAGTATTTCTGAATAATACGCACTTGATGACTTTGGTGACCTCTTTCAGGCGGACCCGTAGGTGACCTCCGTGACCTTGACCCATATTTTGAATTTCCACCAAGTGTCGACTCATTTGGTGTTAGTTCCAGGTCCATTCATCATATCACGATTGAGATATGAGCACGACCCACTTTCAAAAATGTGGGCTAGGCCCACTTTTTTAACATAAAATGTATGGACCTCAGGAATGCTTTGGGGGTCAAAAAATGTGATTTCCAGCAATTATGAAAAATGTACTTAATGACCCCTAGGTGACCTTCTTGACCCTGACCCATATTTTGAATCTCCATCAAGTGTCGACTCATTTGGTGTTAGTCCCAGGTCCATTCATCATACCATGCTTGAGATATGAGCGTGCCCCACTTTCAAATGTTTTGGCCAGACCCACTTTTTAACGTCAAAATGCATGTATGAATCTCAGGAATGCTTTCGGGGGCAAAAATGTGATTTCCAGCAATTATGAAAAATGCACTCAATGACCCCTAGGTGACCTCCGTGACCTTGACCCATATTTTGAACCTCCATCAAGTGTTGACTCATGTGGTGTTGGTCCCAGGTCCTTAGGTCATACCATGTTTGAGATATAGGCGTGACCCACTTTGAAAAATGTTTGGCCACGCCCACTTTTTTTTACATATGTGTAGGTCAGGAATACTTTAGGAGGTAAAAATGTGATTTCCAGCAATTCTGAAAAATGCACTCAATGACCCCTAGTTTACCTCTGTGACCTTGACCCATATTTTGAACCTCCATCAAGTGTCGACTCATTTGGTGTTGGTCCCAGGTCTGAAGGTCATACCATGCTTGAGATATGGGCGTGACTCACTTTCAAAATTTTTGGCCACGCCCACTTTTTTATGTCAAAATGCATGTGTGTATGTCAGGAATACTTTAGGGGATCAAAAAATGTGATTTCCAGCAATTCTGAAAAATGCACTCAGTGACCCTCTAGGTGACCTCTGTGACCTTGACCCATATTTTGTATCTCCATCAAGTGTCGATTCATTTGGTGTTGGTCCCAGGTCCATACATCATACTACGCCTGAGATATGGACGTGACCCTCTTTCAAAAATTTTGGCCACGCCCACATTTTTTACGTCAAAATGCATGTGTGTACGTCAGGAATACTTTAGGGGGTCAAAAAATGTGATTTCCAGCAATTCTGAAAAATGCATAAAATGGGCGTGGCCAAAATTTTTGAAAGTGGGTCACGCCCATATCTCAAGCATGGTATGACCTATGGACCTGGGACCAACACCACATGAGTCGACACTTGATGGAGGTTCAAAATATGGGTCAATGTCACGGAGGTCACCTAGGGGTCATTGAGTGCATTTTTCATAATTGCTGGAAATCACATTTTTGAACCGCCCCCCACTCACCCCCCCCCCCCCGCAAAGCATTCCTGAGATTCATACATGCATTTTTAAGTTAGAAAAGTGGGCGTGGCCAAACAATTTGAAAGTGGGTCACGCTCATATCTCAAGCATGGTATGATGAATGGACCTGGGACTAACACCAAATGAGTCGACACTTGATGGAGATTCAAAATATGGGTCAGGGTCAAGGAGGTCGCCTAGGGGGTCATTAAGTGCATTTTTCATAATTGCTGGAAATCACATTTTTTGACCCCCCCCCCCCCCCCTAAAGCATTCCTGGGGTCCATTCATGCATTTTTATGTTAAAAAAGTGGGCGTAGCCAACATTTTTGAAAGTGGGTCATGCTCATATCTCAATCGTGGTATGATGAATGGACCTGGAACTAACACTAAATGAGTCGACACTTGATGGAAATTCAAAATATGGGTCAAGGTCATGGAGGTCACCTAGGGGTCCGCCAGAAAGAGGTCACCAAAGTCATCAAGTGCGTATTGTTCAGAAATACTGGGAAATGAATTTTATTACACCTTAATGCATTTCTAAAGTTTATGAACATATTTCATCACTCAAATTAGTGGGCAGAGCCAAAAATGTCCATTTCTGATTCGAGTATCGAACCCTTTGAATGCTGGTCACATATATGCCTTTTCTGGTTTCTTATAAATAATTGTTCTGATTCCAGTATGAATATCTGTAAATACTGTTAACGAAAACCCATTTCTGAATTGTTTAAAAATATTTTACTCCTGAAAATAAGCCTCCATAAATTCTCTTTCCTTTTCACACAGACTTGAATTTACTGAGTGCAGTAAATTCTGTTTCTCTAGTTTAGCCTTTATTTTTTGCCTTCCTCGTTTCATGAAGATTTTTCTTTGTGGAGGTCCAAACTAATGCAGGGTTTGTCAAGTTCAGTGATGATGATGATATGAATCGTAGTGATGAAAGATTTTCATTAGTAATCTTTGTCTGGTGTTTTTGTTCCCAGAAGTTTGTGATTGAAGACTTGATTGTATTTAGTCTGTGTGAAACACACAGACTATTGTTTTTGCATGGTTTCTTTTTCTTTTTTTCTTTTTTTCTTCTTTTTTTTCTTTTTTGTCTTCTTCTTCTTTTTTTTCTTCTTCTTCTTCTTCTTCTTCTTCTTCTTCTTCTTCTTCTTCTTCTTCTTCTTCTTCTCCTGGCTTCTGTCTTCTCATCACTTTTTTGTCCGCAAGATAACTCAAAAGGAATTGCCCTATCTAGTTGAATTTTACATGCTGATAGACAGCCACAAGTTCTTGGCCACCTATGTTTTTAAGATTCCTGGGGTATCAGGGGTGTCTGTAGGGGTGTTTTGAAAGTGGGTCACGCCCATATCTCAGGCGTGGTATGACCTACAGACCTGGGACCAACACCAAATGAGTCGACACTCGATGGAGGTTCAAAATATGGGTCAAGGTCACGGAGGTCATCTTGGGGTCATTGAGTGCATTTTTTAGGAATTGCTGGAAATCACATTTTTTTGACCCCCTAAAGTATTTCTGACGTACACACATGCATTTTGACATAAAAAGTCGGTGTGGTCAAAAATTTTGAAAATGGGTCATGCCAATATCTCAGGCGTGGTATGACGTATGGACCTGGGACCAACACCAAATGAGTCGACACTTGATGGAGATTTAAAATATGGGTCAAGGTCACAGAGGTCACCTAGGGGTCATTGAGTGGATTTTTTCAGAATTGCTGGAAATCACATTTTCTGACCCCCTAAAGTATTCCTGACGTACTCACATTCATTTTTACGTAAAAAAAGTGGGCGTGGCCAAAATTTTTGAAACTGGGTCACGCCGATATCTCAGGCATGGTATGACGTATAGACCTGGGACCAAAACCAAATGAGTCGACACCTGATGGAGGTTCAAAATATGGGTCAAGGTCACAGAAGTCACCTAGGGGTCATTGAGTGCATTTTTCTTAATTGCTGGAAATCACATCTTTTGACTCCCTAAAGTATTCCTGACGTACACACATGCATTTTTACATAAAAAAGTGGGTGTAGCCAAAATTTTGGAAAGTGGGTCACGCCCATATCTCAGGAATGGTATGATCTACAGACCTGGGACCAACACCAAATGAGTCGATACTCGATGGAGGTTCAAAATATGTGTCAAGGCCACGGAGGTCAACTAGGGGTCATTGAGTGCATTTTTCAGAATTGCTGGAAATCACATTTTTTGATCCCCTAAAGTATTCCTGACGTACACACATGCATTTTGACGTAAAAAAGTGGGCGTGGCCAAAATTTTTGTAAGTGGGTCTCGCCCATATTTCAGGCATGGCATGACGTATGGACCTGGGACCAACACCAAATGAGTCGACACTTGATGGAGACTCAAAATATGGGTCAAGGTCACGGAGGACACCTAGGTTGTCATTGAGTGCATTTTTCAGAATTGCTGGAAATCACATTTTTTTACCCCTAAAGTATTCCTGCCGTACACACATGCATTTTGACGTAAAAAATGTGGGCGCAGCCAAAATTTTTGAAAGTGGGTCCTGCCCATATCTCAAGCGTGGTATGACCTAAGGACCTGGGACCAACACCAAATGAGTCGACACTCAATGGAGGTTCAAAATATGGATCAAGGTCACGGAGGTCAACTAGGGGTCATTGAGTGCATTTTTCAGAATTGCTGGAAATCACATTTTTTGACCGCCTAAAGTATTCCTGACATGCACACATGCACTTTGATGTAAAAAAAGTGGGCCTGGCCAAAATTTTTGAAAGTGGGTCATGCCCATATCTCAAGCGTGGTATAACCTACGGACCTGGGACCAACACCACATGAGTCGACACTCAATGGAGGTTCAAAATATGTGTCAAGGTCACGGAGGTCACCTAGGGGTCATTGAGTGCATTTTTCATAATTGCTGGAAATCACATTTTCTGCCCCCAAAGCATTTCTGAGATTCATACATGCATGTTTACCTTAAAAAAGGAGGCGTGGCCAAAAAATTTGAAAGTGGATCACGCTCATATCTCAAGCATGGTATGATGAATGGACCTGGGACTAACACCAAATGAGTCGACACTTGATGGAGATTCAAAATATGGGTCAGGGTCAAGGAGTTCACCTAGGCGTCATTAAGTACATTTTTCATAATTTCTGGAAATCACATTTTTTTGACCCCCAAAGCATTCCTGAGGTCCATACATGCATTTTTATGTTAAAAAAAGTGGGCGTAGCCAACATTTTTGAAAGTGGGTCATGCTTATATCTCAATTGCGGTATGATGAATGGACCTGGAACTAACACCAAATGAGTCGACACTTGATGGAAATTCAAAATATGGGTCAAGGTCATGGAGGTCACCAAAATCATCAAGTGCATATTATTCAGAAATACTGGGAAATGAATTTTATTACACCTTAATGCATTTCTAAAGTTTATGAACGTATTTCATCACTCAAATTAGTGGCAGAGCCAAAAATGTCTATTTCTGATTCGAGTATCGAACCCTTTGAATGCTGGTCACATATATGCCTTTTCTGGTTTCTTATAAAAATTGTTCTGATTCCAGTATGAATATCTGTAAATACTGTTAACGAAAACCCATTTCTGATTTGTTTAAAAATATTTTACTCCTGAAAATAAGCTTCCATAAATTCTCTGTCTGTATAGTTTATTCCTGATACTTTAAACCCTTTTCACACAGGTCTGAATTTACTGGGTGCAGTAAATTCTGTTTCTCTAGTTTTCCATTGTTTTTTGTCAGGAACATTCTCTATGAGTTGATGTATTGATGGCAGATTGTATTTTTGCAGTATTTCTTGAATCTTGGTGACCCAGCTTTTAGATTTTGGTGACTTCACTGCTGCTTGTCTCAGAATTATATTATATTCGACAGAATCTTGATTAGCGAGCATGTTCCTCAAGAAAGTGAGCATCTTTATATTGATTTGGGCTTCAATGGGAAGTATGCCCAGGAGACCATAGATTGCAATTGTAGATGAATTTTTAGACAGATCTTGAATGATGCGTATCTTCTCTTTTTGCCAATGTTCTAATGATTGACTGATGTTTGCATTGAATGCCCATAATTCTGTTCCATAAAGTAATCGAGGCACGATGTAGGCTAGCCATATTTTTCTTATGAGTGATGGGTTTAGTCCACTTTTGCTGTGCAGGCCAGCACCTAATAGAGCGTACACTGTACGTGTGGCTGTGGCTATTCTCTGTTCTACCCTTTGAGTGTTTACCTTTTGTTTAGCTGAGTACAGAATTCCAAGATGAGTGCCTTCCAGGGCTTCGCTGATTTCTTCTCCATTTATGCTTATTGGTGGATTAGACTCAGTGATCTTAGAATGAGTACTTTTCTTTTTAAAATTATATTTTAACATCACATACTTCTTGTTGTTAATCACCACTCTGTCTTTATTGATTGTGTTCTGGATAGTTGCTAGCATTTCAGAAGTTTCAGATGTGTTGGACTCAGTTATTGTAGTCATATCATCTGCACAAGTGGGCAATGGACAGCATGTAGTCCCTATTTTAGTACCAAGATGTTGTGATGTAATGTTGGAGATCACATCCGCATTGACGATTTTAAACATATGTGGTGAGATAGAGGTTCCCTGTAGTGTGCCTTGTAGTGTGTTGAATGGTGATGATAATTGGCCTTCCCATTTAACCACAAATCTGACACATCTATACCAATTTCGTAGTAACAACAACTACACAATGAAAGTAAAATAAATCAGCAAAATAACATGTTTAATTTATCCGGTAAGAAACTAACAAAACATCAAAGAACATTACTACTTAAAAGGGGTCTCAAGTTTGTCCCAACGGAAAGAACTTTAGATATAGCGAACCTTATCGTTGAGATAAAAGTATGGGAGCGCAGAATGCGACTATGTGAGTATTTCCTAGACAATAAACAGCAATATATTAATGATAAATTTAAAGACCGCAACCCGTGGACTTCTAAAGAAGGTAGAGATAAGCACCTTGATCTTTATTTAGAGATAGTACGGGAAGATATTTTGAAGGGCATAAAAAACGCGTGCGAAACAACATAACAAAGATGGAAGAGAAGGCTCTGAAAGAATTGTTAAATGATAATACAATAGTCGTGCGACCAGCCGATAAAGGGTCTGGAATAACCATTTTGGATGCAAGTAAATATGAAAGTGAGATCTTGATGGAGTTGGGGTACCAAACAACATACAAAGAAGTACCTGTAAATCTGACAGAGAAAATAACAAACAAGATTAAAAGCCAACTCAAAAAACTAGAAAAAAACAAACTGATAGACAAAAAAGTATTAGCGTACATGATACCTAAGCAGCCACAGGCTGGAAGGGTAAAAGGTAACCCCAAAATGCATAAAAATGAAGCCCCTTTAAGAACAATAATTTCGGGAATAAACCACCCAACAGAGAAAATAGCAGAAGTGATGGAGTCTGAATTAAAACAACACGTTGAGTCATTACCATCCTACATACGCGACACCACACATTTCTTGAACAGACTGGACTGTATACCCCAACCACTCCCTGAAAACAGCATAATGTACTGTATGGACGTCAAGAAACTATATCCAAGCGTCCCACGTAATGAAGGTATATTAGCATGTAAAAAAGCACTAGAAAACTCTAAAAGAACATTATTCCCAACAGAGATAGGTCTTAAACTAATAGAAACTGTTTTGGACAATAACAATTTTTCATTTAAAGGAAGACATTATTTACAAACGGACGGCGTTGCAATAGGTTCGCGATTAGGGATGAATTATGCGTGCACATATATATGGGGAATGGGAAGACAAACTTTCAAAAGCATCGAAGTTACACCCCCTTGAACAGGTACGGTACGTTGATGATATCTGGGGAGTATGGACGCATGGGTTGGAGTCTCTGAAACAATATCATTCCTTGGCAAATACGATACACCCAAGAATACAGGTTGATTTAATTAAGGTGGTCTGAAAATGGGATAGAATTCTTAGACACGATAGTCAAATTGAAGACGGATTTCTTAAAACCGGTTTATATACAAAACCCACGGACACGCATCAATACCTGCACGCAAAGTCAGATCACCCAATCAACACTAAAAGAGCGATACCATATGGAATAGCTTCAAGAGAAAAAAAATTGTTCCGATAATGCTGAATATGAATGCCACAAAAATGATATAAAACAACACCTGCATGCCAGAGGTTACGACGAAAAGTTTGTAAGCGAACAGCTAAAAAAGGTCGACCAAATCGAGCGTAAACAGTTACTTGAAAAACGATCAAACAAATCAACCGACGAAAGAGTCCCGTTTGTGGTCACCTACTCGCGTCGCCTCCCCGACATCGGGAAAATAACGCGGGAGCGGATGCCCACTTTACACCGCTCAAAACGCATGAAGTTTGCATTCGAACAACCACCCCCTGATTTCGTACAAAAGACTGAAAAATTGGGAGATATCATAGTCCATAGCAAGCATAATAAAATGTTCAACAATCAAGGGACGGGATCTGATAGATGCGAGAGAAATTGTGCAATCTGTGGGTTTATGCTCCAAACAAAACAATTCGCAGACAAGAACGGAACGGCCTACCACATAGGCAAACAAATCACCTGCATGTCCAGGAATGTGATATATGGGATTTTCTGCGACAAGTGCAATGAAGTTGTGTATGTGGGAGAGACGGGGACAAAATTGTATGAGAGAATGCAAAACCATCTGAGTAGAATAAAACTTGAGGTTATGGATGAACCGATACCACATCATTTTCTCACCAAAAACCATAGTATAAACAATTTTAAGATTATTGGGATTGAAAACGTTAATCAACAAAATACAGCTTACAGGAGGGGTCGTGAAGCATTCTGGATTAACAAACTTCAAACACTAGAACCCAATGGGCTCAATAGACAAGAATAATTCCAAATATTCTCATTTATAAACTTGCTGAACGGGGCGGGGGGGGGGGGGGGGGTAAGTAGTTAGGAGAGCCACTATAGACCCAAGCATTTTTAACACGGCGTTTTCCATAGGCCCCATAGGGTTAGTGTTAAATTGTGTAACTTATAGACCCAAGATTTTTAACACTGAATTTCGCATAGACTCCATAGGGTTAGTGTTAAATTGTGAAACTTATAGACCCAAGAACTTATAGGGACAAACCTGAATGCGCTGGTGGCACAGCGCATTCAGGTTTGTCCCTATAAGTTCTTGGGTCTATAAGTTTCACAATTTAACACTAACCCTATGGAGTCTATGCGAAATTCAGTGTTAAAAATCTTGGGTCTATAAGTTACACAATTTAACACTAACCCTATGGGGCCTATGGAAAACGCCGTGTTAAAAATGCTTGGGTCTATAGTGGCCCCCGCATCATGCTTTATGACCAGATCCTATAGTACATTTTTGCTTATAAGTTTTTACTGGAGGATAAGGGAGCTGTTTTTTGTCTTTTTTGTATAACAAAGACTTGGTTGTGTACATGAGAAGATATCTCTTTCTAATATTGTGGGTAGCCCTGAAAAGGGCTGTTTTTGATTTGATGTAGTGTAAGTCACTCAACAGTTAGCAATATTTTTCATATATCGCCCATGACCATCGAATCGTACCCGTTTCGTTTTTTTTAGGTTTAACAATATCATCAGATTCTTCCTCACTCTGATTGTCTAGAATAGGTTGTTGAATGACTTTATCTGTTTGTGTGGATGTAGTTACTAACTGTTTTCGTGCTTGTCGTCCCCTTTTTTTCAGAGGTTGAGGTATCGGTTCTGTCAACTCATATGGTACTGTTAAAGGAAGAGACGACACTTTGAATTCTATAGGAACTGTAATCTTATCAGCTGAGAGAACAATCTTTTGGTGAGATGATTTCATGTCTTGTAGAGTCTCCAGGATTTTCTGTAATAATGTTTCATTTTTTTCATCTTGTGAAAAAGAATTATTCACCCTCTCACTTGGTATGGTATCCTTTTGGTTTGGTATTCTCTGCGGTGCCATCAATGAGTTGTCAATACGAATTAAATCGTTAAAATCAGCTAATATATTGTATTCGTCCATGATTGAATGCAGAACAGGCGATTGCTTTTTATCAAATGAATTGTCTGGAATGCGTTTTAGATTTTATAGACAATGCGAGGATCGAAAATGCACCGAAGAACGCTCACGCGACAATTTTATCGAGTGCGGGAAACAATTGTTGATAAGAGACGTTTACTATCACAGCCGTCCGACGTCAACAATTTTTTCCCGCGAAAATTGTTGACGTCGGACGGCTGTGATAGTAAACGTCTCTTATCAACAATTGTTTCCCGCACTCGATAAAATTGTCGCGTGAGCGTTCTTCAGTGCATTTTCGATCCTCGCATTGTCTATAAAAAGAAGGTGAGTTGAGGATTTGGATACATTTCATTATCTGACTCAAGAAATTATCTTTGACAGAGAGGAAAAAGACATGGAGGCAACAAAGATTGATTACAGTTCCGTAGAGAGTTATGAGAGAACCAAGAAACAGAGGGCCGATGAAGAATTCGCCTTGGCTTTGAGAAAGTGGTGGTCGGCAACACTTTCGATGGAAGAACAACATAAGAAGATTGAAGACCACCCTTTCGTTAAAGCCGCCACACGTCCGTTCGGGGAGATCCAGTACAAGAATCGACCTAAACACTGGTTTGATCTCCCCGTACATTTGCAGGAGGAAGCTCTTGTGGGGAAAAGCTACACATGGGAGCAAGATTGCTTTACAGATGAAGAGATGCTAGCAACAACCATAGATGTGTGGGAAGGTGAATTCTTCACCGAAGAAGAGATGGCTTTACCACATAGCTCTCTACGGATCTAAAGATTTTTAAAAACGGCCCTTTTCAGGGCTACCCACAATATTAGAAAGAGATATATCTTCTCATGTACACAACCAAGTCTTTGTTATAAAAAAGACAAAAAAAACAGTTCCTTCCCTAGAGTGTGACACAATGTCTATATTATTTTAAAATCATTTTATATTAGGGGTATCCATGTGGTTTTGGGTTGTCATCTCTCCACTTTGTGCATACAACTTCTATAAATGGGGAAATGGCATTTTGTGTGTCTTCTTGTGTTTTGTTGTGAGCATCAGGAAATTATGCTCACAATAAAACACAAGAACACATGCACAAAATAAAAAAAACTTAGTGATTCGCGTTGTGGTCGAACTCTCTGTGATAGTTGTTTTTTCTATAGTAAGAATAGTATTCATTGTATGTTTAGCAATCAAAATTTTCTCTACAGTATAAACTGTATATCAGGTTACACTATAAAAGTTTTTGATAAGTATGCATACAATATTAAAACCTAATACTCTCAGTGAAAAAGAGAAGTGACTCTTAACTCTTTTTTACTGTTGGGAAATAATAGGGACACGGTGATAAAAAAGGGATTATAGGACTAACCTAACAAAATCGACTAAACTATCACAGAGGTTTTAACAAAACACAAAACTGTATTTAAAGTTGAATCATTATATTGAAATGAAATCTGAACATATATACACCGAGATCTGAGTTTGCCTATCCATGAGAAAACCTATTTACATCAAGATTCTTTTTTATGCTAGTTTTTATTTGACAGCCAAGATTTTTTGAAAAAATCTTGGGAGTCAGATAAAAAACTGATATCACTCAAGTGATCTGATTTTGAAACAAATATAACAAATAACTAAAAAACCCTATCTCTCTGTTACGCAAATGTCTGGCGAAAATTATATAATAGATAATTGACTTTAATAAAAAAACTTAAAAAACTAAAAGATGTAAAAAATTACCTCTGTGGGATTGTTTTGACACCTGATATTTACAGTTATTTCAAATAATGTCTATAAGTTTGCTCAAACCATCGTCGAACATCTCTATCATTCTCTTGGAAATTTCTTGGATCAAATTTGATAGTAAGAACTGTCTCTAAATCATATCCTCTTGCAAGATGATCTAAAGCAAATATACAGTACATTCCACACACAACAGTAAATTCACTTTGTAGTCTCATTGTATTTATTGTCCAGGAATCTGTATTTTTCACTATGAAATTGTATATGTCTCTATCTATTGGTGGTAAACCATATGAATCAAAGTAGATAGCAGAATGATTGTCTTTAAAATATATTGCTATCCAATGTTCTCCTGGTTCTTTTGATGAATCTGTGTTCACAATATATGCTTGTCTGTGTTTAGGTTTTTGTTTTGGTAACAAGTCTTTTGAACACACCTTTCCATTTAAGGATGATAACCTTTGAGAACTGTCAAGTATAGTTTGTAATTGTATGGTTTCCATCTTCTTAGCCTTGGAAAAGGCTGGCACGGAGCCGTTAATCAAGATATGCTGTATAATATGACCAGTCTCTTTTAACTAAATCTGCCCACTTTTGAATGTCTTTTTGGCAGTCTATTTCAAAGTCCATATGAGCACAATATTCTAATAAGTTTATTTTTCTTGCTCTCTTGTGTAGATTATACAGTATAGTCACTGGACACACTTTCTGTAAACACTCTGCAATGTTTATATCTATTAATGTTGTTGTGTTGGTTCGATTTTCTTCAGAGATATTTTTCATTTTCTGTTGAATGGATTTTGTCAGTTCTATCACTACACATTCTTGAAATAATGTTTGTATTTTTTCTTTACACATCTTGCAATATTCACACTGACTCATCTGGTTTAATAGTCAAATATCACTTCTCTGAATTTGTTGATTTCTATTTCACTATCAAATTCTGCATAGACAACAACGTTGATCACCTCTGGAAGAGCTTGAGCAAACTGAAGTTCAAACCTAAGATTGCCAGACTTTATTGGGTG
Source organism: Pictodentalium vernedei (assembly GCA_031216915.1). Taxonomy (NCBI): domain Eukaryota; kingdom Metazoa; phylum Mollusca; class Scaphopoda; order Dentaliida; family Dentaliidae; genus Pictodentalium; species Pictodentalium vernedei. The sequence goes on along the minus strand of CM062296.1, from coordinate 530,460,327 downwards.
AGCCAAGGGCCCACTACTACTCTGATCAGGTGTCAAATCAATACCCCAAAGAGTATTCCCTTTTGCATAATCCTGCAAAGATAAATTAAATGATTGATTTTGTCCAAAATAGCCCATAGCTTCGTACAATGATAAATATGAATTTAGATAAAGTCCACCTTCAAAATTCGGTTCAAAGGGACGTGCTTTAATGGAATGTCCATCTATTGTGATTTCCAACTTATTCAAATCGAAATGTTGAAAATTAAATGGATTAGTGCCAATATCTCCATTTATATCTCGATTACTAACTAAACCAAGAATAATTCGTTTTGGCATCTGTTTATGAAACAGATAGTCTTCTATTTTTGAACGAAGACCACTTCCAATCGTAAAAGTTTTAATTTCACTACGTCTTATGGGCATTTTATAATTTGTTCGATCTATTTGTGCATTAAGATCATTCGCAAATTTTGGAAATAAATCCAATGCCGGTATTCTGAATATGGCTTTTTGAATTTCTATTTTTCCATTTTCACTACCAATCAAACAAAATTTAGTTGGAGCACGATGCAATTTAATTCTCATCTCAACTCCATTTGGTAAATACTTATCTTGCACAAACAGATCTAAATGCAGTTTTCCTCTTAGTTGTACATTTTTGCTACCACCAATTAATTTAGCTCGTTCAGTCAAACCTTTGTTAGACGAAGCTTTACTTGTTTCTGCGTGGTGTCCAGGAGTATCTGTATACCACATCTCACTAGCAGCTAGATGTGTTTTTTTCACATCTCTTGAATAACTAAGAAAATTCTCAAAAAATGCTCTATAAGGATAAAGATCTGTATTGGTGGTGATAAGATTGCCATTCAGTGTAATATCAATTTTACTGAACATGCTATGAACAAAATTATTGATAGGAGCAATTTGTGTATCTCCAGCCAAAACACTCCCATCTTGTTTTGTAATTTTAAATTGAACTTCAAGTGTAGATGCTGCAAGATCTAACCACTTGGTTGTTTGTCTTGGAATTAAAAATTCTATTGGTGAAGAATTATTTAAAGATGCAATAGGAAATTGTTCAATTTCACCAATATTTTCTATACCACTTGATGTTGGTGATACATTATCTGGATCAAAACTACTACCAAAATGTTCGCAAGATCCATGTAACATCATGATTTTTTAATCAAATATATCAAGTGGTCTTGATTTTCGTTTTAAATAAGCTTGTCTTTGACGTGTCTTACCTCCACGAGAACGAACCATAGACTGACGTTTTCGTTCTTGTTTTTGTCTTTTTATACCTAAAGCAGATTCACCAACTGATTTCAAAAGATCTTTTCCATGAGTTAATAAAATGTCTTTAGGTGCTTTACGTTTTTTTATCAATTCATTTGCTATTTCTAAACCATGTCTTAATCCATCTCTCTTTAATGTTTGAAATGCATTTTTTGCAATTGGTTTTATAAAGGGTGCAGCTGTTCTTATTGCTGTGCGAAAAATAGACCCTAATCCATATCCATATTGCCGTGGTACACCTTGATACACCGGCATCATTTTTTACAAATTTAATTTATGTCTCTGTCTAAGATGCAACTTGACAACTGTCTTGCCACTTGCAAACTGAATGGGTTTACCAGTGTTCCCATTTATATTTATAGTGATCTGATCAAAATAAGATTTTGATACTGGTACGTAATGTACATTATCAAATTCTATATGAGTGTGTAGAGACTCTTTATGTGATTCAAATGGAATCACACGTAAAATAGGTGCTTCAATATCACCTAAAAATGTATAATCTGCTATGTCAGCATAAATAAAGATTTGATTGAAATCCACATTTATGTCCACATTATATTTAAATGCACCTTTTGATGTGTTAGGAAAAATGACAGGAAAAATATCTTTACATCCCAATTTTTGTAATAAACTTTCTGACATTTCAATACCCACTTTCCCAATACTATTTCCTACTATTTTTACACGGCCTTGGAGACTTGAAAATCCAACATGAAATAATACATCAAATGATTTAAATATGTCTCCAAGTTTTTCTTGAATTTCTGTTTGCATTGCATCTATGACATGAGCGCCATTTAAATATGCACCTGATAAAATATTTAATTCGACAGCAGCAACACCTTTGTGTAATGTATGTTTCAAATTCGTTTTATTAATACGATTTGATATTTTGCTATCTGTCACAATGATTTTAAAAACAGATTCTTCATCTGTAATATTTTTTGCTTCCGAAGGTAAAATTACTTCAACTAATCCCACTTCCCAATGTTCTTTATCAACATGAATAGGTTTAGATAATTGTGTTTGAAAACAACATTGGTTATTATTTGGAAACATATCCATAGAACTATCACTCAGAAGTGTTACGTAAAATGAATTCATTTTTCTTATCTTGTGGTTGTTTCAAATATTTTAAACCTGGACTTGGAAGAATATATCCTAATGAACTACTTAATAACACTAACCACAATTCTTTATCAGGGCTTTGTAAACTCAAATGTGCAATGGCAGTAATTATAATACCATAAATGATAATAATCTGTGTGAAATAAGTGACTTGATTTTTTGCAACACGATTTCCACAAATTTTAAATTGTTGACTTTGTTGACTTTGTACATCAACACTTGTGGTATCATTAGGTAATGAGGTTTCATTTGATGACATATTCTTTTTATATCAAATCTGATTCTGCTATCCAACTATCAAATTTCTTTGGATAACCTTCCCAATGTACTTTAAGTTCTTTAATAATTTTCTTTCCCACACGTCTTGACCGTCTATTAAGAACTGATTCAATTATATATTTTTTAGCATCTTTTATACTTTGAATTTCTTGTGGATAAAATGTCCCTTGTATATTTTCACCACCCATATCTTCAAGTTTATAAGTGGGTGGTATTGTATGTTTTACATGAGTAATTTTAAATAATTCTTTTGTCCAATTTGGTAAATACCCTTTTTCAAATGTACGTTTGGTTTTATTAATACGTACTATATCACCAACTTTAAATTGTATTTTTTTCTTTTTAGATTTTTTTTACCATACAAATGTTGAGATACTTCTACTTCATTTTCTAATGATACTGAAGCAGGAGTTCTCTGAATACTTCGATGAAAACTATGATTATATCCATCAACTAAATTTTCCAACACATCAATGTACCTTAATGTACGTTTGTGTGTAAAATATTTCCACATTCGTGTTTTCAAGGTGCGTTGAAAACGTTCAACAATACTAGCTTTGGTTTCAGGATTTTCTGTTGTGAAGAAATGAATGTTTTGTTTCTTTAAAAATTTTTGTACATCTTTATTTTTAAATTCAGAACCTTTATCAGATTGTAATGATAAAGGTTTACGTCCAGAAGTTTTCAAAATACTCTGAAAAGATTTTGTTAAGGTCTCTCCTGATTTATTGTGAATGGGTATTACCCATGCATATTTGGAAAATACATCAATAACACAAACTAAATAACGAAATTGGTCATTGTAAGATTGTAAACTTTGTAAGTCTGCTAAATCAATCTGCCATTGGTGATCAATACCACCCACTATAGTCTTTCGTCTTGAAAACTTTTTACGGATGGGTTTATGTAAAGTATAAGTTCTTTCTCCTTTCAACCATTTTTTCACTTGATCAATTGTGACGGAATTATCTTTACTATGAGCTGCTTTGTACAATTTGTGTATACCACCATAACCAGCAGGATGTTTTGTATTGTAATATATTTCAGTTAATAAATCATTCAATAAGCCTCCCATTTTTCAGATAATCTACGTTTTGTCAATTTACGCTTTAGTGCTGACTTTGGTGTGTCTTCACTCCACTGCACTCTATGACCTCGACGAACTTTACATTTTGGAGGGGGTGATTGAGGAGTTTCAGACCAACTATCTTCTGGAGAACTTTGATATTTACTGGGTTTGGGTATAGGTTGTCTATTCATCCATAACCAACGTTCACGATTACCAACAAAATCTTGAGGGATATTTATATCTTTTAATCCACGACTAAACATTTCCCATCCACTCGGTTTAAAACCTTTTCGGTGTCTAAGAACATCATTCACTAAATCTATGATATTTGAACCTTTTATGACTTCTCCATCGTAACTTAATACACCCTGATCATCCCAACTCATGTGTGGATGAGATGATAAAGCAGATAATAATGAAGTTGCTTTACGTCTCATTGTAACAGGGACACTTTCTATAATACGATCTCGTAAAAATAATGATTTTTCTCCTGACTCAGGCAATGGAACCAATGTTGGTTGTAATGCCTTCTTATGTGACAATTGAAATTTTTGTAAAGTTTCCCCATACTTTTGTTCTTTCTCACTTTCGGACAACTCTGAATTTCCTAACACAGATGATAAATCATTTTGAAGTTGTGCGGTATTTGTAACTTGTGGGTTAGGTGGTAATCTTGGTCTTTGAGCTTTTTCATTTCTAAAACGTTGCATATCTTCTAACATTTGATAAGGTACAATAGCCATCTTTTTCATATTTTACTGACTAATTTATTTGCAAGATTTGTTGCAACTCCTATAGCAGGTCCAAGTAAACCAAGTAATGGTAAAAAACCACCTTTTTGATTTAAAATTTGTTTTTTCTTTTTAAGAGTTATTGATTTACTAGCGAGTGCTCGTAGTTGTTGACGCTTTGGATGTAATTTTTGTTTCTGACTTTGTGTTAGATGTATGTTGCCTTTTAAAAGATTATGACAGCATTCTGACACACAATTAATTAATTCTTTAGGTGCATTTTTCATAATTTGTTTTTGAAATGCTGGAGGAGTTTGACTTAAACCTATTAACATACCACCATATTTTTTAACTAAAGGAATTTTTTGTTTCTTATTTTGTCTCACCATCTTGCTCTTATAGAATCTAATGATTAAATGAAACAAATATAAAAATGTAATGCTATTTATACATGTGCAAACTTATTTATTTCACTTAAAGTAAGACCTTATCCCTTTAACAGGTTTAGGTGTATTTAAAGCTGTAAAACGTGCCATTGTGGGAATCTTTTCTTTTAATGGTACATGTTGTGTATTTTGTAGAGAATACATTGGTTCATGATTTTTAACACCATCTTTTGTTATTGACACTACACGTGTTAACTTAAGTGGTGATACTTTTCTTTGTCTTTGAAGATTTTTCACAAGTAATGCTTTTGTTTTTGTAGATGGAGATCTATGAGGTGCAATTTCAAAATTTGTGTACATATATTTTGGTCCTACCTTTCGTTGATTTTTTTTCTCTCTAGAACTTGATGAATTATTTAATCTTTTCTTAGGGGATTTTCGTTTGCTTCTAGGTGACTTTTGTTTCTTACTCTTTGTTTTTTTGAATGGTGAATAGAATGATCTACTTGTCTTATGACCATCCCATCGAATTAAATTACGAATGATAACACCACCAAAAAATCCACCACCTCCTGGTTTTAAAATAATGTTTCGTTTTGTTGCAAGATCAACTCTGGGATTTGCAAGTTGTTCAAGATCTTGTTTATGTTTATCCATATAGGTTAAAGTTTGTTTTGGCAATTTAATTTTCTTATTAAGTATGATTCTACTTGCTAATGTAAACCATTTTAAAATTTTCTTAAAACCTTTCTTAAGTAATTTTTGTCTTGCAAATGGACTTGTTTCTTGACCAAGTTGTTCCAAAGATTGTATGAACGATACCATGATGATGTGTAGTCGTTGACAAACTTTGACTAACTAACATCAACTCATTAGAACATGGGGAATTTATAGTTTTGTATAAATGATAGGGCCACGTTCATTTTGTGTTACCCAAGGATGAAAATATCAGTTCTTAATCTCAAAGACTCAGGAGTTCTAGGATGAAAATCAATTAATAAATAACCATGATCAATACTTGTTGCATCTTGATAACATGCATTTAAATGTGGTAATTGAACTTGATTTGCCAATACTTTAATTTGCCCTTTATCTCTGGTATTTTGAAATAAAATCATATAATGTGCATTTAAACTTATGGTACAACTAGATTTAGATTGTTGAAACATATTTTGTGTAATGTAAATGACACTTGCATTTCTATGATGTCCTTTTCATGTGAACCATAATTTAATTTTTTCTTCATCTTTATCTCCTAACATATCATCAAAAACTACAAGATGGGGAATAGTGACATCACTGACAATTTCATATTCATCATCAGGGATACCTTCTATGAATTTAATATCTTCACTTTCTTTAAGTAAAGTATATGTATTTTGCCATTCTTTATAACACCAAATGATTTTTTGTGGGGGAATTTGAAATAAGTCATGTTTCATATCAATAAGCTTTTTGACAAATTCTGTTTTTCCTGAACCACTAGGTCCCGAAATAAAGATATTACAAGGGTGTTGAAACAATAAACATTCACTCGATGCCATAATTGTATTTGTGTGTGAATAAGAGTTGTCAAATCACTCACTTATATACTTTCTGATTCCATACCTTCTTCATGTCTTTTAGTAGGTATTCGTTTTAAGGGTGCTTTTAACTCAAATACAGTTTCTGAAGAATCTATTCTTCTATCTATTTGTGGTACACATTGTCTATACAAGTAATTAATGATTTCTTTATCATAAATTATATTACCCCACACAACTCTTGTCCAAATATTTTCTATATTATCTTTGTAAAAAGCATTCATGATTTGTAATGCATTACAAAATTCCCCATACATTTCATCTTTTCCCAATTGATTATGAATAAACTCTTTTGTTATAGTTAGATAACCAGGAGTGATCAATTGAAATGCATATAATAATGCCTTACGTGTAATCTTGTTGTCTAACATACGTCTTACTGGTTCCATGGTTGAAATCAAAGTGATGATTCTTTTGTCTCTTCTGATGTATTTTGTCCATCAGGTACTATATTACCTGATGCACAAAATACATCAGGACGGTCAGGAAAATCATTTCCTGCATTATCTGAAAACATTTTATCAAACTTAGTTTTGAATTGTCCTGCAGCTTGTCTTGCAATTATGGTACTAAATGATGTACTTTGATCATTTAGCACCATGAGTGCAAATAAAGACTTAGAATCTGGAAAATCATCTAAACACTTGTCATATTTTTTCATTGTTGAAAATATTTGATTTAAAGTGAATCCATAATCCATCACTGATAATATTTTATCTGGGGGTGTTTGCATACTTGTTGGTGGATTGTATAATTGACAATTTCTTATCAGTTGAATATAAGAACAATTTGGTGACCACTTAACATGTTCTTGCAAAGGAATATCTTTTTCTTCCCAATTCATTAAACCTTGTCCACATACAAAACATTTTACTTTACCATCTCCTATATAGAAAAATCCAGCTTTAGCTAAGTCTTCTTTCTTGGATTTTAAAATAGGGTTTGTAGTCATACTAAAACTCGAAAGTCTTCTTAACTCTGACAAGTATATAGGATAAGTAGGATTGAGTGGTAGAGACATCTTGCCTGCTCAGTGTTCAAAGTGGAAATGAGAAATCTGAAGGTGCTTTTATACCTTAAACCCATAAGGTCTTGTGTCATATTTATCCACTACAAAACGTTTTGTGTACACAGATCTGAATGTTTTGGTTTGTTTTTCACTTGTGACTTGTCTGTTCTTGTTGCGTTTAATTCTATGTGTGTATTCAATGTTCATTTTGTAATTGTGTCTGTCTTGTACACATTCCACCATGGATTCAAAATTGACTTTCTGTGATGTATTGTAATCTAATGTTATTCCTTTGACTTTACATGAAGTGTGTATTTGACCATCTTTAATGTATTTGTAACCATAATTTTTTGGACCTAAACCTACATATTCAATAATTTTTGCATCTGGATGTTCATCTGTCCATTGACCTAACCTACTGTTTACAACTTGCGGATTCCAAAGTGAGGGGTTATGAATGTAGATACAACTGTCTGTGTCAAAATATAATACTCGTCTACCCAAACGTCCTATTACTTTATATAATTCCATTCGTGCATAAGCTGTGACAAAAGATGCAACTGCAACATTAGCTGATTTGTGAGGTTCATAAACATCTGTAGACTTTGTGTAATTGACTAAAATACATTTATCATGATCAAACAATTCAACATTTTTAATAATGATGTCTTTATCTTGTATCAGGTCAAAATATTTTGATGGGTCTTGTATGTATTCTGTTTTTGTTTTTAAATTGTTTTGTGCACTTTTCCCCCATAAACAGTTTAACATGGTTTTAGCAAATGATCTTTGTCCTGGATTTTTTTCAATATTTTCCAAATGTATGTTTTCAATTTGAGCATAGTCTTTCTTAAATGTATCTTTGTCTGTTTCTGTTTTCACCCAATCTGGATATCCACTAGCTTCTTGTTTCATTTTTAAATATTTGTTCACATAATGTTTGTAAATTTCTGAAGACCATTCTTCCCAATGCCAAATCTGATAAGTGTCAAGTAATGTGTACCCCATCCCCAATGCTTTAAAAAGTTCAACAGATGTCCATGTACCTGTAATACTACGCTGATCTGGTGTGTGTTCACATTTGTCTAATTCTTGTTCTGCACATGTATTGCAAAGTGTAAAAACCATTTTCTTGTTGCAATGAATTGGTAATACTGGCATGTGTAGAGATTGCGGTGGTAAAACTTTACATTTGATAAGTCCCCTGTACTGTCTTATATTATTCATGTTTATGTTTTCCTTTGTGAGTATATCTGGGTGACCTACTGGATATTCTCTGTGTTTATTGACATAAGGATAGAGTGAACAGATGTCTATGTATTTTATTTCATTGTCTGTATTTTGGTCTATTTTATGATGTAATTTAATGGCATTTGTTCTCCCCCCAAATAATGCTTCACGTGGTTTAATAGGATCCATGTTTGGAAAAAATGAATTTATTGTTGATTTTACTTCAGGATTTGATTCGCAAAAATGATCAAGTTCGTGTTCCCATGTTATTCTCATGTTATACCCTAATGATTCTAAATGGTGTATGCGTTCCTGTGTATTGTTGTATAGAGTTTGGTAACTTAGCAAATTGATTGGATTTGTCTCATGTGTATTGTCTTTGTAACATGTCATACACCCATGCCACATACATCCATAAAATTCAAAGATTGTATTTGTATCTTTGTGAAACCCATCAACATAATACCCCCCTATTTTAACTTCCCCACCATTGAGTGCATGTTGAATATGTATGTTTTCTTCCTGTGCAAGTGTCTGTAAAAATCTAATGGCTTTAATGGAGTATTTGACTTTAGCAGGGTAACCTATGTCTGAAATGATTGCCATTTTGTTATCTGGAAGTGAATTTTTTCTCCAGGCTTTTGTACATGCATCGGCTAAGGTAAATGCTTCTCTCAAGGGGTCTATGCCATCACTATCTATAAATTTTTGTCTGAATTCCCCACACCCCCTACGCAAGATATCTACATCTGATTTACAGTATAATTCCATTTCTTTTTGAAAATCAAATCTGGCATTACTAGTAAATTTTTTGTTGTACCACTTGATAAAATCTTCCCTGTCTGCTGGAGACATTGAATCTGGCATATACAATGTTGAATCTAAATAAGGGCCAACATAGTTTTGATAAGCTTGTGTGTTTGCCAAATGGGGGAAATAACCTTTTGCTAATTCTGTCAAGCCAAATGTTTTAGGAAATTGTGCCAATCTCATTGAAAGAAAATTTAAAGAATCTATAAGTCTAATACCACAAGCTTTAAGTGAAAGAATTTTGTTCCCATTCATAATTACATCAGGAGTTGTTGTACCAGTTTCAATGAGGTGCCTTAAAATAAACTGTCCATCAAAACCTCTTAAATTGTGAGCAATAGCTGTTGTCCCTTTATGTTCCTTACTGAAAAGCCAGTCACAAAAATCTGATAAAGTAGATTCCCCTTTAAATATTGATTGCCGATATCCAAATTTGTCACAGGAAATACATTCTTGATCTATAGGTTTGCAAATACATTCCCCACATGCATGATGAGCAACACAGAAATTTGGGATATGAACTCCTGAGTCTTGTGTGGTTTCAAAATCAAAAAATACAAATGGAATGTTTGGTATTTTTTCATCCTCGGGTGAAGTGTATTTTGGAATGAAACATTGGTGATCAGAATTAACTACTTGTTGACAATATTTGCATTTTTTGAATCCTTTACAGATGTGCTTTCCTTTTGTTGGATATATTAGTGAATTGCATGTTTTACATTTTTGAACTAATTGACAAATTGTTTTTTCTTCTTTCCCCTTTCTAGTTATATGGTTATTATAGCATAATGGACTTCTAAATTGTCTATTGCAACTGTAACAGGTGATGGGATGTTCAGGAATACATTTTGTTGGAGCATAGCAAATACAACCAAAAGGGCACATGTGACGTTCTCTCTGTTGGACCCCTTTACTGCAAAGTTCACAATAGTAGTGACATCCTAAAAACCCTGTAATTGTAGTGATGGTATCAAAATGCTGGTCATGGTGGTAAATATGAATAACTTTACTATCAGTGGTGGTAACTGGAGGTTTGAATAAAAATTCACTTTTTGCATACTGTGGATGAATTTTGATGACATACTCTGGGTAAAGCAGGTCTTGTATTTTATAATATTCTTCATATCCACAAGGAATATTATAATCAAGACCTGCTTTGTCCATCAATGCCTTAGCTTCCAACTCTTGTGTCGGTCTATCAGAACGTTTAATATTTTTCCATTTCTTTTGCAAAAGTTCTGAATTATCTCTATCAGCATAACACTTTCCCACTACAATGGCCCGTGCGAGACACAATGAATCATTAACATTTTTAATTTCAATAATACTTTTCTTGTTTCCAACCATTTTATCAACAGACGAAAATGCAATTGGTGCATGTCGCCCAGTCCCTTGTGGTAGAGAAGTGTGAGTTATTTCTAAAGATAATTGCCCATCATGGATAGTAAAGTTATCATTTGATTGTACAACTTTTTCTATTTCATCTAATATGGTGTTACCAGTGATACCTGAAGCCTTAGTAAATGGGATAAATATACCTATTTCTAATCCTGGATGGTCAACTGATATTCTCATTGGATCGTTGTCTTCTACTCCACATTCTTCTTTAATATCATCTACCAAACTGTCAAAGACTTTTCCAAGGGTGTCAAATGGATTCTTTTGATTAAATTGTTTAAAGGTTATTCTGCATACATGTGATTTGGAATGGAATTTTCTTGATGTTTTTTGTAGGAGTGGGTGGATGGTGTATAAGTCTCTTGCTGATTCTACTCTCTGCTTCTTGTAATCTACTTCACTCTCTGTCTCACTGGATTCGTCAATGGCTCTCTTCATCTTTTTCTTCTATCGTCTTCTAGCTTTTGAAAATATGTCTTGTCTTCTTGAAGTCAAAAACCAAAGTGTGAATCAACCTAAGATTCCCCCACTTTTTATATTTTCCTTTAATGTACATTTAATTGTGCATTTAAATGTACATTTAATACCCACTGAATTATACTGTTAATAAATGTTTCTTATACACATTTGAAAAGTTATAAAATGTAATCCATTCACTCTATGGGAAATATTCCTATGGTAAATATTTTATTTGTTAGTGTATCTTTCAGTCAATATTAAATTCACTAAAACACATTTAACAACAGCAATATAGTATCCAGAGATTATTGAGTGTAAGAGATAGCATAACTGTTTGTAACCAAATGAATGTATATTTAAACAATTGTGTGTAAATGCATGTTATTGAACATTTAAATGTACAATTAAACGTACATTAAAAAGGTATAAAAGGAGGAAGAATCTTAAGATGTTTCACACTTGCTTTTGACTTCAAGAAGACAAGACATATTTTTGAAACGCTCCAAAAGTTAAAGATGGATAGAGTTACAGATCCAAGATTAGAAAAAGCAAGTGATGCTAAAAGTATTTACTATAAACCATCTAAATGGGGAGAAGTTAGAAGACTTGTGAATGAACTTTATAAATTGATATCAACACCTAAAGAGATGATTTGTTCCATTTGTCATCAGAAAGGACATTGGGCGAATACATGTTCAGACAAAGGGCCATGTTTTTATTGCAATCAGAGAGGACATTGGATAAATGAATGCAGATTGAAAAAGCTATCGAATAACTCTGTGTCTCAACCAAGATGGGGTTCACCAGCTGTTGATCAACGAGGACCGGTAAAAGTTTATCCATGGTCAGAATACATAAAGCATACAGAAGATAGATTACCGATTACAGGTTTCAACTTACAACTTGATGAAAAAGACATTGACAACCACACTTTACAGGGGATGAGCACGCTACCATTACCACCACCTCCCCATATAAACTTTACAAATAAGAAAGTTGACTTAGCAGAACCTGTGTTACCAGAGTTTGATGATAGTGATGATACATTATTATATAATATGGATATACCCAAAGAAACAAAAATGGAAATAGATGATGAGTTAGAAGTATTATTTCCAGAGAAAGAGGAACCACCAAAGAAAGTTACAAGAAAACGAAAAGCTAAAGACAATAATTCTAAAATAGGAAAACTTGCCAAGAAACATTGAAAACAGTTTTTGAAAGTGACATTTTTATAAAAGACATTTACAAATCTGTAAATATTCATGGAATAAAATTTTCGGATTTGAAAAAAGGTAATATTATTTTGTTGTTATTTAAACAGGGGAAAATTTTTTCCAACTCAAGATTTTTATTTACAAAAATAAAAAACATTTTTCATAACATTATTTTGCAAGCACAAAAAATATTTTTGTGTTCGTAAATGAATGTTATGAAAAAGTTTTTTTCATAACATTCATTTTGCAAACACAAAAAATATTTCTCTTATAAAATAAAAAACTTGCAAGACAGAAAAATAATTTGTAAACAGAAAAAAGTATTTTTGTGTTTGTAAATTAATGTTATGAAAAAGTTTTTTTCATAACATTAATTTACAAACACAGAAAATATTTTTGTGTTTGTAAATTAATGTTATGAAAAACTTTTTCATAACATTAATTTACAAACACAAAAAATATTTTTCTTTTTAAATAAAAAACTTGCAAGACAGAAAAATAATTTGCAAACAGAAAAAAATATTTTTTGTGTTTGTAAATTAATGTTATGAAAAAGTTTTTCATAACATTAATTTACAAACACAAAAAAATATTTGTCTTATAAAATAAAAAACTTGCAAGACAGAAAAATAATTTCCAAAACAGAAAAAAATATTTTTATGTTTGCAAATTATTTTTGTTTTTACCTAAATGTTTACACACAAAAACATTTAGGTAGAAAACAAAATTAATTTGCAAACATAAAAATATGCCATGACAGGGAAATCTAGCGTGGGAGCTATGAGGTTAACCTCTTTTGAATTGAGCACTGAAATGTGCCACTAAAGTGTGCAAACGTGATATCTCTTTTTAAGAATATGGTGGCCCTTATAAGGGCCGTTTTTACTAAACAAAAAATGTTTAGTTCACCAACTTTATTCCATTTCTCTTTGCGGCTCTCTTGACATCATTTTGATTAACGAGATGTTGTGATCCTCTTCTCCTAATTGTTGTATAATGATAGGTATCTCTTATCAGTTTTCGAACAAAACAGTGTAAGGCTGCTTCAGCTTCATCAAGTGACAATGGTGAGATATTATTCACCCCAGCTTTTCTTGCCAATCTTCGCAGATTACTCCTTGGAATAGTATTACGCTCCTCTCTCTCCATCTTCACTTCTTGCAGTGGAATAGTATTGCATTCCTCTCTCTCTTTCTTCACTTCTCGGGTCCCACATTCACCTTCTAGTGATGGAATCTTTACCTCGATGGAGAGCTCAATTCTCATGATTGATGATAAGAAAAATGACGTTATGATATTCCAGCAGTGTTTTTATAGACAATGCGAGGATCGAAAATGCACTGAAGAACGCTCACGCGACAATTTTATCGAGTGCGGGAAATAATTGTTGATAACAGACGTTTACTATCACAGCCGTCCGACGTCAACAATTTTCGCGGGAAAAAATTGTTGATAGGAGACGTTTACTATCACAGCCGTCCGACGTCAACAATTTTCGCGGGAAAAAATTGTTGATAACAGACGTTTACTATCACAGCCGTCCGACGTCAACAATTATTTCCCGCACTCGATAAAATTGTCGCGTGAGCGTTCTTCAGTGCATTTTCGATCCTCGCAATTGTCTATAAAATCGAACACGCATTCCAAACAATTCATTTTGAGACAACATGAAGTACTCGCTACAGATGAATGAATACAGAATGTGGAGGTCCGGAGAAATGTCTGACGCTGATTGGAACCGCCGATTAGAAGAAGAAGCTATCAGAGTAGAGAGAGAGAAAGCACGGAGACGCCAATTAGCTGAAGATATTTTCGGCCATATGAGGAGAAGTGGCGGACCTCAGAAATACACTCGACAGTGGGGGCAGCAGCTTATTGATGAGTTGGAGCGAAAGGCAGGGATAAGACAGTTCTTAGCTGCCCGCGGTTATGAACTGGAGAAATACCGGGTGAAGAAAGTTGACTTGTATCCTGATCTTAATTGGCAACCAGAACGACGGTATAAAAAATGTGAGGTTAAATCCAATAACCTGTATCCAGATTTAAGTGAAATCTCATGAGGATTCCTAAAAATCTGGATACAAGTTATTGAATTTTAGCTAGACAAAAAATCAGGATACAACTATAAACTCATTTATCCTAATTCTTATTATCTCTGTTTGTCATTCCAACATATCAATAATTTGTTACTCTCACAAATGAGTGTGATTTCAAAATGTGCCTTCGTGGCAGCCCTTCTAAGGGCTACCCACAATATTAGAAAGAGATATCTTCTCATGTACACAACCAAGTCTTTGTTATACAAAAAAGACAAAAAACAGCTCCCTTATCCTCCAGTAAAAACTTATAAGCAAAAATGTACTATAGGATCTGGTCATAAAGCATGATGCGGGGGCCACTATAGACCCAAGCATTTTTAACACGGCGTTTTCCATAGGCCCCATAGGGTTAGTGTTAAATTGTGTAACTTATAGACCCAAGATTTTTAACACTGAATTTCGCATAGACTCCATAGGGTTAGTGTTAAATTGTGAAACTTATAGACCCAAGAACTTATAGGGACAAACCTGAATGCGCTGTGCCACCAGCGCATTCAGGTTTGTCCCTATAAGTTCTTGGGTCTATAAGTTTCACAATTTAACACTAACCCTATGGAGTCTATGCGAAATTCAGTGTTAAAAATCTTGGGTCTATAAGTTACACAATTTAACACTAACCCTATGGGGCCTATGGAAAACGCCGTGTTAAAAATGCTTGGGTCTATAGTGGCTCCCCTAACTACTGGGGTAGGGGGGATAGAAATTAGTGTACAGAGCAATTACACATAAAACGCATTGGTGTTGAACATAGCGTGTATATGTTGTGAGAGTATGATCATTGGGTATATGTCAGTGCGTACATCATGTGTATGTGTGTGTGTGTGGGGGGGGGGGGGTGGGGTGGGGGGTGTATGGAATCCTAGCCTACGATTGTCAGTGTAGACATCATAGGAGGGGGCTGCATTTAGATCAGGTGGAGGGCATATAAATGCTGCTATAGTGGGTGGGGACAAGACATTTACAAACCATGGAAGGATCGAGCGGGGGGTATTACTACGCAAGGAAGGTATAAAAAGATTCTATTTTTCATCAGCGGTATTGATGTCTGATTGACGCGGGTTGGGTACTGGGGCGGAGATATGGAGGCGCGCTTTTAAATGATTGATGAATGATTCGGGCCAAGGAGTGGTTGGATGTGTGAATACGGTAAAAAAAACTTACTTGCCTCTGCTTCTGTTACCAGGGCGAGGTTTTAGAAATAGTGTCTTATTCATATTTGCTTTTTGCGTAATAACGCGGAACATATCTTTACTTGTTGCCACCCAAGGAAGATATTATACGGTATTTTTTGCATAATTTACACTTGAACACAAAAAGCAAATTGAAGCGCGGAACATATCTTTACTTGTTGCCACCCAAGGAAGATATGATAGGGTTATTTTGCGCGTAATAGACTCAGATACAGGGAACAACATGAAACGGGGAACATATCTTTACCACCCAAGGGAGATATGATACGGCGATTTTACAAGCAATACACTTGAATATGGAGAAAAACGCGTTTGAACAGTTCGGGTCACGGAATGGTTGAATGTGTGAATACTGCATGCGAACTCGCTTCTGCCTCTGTTACCAGGGCGAGGTTGAGATAAAAGACTGAATGCTCCTAATTCTAAGGCTGAAAAAAAAATTGGCGCGTAATAACGCGGAATATATCTCCACTTGTTACCACGCGTGCGAAACAACATAACAAAAATGGAAGAAAAGGCTCTGAAAGAGTTGTTAAATGATAATACAATAGTCGTGCGACCAGCCGATAAAGGGTCTGGAATAACCGTTTTGGATGCAAGTAAATATGAAAATGAGATCTTGATGGAGTTGGGGGACCAAACAACATACAAAGAAGTACCTGTAAATCTGACAGAGAAAATAACAAACAAGATTAAAAGCCAACTCAAAAAACTAGAAAAAAACAAACTGATAGACAAAAAAGTATTAGCGTACATGATACCTAAGCAGCCACAGGCTGGAAGGGTAAAAGGTAACCCCAAAATGCATAAAAATGAAGCCCCTTTAAGAACAATAATTTCGGGAATAAACCACCCAACAGAGAAAATAGCAGAAGTGATGGAGTCTGAATTAAAACAACACGTTGAGTCATTACCATCCTACATACGCGACACCACACATTTCTTGAACAGACTGGACTGTATACCCCAACCACTCCCTGAAAACAGCATAATGTACTGTATGGACGTCAAGAAACTATATCCAAGCGTCCCACGTAATGAAGGTATATTAGCACGTAAAAAAGCACTAGAAAACTCTAAAAGAACATTATTCCCAACAGAGATAGGTCTTAAATTAATAGAAACTGTTTTGGACAATAACAATTTTTCATTTAAAGGAAGACATTATTTACAAACGGACGGCGTTGCAATAGGTTCGCGATTGGGGATGAATTATGCGTGAACATATATGGGTGAATGGGAAGAGAAACTGTCAAAAGCATCGAAGTTACTCCCCCTTGAACAGGTACGGTACGTTGATGATATCTGGGGAGTATTGACGCATGGGTTGTGTAGTCTCTGAAACAATATCATTCTTTGGCAAATACGATACACCCAAGAATACAGGTTGATTTAAGGTGGTCTAAAAATGGGATAGAATTCTTAGACACATTCGTCAAAACTGAAGACGGATTTCTTAAAACCGGTTTATATACAAAACCCACGGACACGCATCAATACCTGCACGCAAAGTCAGATCACCCAATCAACATCAAAAGAGCGATACCATATGGAATAGCTTCAAGAGTAAAAAGAATTTGTTCCGATAATGCTGAATATGAATGCCACAAAAATGATATAAAACAACACCTGCATGCCAGAGGTTACGACGAAACATTTGTAAGCGAACAACTAAAAAAGGTCGACCAAATCGAGCGTAAACAGTTACTTGAAAAACGATCCAACAAATCAACCGGCGAAAGAGTCCCGTTTGTGGTCACCTACTCGCGGCGCCTCCCCGACATCGGGAAAATAACGTGGGAGCGGATGCCCATTTTACACCGCTCAAAACGCATGAAGTTGGCATTCGAAAAACCTCCCCTGATTTCGTACAAAAGACTGAAAAATTTGGGAGATATCATAGTCCATAGCAAGCATAATAAAATGTTCAACAATCAAGGGACGGGATCTGATAGATGCGAGAGAAATTGTGCAATCTGTGGGTTTATGCTCCAAACAAAACAATTCGCAGACAAGAACGGAACGACCTACCACATAGGCAAAAAAATCACCTGCATGTCCAGGAATGTGATATATAGGATTCTCTGCGACAAGTGCAATGAAGTTGTGTACGTGGGAGAGACGGGGACAAAATTGTATGAGAGAATGCAAAACCATCTGAGTAGAATAAAACTTGAGGTTATGGATGAACCAATACCACATCAATTTCTGACCAAAAACCATAGTATAAAAATTTTTAAGATTATTGGGATTGAACAAATTAATCAACAAAATACAGCTTACAGGAGAGGTCGCGAAGCATTTTGAATTAACAAACTTCAAACACTAGAACCCAATGGGCTCAATAGACAAGAATAATTCCAAATATTCTCATTTATAAACTTGCAGAACCGGGGGGGGGGGGGGGGATATAAATTAGTGTATAGAGCAATTACACCTAAAAACGCATTCATGTTGAACATAGCGGGTATATGTTGTGAGATTATGATCATTGGGTATATGTCAATGCATACGTCATGTGTATATAGGGGGGGGGGAGGGGGTTGTATGGAATCCTAGCCTACGATTGTCAGTGTAGACATTATAGGAGGGGCTGCACTTAGATCAGTGGTGGGGGGCATATATATGCTGCAATAGTGGGTGGGGACAAAACATTTACACACCCTGGAAAGATCTGCCTATGTTACCAGGGCGAGGTTGAGATAAATGATTGAATGCACCTAATCCTTAGGCTGAAAACAAAATTCGCGCATAAAAACGCGGAATATATCTCCACTTGTTACCACCAAATGAAGATCTGTCCATAATTTACAATTAAAAACAGTGAACAACGTGTAATGCGGAACATATCTTTACTTGTTGCCACCCAAGGAAGATATGTATCGGCGATTTTATAGACGGGTTCGTGATTAGGAGCTAGGCGGCCACTTGCAAAATAATAAATCTATCTGTAAGACGTACGCGTGTCTCAATCAATTTTATAAGTCCCATTCAACAATTAGTAAAAAATGAAAGCCGCTTAGAAGGAAGTAAACGTCCTTCTAAGCGGCTTTCATTCACTTCGGCAATTTGACGAAGTTATATAAAATATTTGATGAAGTGAATTATACCATGTAATGCAGATGAAATCAGTTAGAATCAATCTCTTTTCCAAATTTCCTGCTTACGGTACAGAATACAGAATTCGGCACTTCTGTTATGCATTTTTTAGGATGAAGGACCCTGACGCCGATGGGGATCGAACCACTGCCTTGATGAGAGTACACTTCTGCGGCACCAATCGCCTAGCGAAACTGGACCAGCGCCATAGACCACTCGACTACCGACAAGTCCCAAAAAAGGCATGCTAGCAGATCGAGCGTCCATGGAACTGGCACAGTCCACACGAAATTACTCGGCATCCCCCAGAATTAGTTTTTTACAATGAATTATACCATGTAATGCAGATGAAATCAGTGAGAATCAATCTCTTTTCCAAATTTCCTGCTACCGGTACAGAATACAGAATTCGGCACTTCTGTTATGCATTTTTTAGGATGAAGGACTCTGACGCCGATAGGGATCGAACCACTGCCTTGATGAGAGTACACTTCTGCGGCACCAATCGCCTAGCGAAACTGGACCAGCGCCATAGACCACTCGACTACCGACAAGCCCCCAAAAAGGCATGCTAGCAGATCGAGCGCCCATGGAACTGGCACAGCCCACACGAAATTACTCGGTATCGACCAGAATTAATTAGTTTTTTACAATGAATTATACCATGTAATGCAGATGAAATCAGTGAGAATCAATCTCTTTTCCAAATTTCCTGCTTACGGTGCAGAATACAGAATTCGGCACTTCTGTTATGCATTTTTTAGGATGAAGGACTCTGTCGCCGATGGGGATCGAACCACTGCCTTGATGAGAGTACACTTCTGTGGCACCAATCGCCTAGCGAAACTGGACCAGCGCCATAGACCACTCGACTACCGACAATCCCGAAAAAAGGCATGCTAGCAGATCGAGCGCCCATGGAACTGGCACAGCCCACACGAAATTACTCGGCATCCCCCAGAATTAGTTTTTTACAATGAATTATACCATGCAATGCAGATGAAATCAGTGAGAATCAATCTCTTTTCCAAATTTCCTGCTTACGGTACAGAATACAGAATTCGGCACTTCTGTTATGCATTTTTAGGATGAAGGACTCTGACGCCGATGGAGATCGAACCACTGCCTTGATGAGAGTACACTTCTGCGGCACCAATCGCCTAGCGAAACAGGACCAGTGCCATAGACCACTCGACTACCGACAAGCCCCCAAAAAGGCATGCTAGCAGATCGAGCGCCCATGGAACTGGCACAGTCCACACGAAATTATTCGGTATCCTCCACAATTAGTTTTTTACAATGATTTATACCATGTAATGCAGATGAAATCAGTGAGAATCAATCTCTTTTCCAAATTTCCTGCTTACGGTACAGAATACAGAATTCGGCACTTCTGTTATGCATTTTTTAGGATGAAGGACTCTGTCGCCGATGGGGATCGAACCACTTCCTTGATGAGAGTACACTTCTGCGGCACCAATCGCCTAGCGAAACTGGACCAGCGCCATAGACCACTCGACTACCGACAAGCCCCAAAAAAGGCATGCTAGCAGATCGAGCGTCCATGGAACTGGCACAGTCCACACGAAATTACTCGGCATCCCCCAGAATTAGTTTTAAAAATATACCATGTAATGCAGATGAAATCAGTGAGAATCAATCTCTTTTCCAAATTTCCTGCTTACGGTACAGAATACAGAATTCGGCACTTCTGTTATGCATTTTTTAGGATGAAGGACTCTGTCGCCGATGGGGATCGAACCACTGCCTTGATGAGAGTACACTTCTGCGGCACCAATCGCCTAGCGAAACTGGACCAGCGCCATAGACCACTCGACTACCGACAAGCCCCAAAAAAGGCATGCTAGCAGATCGAGCGCCCATGGAACTGGCACAGCCCACACGAAATTACTTGGTATCCCCCAGAATTAATTAGTTTTTTACAATGAATTATACCATGTAATGCAGATGAAATCAGTGAGAATCAATCTCTTTTCCAAATTTCCTGCTTACGGTACAGAATACAGAATTCGGCACTTCTGTTATGCATTTTTTAGGATGAAGGACTCTGTCGCCGATGGGGATCGAACCACTGCCTTGATGAGAGTACACTTCTGCGGCACCAATCGACTAGCGAAACTGGACCAGCGCCATAGACCACTCGACTACCGACAAGCCCCAAAAAATGCATGCTAGCCGATCGAGAACCCATGGAACTGGCACAGCCCGCACGAAATTGCTCAGTATCCCCCAGAATTAGTTTTTTACAATGAATTATACCATGTAATGCAGATGAAATCAGTGAGAATCAATCTCTTTTCCAAATTTCCTGCTTACGGTGCAGAATACAGGATTCGGCACTTCTGTTATGCATTTTTTAGGATGAAGGACTCTGACGCCGATGGGGATCGAACCACTGCCTTGATGAGAGTACACTTCTGCGGCACCAATCGCATAGCGAAACTGGACCAGCGCCATAGACCACTCGACTACCGACAAGCCCCCCAAAAAGGCATGCTAGCAGATCGAGCGTCCATGGAACTGGCACAGCCCACACGAAATTACTCGGTATCCCCGAGAATTAGTTTTTTACAATGAATTATACCATGTAATGCAGATGAAATCAGTGAGAATCAATCTCTTTTCCAAATTTCCTGCTTACGGTACAGAATACAGAATTCGGCACTTCTGTTATGCATTTTTTAGGATGAAGGACTCTGCCGCCGATGGGGATCGAACCACTGCCTTGATGAGAGTACACTTCTGCGGCACCAATCACCTAGCGAAACTGGACCAGCGCCATAGACCACTGGACCACCGACAAGCCCCAAAAGAGGCATCCTCGCAGATCGAGCGTCCATGGAACTGGCACAGTCCACACGAAATTACTCGGTATCCCCCAGAATTAATTAGTTTTTTACAATGAATTATACCATGTAATGCAGATGAAATCAGTGAGAATCAATCTCTTTTCCAAATTTCCTGCTTACGGTACAGAATACAGAATTCGGCACTTCTGTTATGCATTTTCAGGATGAAGGACTCTTACGCCGATGGGGATGGAACCACTGCCTTGATGAGAGTACACTTCTGCGGCACCAATCGCCTAGCGAAACTGGACCAGCGCCATAGACCACTCGACTACCGACAATCCCGAAAAAAGGCATGCTAGCAGATCGAGCGCCCATGGAACTGGCACAGCCCACACGAAATTACTCGGTATCCCCGAGAATTAGTTTTTTACAATGAATTATACCATGTAATGCAGCTGAAATCAGTGAGAATCAATCTCTTTTCCAAATTTCCTGCTTACGGTACAGAATACAGAATTCGGCACTTCTGTTATGCATTTTTTAGGATGAAGGACTCTGACGCCGATGGGGATCGAACCACTGCCTTGATGAGAGTACACTTCTGCGGCACCAATCACCTAGCGAAACTGGACTAGCGCCATAGACCACTCGACCACCGACAAGCCCCAAAAGAGGCATGCTCGCAGATCGAGCGTCCATGGAACTGGCACAGTCCACACGAAATTACTCGGTATCCCCCAGAATTAATTAGTTTTTACAATGAATTATACCATGTAATGCAGATGAAATCAGTGAGAATCAATCTCTTTTCCAAATTTCCTGCTTACGGTACAGAATACAGAATTCGGCACTTCTGTTATTCATTTTTTAGGATGAAGGACTCTGTCGCCCATGGGGATCGAACCACTGCCTTGATGAGAGTACACTTCTGCGGCACCAATCGCCTAGCGAAACTGGACCAGCGCCATAGACCACTCGATTACCGACAAGCCCCAAGAGAGGCATGCTAGCAGATCTAGCGTCCATGGAACTGGCACAGTCCACACGAAATTACTCGGTATCCCCCAGAGTTAATTAGTTTTTTACAATGAATTATACCATGTAATGCAGATGAAATCAGTGAGAATCAATCTCTTTTCCAAATTTCCTGCTTACGGTACAGAATACAGAATTCGGCACTTCTGTTATGCATTTTTAAGGATGAAGGACTCTGTCGCCGATGGGGATCGAACCACTGCCTTGATGAGAGTACACTTCTGCGGCACCAATCGCCTAGAGAAACTGGACCAGCGCCATAGACCACTCGACTACCGACAAGCCCCCAAAAAGGCATGCTAGCAGATCGAGAACCCATGGAACTGGCACAGCCCGCACGAAATTGCTCGGTATCCCCCAGAATTAGTTTTTTAAAATGAATTATACCATGTAATGCAGATGAAATCAGTGAGAATCAATCTCTTTTCCAAATTTCCTGCTTACGGTGCAGAATACAGGATTCGGCACTTCTGTTATGCATTTTTTAGGATGAAGGACTCTGACGCCGATGGGGATCGAACCACTGCCTTGATGAGAGTACACTTCTGCGGCACCAATCGCATAGCGAAACTGGACCAGCGCCATAGACCACTCGACTACCGACAAGCCCCCCAAAAAGGCATGCTAGCAGATCGAGCGTCCATGGAACTGGCACAGCCCACACGAAATTACTCGGTATCCCCGAGAATTAGTTTTTTACAATGAATTATACCATGTAATGCAGATGAAATCAGTGAGAATCAATCTCTTTTCCAAATTTCCTGCTTACGGTACAGAATACAGAATTCGGCACTTCTGTTATGCATTTTTTAGGATGAAGGACTCTGCCGCCGATGGGGATCGAACCACTGCCTTGATGAGAGTACACTTCTGCGGCACCAATCACCTAGCGAAACTGGACCAGCGCCATAGACCACTCGACCACCGACAAGCCCCAGAAGAGGCATGCTCGCAGATCGAGCGTCCATGGAACTGGCACAGTCCACACGAAATTACTCGGTATCCCCCAGAATTAATTAGTTTTTTACAATGAATTATACCATGTAATGCAGATGAAATCAGTGAGAATCAATCTCTTTTCCAAATTTCCTGCTTACGGTACAGAATACAGAATTCGGCACTTCTGTTATGCATTTTCAGGATGAAGGACTCTTACGCCGATGGGGATGGAACCACTGCCTTGATGAGAGTACACTTCTGCGGCACCAATCGCCTAGCGAAACTGGACCAGCGCCATAGACCACTCGACCACCGACAAGCCCCAAAAGAGGCATGCTCGCAGATCGAGCGTCCATGGAACTGGCACAGTCCACACGAAATTACTCGGGATCCCCCAGAATTAATTAGTTTTTACAATGAATTATACCATGTAATGCAGATGAAATCAGTGAGAATCAATCTCTTTTCCAAATTTCCTGCTTACGGTACAGAATACAGAATTCGGCACTTCTGTTATGCATTTTTAGGATGAAGGACTCTACGCCGATGGGGATGGAACCACTGCCTTGATGAGAGTACACTTCTGCGACACCAATCGCCTAGCGAAACTGGACCAGCGCCATAGACCACTCGACTACCGACAATCCCCCAAAAAGGCATGCTAGCAGATCGAGCGCCCATGGAACTGGCACAGCCCACACGAAATTACTCGGTATCCCCGAGAATTAGTTTTTTACAATGAATTATACCATGTAATGCAGATGAAATCAGCGAGAATCAATCTCTTTTCCAAATTTCCTGCTTACGGTACAGAATACAGAATTCGGAACTTCTGTTATGCAGTTTTTAGGATGAAGGACTCTGACGCCGATGGGGATCGAACCACTGCCTTGATGAGAGTACACTTCTGCGGCACCAATCACCTAGCGAAACTGGACCAGCGCCATAGACCACTCGACCACCGACAAGCCCCAAAAAAGCCATGCTAGCAGATCGAGCGTCCATGGAACTGGCACAGTCCACACGAAATTACTCGGCATCCCCCAGAATTAGTTTTTTACAATGAATTATACCATGTAATGCAGATGAAATCAGTGAGAATCAATCTCTTTTCCAAATTTCCTGCTTACGGTACAGAGT
This sequence comes from Pictodentalium vernedei, assembly GCA_031216915.1. Lineage (NCBI taxonomy): Eukaryota > Metazoa > Mollusca > Scaphopoda > Dentaliida > Dentaliidae > Pictodentalium > Pictodentalium vernedei. The sequence continues at coordinate 530,435,429 of CM062296.1, read as the reverse complement.
ACAGAATTCGGCACTTCTGTTATGCATTTTTTAGGATGAAGGACTCTGTCGCCGATGGGGATCGAACCACTGCCTTGATGAGAGTACACTTCTGCGGCACCAATCGCCTAGCGAAACTGGACCAGCGCCATAGACCACTCGACTACCGACAAGCCCCAAGAGAGGCATGCTAGCAGATCGAGCGTCCATGGAACTGGCACAGTCCACACGAAATTACTCGGTATCCCCCAGAATTAATTAGTTTTTTACAATGAATTATACCATGTAATGCAGATGAAATCAGTGAGAATCAATCTCTTTTCCAAATTTCCTGCTTACGGTACAGAATACAGAATTCGGCACTTCTGTTATGCATTTTCAGGATGAAGGACTCTTACGCCGATGGGGATGGAACCACTGCCTTGATGAGAGTACACTTCCGCGGCACCAATTACCCAGCGAAACTGGACCAGCGCCATAGACCACTCGACCACCGACAAGCCCCAAAAGAGGCATTCTCGCAGATCGAGCGTCCATGGAACTGGCACAGGCCACACGAAATTACTCGGTATCCCCCAGAATTAATTAGTTTTTTACAATGAATTATACCATGTAATGCAGATGAAATCAGTGAGAATCAATCTCTTTTCCAAATTTCCTGCTTACGGTACAGAATACAGAATTCGGCACTTCTGTTATGCATTTTCAGGATGAAGGACTCTTACGCCGATGGGGATGGAACCACTGCCTTGATGAGAGTACACTTCTGCGGCACCAATCGCCTAGCGAAACTGGACCAGCGCCATAGACCACTCGACTACCGACAAGCCCCAAGAGAGGCATGCTAGCAGATCGAGTGTCCATGGAACTGGCACAGTCCACACGAAATTACTCGGTATCCCCCAGAGTTAATTAGTTTTTTACAATGAATTATACCATGTAATGCAGATGAAATCAGTGAGAATCAATCTCTTTTCCAAATTTCCTGCTTACGGTACAGAATACAGAATTCGGCACTTCTGTTATGCATTTTTAAGGATGAAGGACTCTGTCGCCGATGGGGATCGAACCACTGCCTTGATGAGAGTACACTTCTGCGGCACCAATCGCCTAGCGAAACTGGACCAGCGCCATAGACCACTCGACTACCGAGAAGCCCCAAAAAAGGCATGCTAGCAGATCGAGCGTCCGTGGAACTGGCACAGTCCACACGAAATTACTCGGCATCCCCCAGAATTAGTTTTTTACAATGAATTATACCATGTAATGCAGATGAAATCAGTGAGAATCAATCTCTTTTCCAAATTTCCTGCTTACGGTACAGAGTACAGAATTCGGCACTTCTGTTATGCATTTTTTAGGATGAAGGACTCTGTCGCCGATGGGGATCGAACCACTGCCTTGATGAGAGTACACTTCTGCGGCACCAATCGCCTAGCGAAACTGGACCAGCGCCATAGACCACTCGACTACCGACAAGCCCCAAGAGAGGCATGCTAGCAGATCGAGCGTCCATGGAACTGGCACAGTCCACACGAAATTACTCGGTATCCCCCAGAATTAATTAGTTTTTTACAATGAATTATACCGTGTAATGCAGATGAAATCAGTGAGAATCAATCTCTTTTCCAAATTTCCTGCTTACGGTACAGAATACAGAATTCGGCACTTCTGTTATGCATTTTCAGGATGAAGGACTCTTACGCCGATGGGGATGGAACCACTGCCTTGATGAGAGTACACTTCCGCGGCACCAATCACCCAGCGAAACTGGACCAGCGCCATAGACCACTCGACCACCGACAAACCCCAAAAGAGGCATTCTCGCAGATCGAGCGTCCATGGAACTGGCACAGTCCACACGAAATTACTCGGTATCCCCCAGAATTAATTAGTTTTTTACAATGAATTATACCATGTAATGCAGATGAAATCAGTGAGAATCAATCTCTTTTCCAAATTTCCTGCTTACAGTACAGAATACAGAATTCGGCACTTCTGTTATGCATTTTCTAGGATGAAGGACTCTGTCGCCGATGGGGATCGAACCACTGCCTTGATGAGAGTACACTTCTGCGGCACCAATCGCCTAGCGAAACTGGACCAGCGCCATAGACCACTCGACTACCGACAAGCCCCCAAAAAGGCATGCTAGCAGATCGAGAACCCATGGAACTGGCACAGCCCACACGAAATTACTCGGTATCCCCCAGAATTAGTTTTTTACAATGAATTATACCATGTAATGCAGATGAAATCAGTGAGAATCAATCTCTTTTCCAAATTTCCTGCTTACGGTGCAGAATACAGGATTCGGCACTTCTGTTATGCATTTTTTAGGATGAAGGACTCTGACGCCGATGGGGATCGAACCACTGCCTTGATGAGAGTACACTTCTGTGGCACCAATCGCATAGCGAAACTGGACCAGCGCCATAGACCACTCGACTACCGACAAGCCCCCCAAAAAGGCATGCTAGCAGATCGAGCGTCCATGGAACTGGCACAGCCCATACGAAATTACTCGGTATCCCCGAGAATTAGTTTTTTACAATGAATTATACCATGTAATGCAGATGAAATCAGTGAGAATCAATCTCTTTTCCAAATTTCCTGCTTACGGTACAGAATACAGAATTCGGCACTTCTGTTATGCATTTTTTTAGGATGAAGGACTCTGCCGCCGATGGGGATCGAACCACTGCCTTGATGAGAGTACACTTCTGCGGCACCAATCGCCTAGCGAAACTGGACCAGCGCCATAAACAACTCGACTACCGACAAGCCCCAAGAGAGGCATGCTAGCAGATCGAGCGTCCATGGAACTGGCACAGTCCACACGAAATTACTCGGTATCCCCCAGAAATAATTAGTTTTTTACAATGAATTATACCATGTAATGCAGATGAAATCAGTGAGAATCAATCTTTTTTCCAAATTTCCTGCTTACGGTACAGAATACAGAATTCGGCACTTCTGTTATCCATTTTTTAGGATGAAGGACTCTGTCGCCCATGGGGATCGAACCACTGCCTTGATGAGAGTACACTTCTGCGGCACCAATCGCCTAGCGAAACTGGACCAGCGCCATAGACCACTCGACTACCGACAAGCCCCAAAAAAGGCATGCTAGCAGATCGAGAACCCATGGAACTGGCACAGCCCGTACGAAATTACTCGGTATCCCCCAGAATTAGTTTTTTACAATGACTTATACCATGTAATGCAGATGAAATCAGTGAGAATCAATCTCTTTTCCAAATTTCCTGCTTACGGTGCAGAATACAGGATTCGGCACTTCTGTTATGCATTTTTTAGGATGAAGGACTCTGACGCCGATGGGGATCGAACCACTGCCTTGATGAGAGTACACTTCTGCGGCACCAATCGTATAGCGAAACTGGACCAGCGCCATAGACCACTCGACTACCGACAAGCCCCAAGAGAGGCATGCTAGCAGATCGAGTGTCCATGGAACTGGCACAGTCCACACGAAATTACTCGGTATCCCCCAGAGTTAATTAGTTTTTTACAATGAATTATACCATGTAATGCAGATGAAATCAGTGAGAATCAATCTCTTTTCCAAATTTCCTGCTTACGGTACAGAATACAGAATTCGGCACTTCTGTTATGCATTTTTAAGGATGAAGGACTCTGTCGCCGATGGGGATCGAACCACTGCCTTGATGAGAGTACACTTCTGCGGCACCAATCGCCTAGCGAAACTGGACCAGCGCCATAGACCACTCGACTACCGACAAGCCCCAAAAAAGGCATGCTAGCAGATCGAGAACCCATGGAACTGGCACAGCCCGCACGAAATCACTCGGTATCCCCCAGAATTAGTTTTTTACAATGAATTATACCATGTAATGCAGATGAAATCAGTGAGAATCAATCTCTTTTCCAAATTTCCTGCTTACCGTGCAGAATACAGAATTCGGCACTTCTGTTATGCATTTTCAGGATGAAGGACTCTTACGCCGATGGGGATGGAACCACTGCCTTGATGAGAGTACACTTCTGCGGCACCAATCACCTAGCGAAACTGGACCAGCGCCATAGACCACTCGACCACCGACAAGCCCCAAAAGAGGCATGCTCGCAGATCGAGCGTCCATGGAACTGGCACAGTCCACACGAAATTACTCGGTATCCCCCAGAATTAATTAGTTTTTACAATGAATTATACCATGTAATGCAGATGAAATCAGTGAGAATCAATCTCTTTTCCAAATTTCCTGCTTACGGTACAGAATACAGAATTCGGCACTTCTGTTATGCATTTTTAGGATGAAGGACTCTGACGCCGATGGGGATGGAACCACTGCCTTGATGAGAGTACACTTCTGCGGCACCAATCGCCTAGCGAAACTGGACCAGCGCCATAGACCACTCGACTACCGACAATCCCCCAAAAAGGCATGCTAGCAGATCGAGCGCCCATGGAACTGGCACAGCCCACACGAAATTACTCGGTATCCCCCAGAATTAGTTTTTTACAATGAATTATACCATGTAATGCAGATGAAATCAGTGAGAATCAATCTCTTTTCCAAATTTCCTGCTTACGGTGCAGAATACAGGATTCGGCACTTCTGTTATGCATTTTTTAGGATGAAGGACTCTGACGCCGATGGGGATCGAACCACTGCCTTGATGAGAGTACACTTCTGTGGCACCAATCGCATAGCGAAACTGGACCAGCGCCATAGACCACTCGACTACCGACAAGCCCCCCAAAAAGGCATGCTAGCAGATCGAGCGTCCATGGAACTGGCACAGCCCACACGAAATTACTCGGTATCCCCGAGAATTAGTTTTTTACAATGAATTATACCATGTAATGCAGATGAAATCAGTGAGAATCAATCTCTTTTCCAAATTTCCTGCTTACGGTACAGAATACAGAATTCGGCACTTCTGTTATGCATTTTTTAGGATGAAGGACTCTGCCGCCGATGGGGATCGAACCACTGCCTTGATGAGAGTACACTTCTGCGGCACCAATCGCCTAGCGAAACTGGACCAGCGCCATAGACCACTCGACTACCGACAAGCCCCAAGAGAGGCATGCTAGCAGATCGAGCGTCCATGGAACTGGCACAGTCCACACGAAATTACTCGGTATCCCCCAGAATTAATTAGTTTTTTACAATGAATTATACCATGTAATGCAGATGAAATCAGTGAGAATCAATCTTTTTTCCAAATTTCCTGCTTACGGTACAGAATACAGAATTCGGCACTTCTGTTATGCATTTTTTAGGATGAAGGACTCTGTCGCCCATGGGGATCGAACCACTGCCTTGATGAGAGTACACTTCTGCGGCACCAATCGCATAGCGAAACTGGACCAGCGCCATAGACCACTCGACTACCGACAAGCCCCAAAAAAGGCATGCTAGCAGATCGAGAACCCATGGAACTGGCACAGCCCGTACGAAATTACTCGGTATCCCCCAGAATTAGTTTTTTACAATGACTTATACCATGTAATGCAGATGAAATCAGTGAGAATCAATCTCTTTTCCAAATTTCCTGCTTACGGTGCAGAATACAGGATTCGGCAATCCTGTTATGCATTTTTTAGGATGAAGGACTCTGACGCCGATGGGGATCGAACCACTGCCTTGATGAGAGTACACTTCTGCGGCACCAATCTCATAGCGAAACTGGACCAGCGCCATAGACCACTCGACTACCGACAAGCCCCAAGAGAGGCATGCTAGCAGATCGAGCGTCCATGGAACTGGCACAGTCCACACGAAATTACTCGGTATCCCCCAGAGTTAATTAGTTTTTTACAATGAATTATACCATGTAATGCAGATGAAATCAGTGAGAATCAATCTCTTTTCCAAATTTCCTGCTTACGGTACAGAATACAGAATTCGGCACTTCTGTTATGCATTTTTAAGGATGAAGGACTCTGTCGCCGATGGGGATCGAACCACTGCCTTGATGAGAGTACACTTCTGCGGCACCAATCGCCTAGCGAAACTGGACCAGCGCCATAGACCACTCGACTACCGACAAGCCCCCAAAAAGGCATGCTAGCAGATCGAGAACCCATGGAACTGGCACAGCCCGCACGAAATTACTCGGTATCCCCCAGAATTAGTTTTTTACAATGAGTTATACCATGTAATGCAGATGAAATCAGTGAGAATCAATCTCTTATCCAAATTTCCTGCTTACCGTGCAGAATACAGGATTCGGCACTTCTGTTATGCATTTTTAGGATGAAGGACTCTGCCGCCGATGGGGATGGAACCACTGCCTTGATGAGAGTACACTTCCGCGGCACCAATCACCCAGCGAAACTGGACCAGCGCCATAGACCACTCGACCACCGACAAACCCCAAAAGAGGCATTCTCGCAGATCGAGCGTCCATGGAACTGGCACAGTCCACACGAAATTACTCGGTATCCCCCAGAATTAATTAATTTTTTACAATGAATTATACCATGTAATGCAGATGAAATCAGTGAGAATCAATCTCTTTTCCAAATTTCCTGCTTACAGTACAGAATACAGAATTCGGCACTTCTGTTATGCATTTTCTAGGATGAAGGACTCTGTCGCCGATGGGGATCGAACCACTGCCTTGATGAGAGTACACTTCTGCGGCACCAATCGCCTAGCGAAACTGGACCAGCGCCATAGACCACTCGACTACCGACAAGCCCCCAAAAAGGCATGCTAGCAGATCGAGAACCCATGGAACTGGCACAGCCCACACGAAATTACTCGGTATCCCCCAGAATTAGTTTTTTACAATGAATTATACCATGTAATGCAGATGAAATCAGTGAGAATCAATCTCTTTTCCAAATTTCCTGCTTACGGTGCAGAATACAGGATTCGGCACTTCTGTTATGCATTTTTTAGGATGAAGGACTCTGACGCCGATGGGGATCGAACCACTGCCTTGATGAGAGTACACTTCTGTGGCACCAATCGCATAGCGAAACTGGACCAGCGCCATAGACCACTCGACTACCGACAAGCCCCCCAAAAAGGCATGCTAGCAGATCGAGCGTCCATGGAACTGGCACAGCCCATACGAAATTACTCGGTATCCCCGAGAATTAGTTTTTTACAATGAATTATACCATGTAATGCAGATGAAATCAGTGAGAATCAATCTCTTTTCCAAATTTCCTGCTTACGGTACAGAATACAGAATTCGGCACTTCTGTTATGCATTTTTTTAGGATGAAGGACTCTGCCGCCGATGGGGATCGAACCACTGCCTTGATGAGAGTACACTTCTGCGGCACCAATCGCCTAGCGAAACTGGACCAGCGCCATAAACAACTCGACTACCGACAAGCCCCAAGAGAGGCATGCTAGCAGATCGAGCGTCCATGGAACTGGCACAGTCCACACGAAATTACTCGGTATCCCCCAGAAATAATTAGTTTTTTACAATGAATTATACCATGTAATGCAGATGAAATCAGTGAGAATCAATCTTTTTTCCAAATTTCCTGCTTACGGTACAGAATACAGAATTCGGCACTTCTGTTATCCATTTTTTAGGATGAAGGACTCTGTCGCCCATGGGGATCGAACCACTGCCTTGATGAGAGTACACTTCTGCGGCACCAATCGCCTAGCGAAACTGGACCAGCGCCATAGACCACTCGACTACCGACAAGCCCCAAAAAAGGCATGCTAGCAGATCGAGAACCCATGGAACTGGCACAGCCCGTACGAAATTACTCGGTATCCCCCAGAATTAGTTTTTTACAATGACTTATACCATGTAATGCAGATGAAATCAGTGAGAATCAATCTCTTTTCCAAATTTCCTGCTTACGGTGCAGAATACAGGATTCGGCACTTCTGTTATGCATTTTTTAGGATGAAGGACTCTGACGCCGATGGGGATCGAACCACTGCCTTGATGAGAGTACACTTCTGCGGCACCAATCGTATAGCGAAACTGGACCAGCGCCATAGACCACTCGACTACCGACAAGCCCCAAGAGAGGCATGCTAGCAGATCGAGTGTCCATGGAACTGGCACAGTCCACACGAAATTACTCGGTATCCCCCAGAGTTAATTAGTTTTTTACAATGAATTATACCATGTAATGCAGATGAAATCAGTGAGAATCAATCTCTTTTCCAAATTTCCTGCTTACGGTACAGAATACAGAATTCGGCACTTCTGTTATGCATTTTTAAGGATGAAGGACTCTGTCGCCGATGGGGATCGAACCACTGCCTTGATGAGAGTACACTTCTGCGGCACCAATCGCCTAGCGAAACTGGACCAGCGCCATAGACCACTCGACTACCGACAAGCCCCAAAAAAGGCATGCTAGCAGATCGAGAACCCATGGAACTGGCACAGCCCGCACGAAATCACTCGGTATCCCCCAGAATTAGTTTTTTACAATGAATTATACCATGTAATGCAGATGAAATCAGTGAGAATCAATCTCTTTTCCAAATTTCCTGCTTACCGTGCAGAATACAGAATTCGGCACTTCTGTTATGCATTTTCAGGATGAAGGACTCTTACGCCGATGGGGATGGAACCACTGCCTTGATGAGAGTACACTTCTGCGGCACCAATCACCTAGCGAAACTGGACCAGCGCCATAGACCACTCGACCACCGACAAGCCCCAAAAGAGGCATGCTCGCAGATCGAGCGTCCATGGAACTGGCACAGTCCACACGAAATTACTCGGTATCCCCCAGAATTAATTAGTTTTTACAATGAATTATACCATGTAATGCAGATGAAATCAGTGAGAATCAATCTCTTTTCCAAATTTCCTGCTTACGGTACAGAATACAGAATTCGGCACTTCTGTTATGCATTTTTAGGATGAAGGACTCTGACGCCGATGGGGATGGAACCACTGCCTTGATGAGAGTACACTTCTGCGGCACCAATCGCCTAGCGAAACTGGACCAGCGCCATAGACCACTCGACTACCGACAATCCCCCAAAAAGGCATGCTAGCAGATCGAGCGCCCATGGAACTGGCACAGCCCACACGAAATTACTCGGTATCCCCGAGAATTAGTTTTTTACAATGAATTATACCATGTAATGCAGATGAAATCAGTGAGAATCAATCTCTTTTCCAAATTTCCTGCTTACGGTGCAGAATACAGGATTCGGCACTTCTGTTATGCATTTTTTAGGATGAAGGACTCTGACGCCGATGGGGATCGAACCACTGCCTTGATGAGAGTACACTTCTGTGGCACCAATCGCATAGCGAAACTGGACCAGCGCCATAGACCACTCGACTACCGACAAGCCCCCCAAAAAGGCATGCTAGCAGATCGAGCGTCCATGGAACTGGCACAGCCCACACGAAATTACTCGGTATCCCCGAGAATTAGTTTTTTACAATGAATTATACCATGTAATGCAGATGAAATCAGTGAGAATCAATCTCTTTTCCAAATTTCCTGCTTACGGTACAGAATACAGAATTCGGCACTTCTGTTATGCATTTTTTAGGATGAAGGACTCTGCCGCCGATGGGGATCGAACCACTGCCTTGATGAGAGTACACTTCTGCGGCACCAATCGCCTAGCGAAACTGGACCAGCGCCATAGACCACTCGACTACCGACAAGCCCCAAGAGAGGCATGCTAGCAGATCGAGCGTCCATGGAACTGGCACAGTCCACACGAAATTACTCGGTATCCCCCAGAATTAATTAGTTTTTTACAATGAATTATACCATGTAATGCAGATGAAATCAGTGAGAATCAATCTTTTTTCCAAATTTCCTGCTTACGGTACAGAATACAGAATTCGGCACTTCTGTTATGCATTTTTTAGGATGAAGGACTCTGTCGCCCATGGGGATCGAACCACTGCCTTGATGAGAGTACACTTCTGCGGCACCAATCGCATAGCGAAACTGGACCAGCGCCATAGACCACTCGACTACCGACAAGCCCCAAAAAAGGCATGCTAGCAGATCGAGAACCCATGGAACTGGCACAGCCCGTACGAAATTACTCGGTATCCCCCAGAATTAGTTTTTTACAATGACTTATACCATGTAATGCAGATGAAATCAGTGAGAATCAATCTCTTTTCCAAATTTCCTGCTTACGGTGCAGAATACAGGATTCGGCAATTCTGTTATGCATTTTTTAGGATGAAGGACTCTGACGCCGATGGGGATCGAACCACTGCCTTGATGAGAGTACACTTCTGCGGCACCAATCTCATAGCGAAACTGGACCAGCGCCATAGACCACTCGACTACCGACAAGCCCCAAGAGAGGCATGCTAGCAGATCGAGCGTCCATGGAACTGGCACAGTCCACACGAAATTACTCGGTATCCCCCAGAGTTAATTAGTTTTTTACAATGAATTATACCATGTAATGCAGATGAAATCAGTGAGAATCAATCTCTTTTCCAAATTTCCTGCTTACGGTACAGAATACAGAATTCGGCACTTCTGTTATGCATTTTTAAGGATGAAGGACTCTGTCGCCGATGGGGATCGAACCACTGCCTTGATGAGAGTACACTTCTGCGGCACCAATCGCCTAGCGAAACTGGACCAGCGCCATAGACCACTCGACTACCGACAAGCCCCCAAAAAGGCATGCTAGCAGATCGAGAACCCATGGAACTGGCACAGCCCGCACGAAATTACTCGGTATCCCCCCGAATTAGTTTTTTACAATGAGTTATACCATGTAATGCAGATGAAATCAGTGAGAATCAATCTCTTATCCAAATTTCCTGCTTACCGTGCAGAATACAGGATTCGGCACTTCTGTTATGCATTTTTAGGATGAAGGACTCTGCCGCCGATGGGGATCGAACCACTGCCTTGATGAGAGTACACTTCTGCGGCACCAATCACCTAGCGAAACTGGACCTGCGCCATAGACCACTCGACCACCGACAAGCCCCAAAAGAGGCATGCTCGCAGATCGAGCGTCTATGGAACTGGCACAGTCCACACGAAATTACTCGGTATCCCCCAGAATTAATTAGTTTTTTACAATGAATTATACCATGTAATGCAGATGAAATCAGTGAGAATCAATCTCTTTTCCAAATTTCCTGCTTACGGTACAGAATACAGAATTCGGCACTTCTGTTATGCATTTTCAGGATGAAGGACTCTTACGCCGATGGGGATGGAACCACTGCCTTGATGAGAGTACACTTCTGCGGCACCAATCGCCTAGCGAAACTGGACCAGCGCCATAGACCACTCGACTACCGACAATCCCGAAAAAAGGAATGCTAGCAGATCGAGCGCCCATGGAACTGGCACAGTCCACACGAAATTACTCGGTATCCCCCAGAATAAATTAGTTTTTTACAATGAATTATACCATGTAATGCAGATGAAATCAGTGAGAATCAATCTCTTTTCCAAATTTCCTGCTTACGGTACAGAATACAGAATTCGGCACTTCTGTTATGCATTTTCAGGATGAAGGACTCTTACGCCGATGGGGATGGAACCACTGCCTTGATGAGAGTACACTTCTGCGGCACCAATCACCTAGCGAAACTGGACCAGCGCCATAGACCACTCGACCACCGACAAGCCCCAAAAGAGGCATGCTCGCAGATCGAGCGTCCATGGAACTGGCACAGTCCACACGAAATTACTCGGTATCCCCCAGAATTAATTAGTTTTTACAATGAATTATACCATGTAATGCAGATGAAATCAGTGAGAATCAATCTCTTTTCCAAATTTCCTGCTTACGGTACAGAATACAGAATTCGGCACTTCTGTTATGCATTTTTAGGATGAAGGACTCTGACGCCGATGGGGATGGAACCACTGCCTTGATGAGAGTACACTTCTGCGGCACCAATCGCCTAGCGGAACTGGACCAGCGCCATAGACCACTCGACTACCGACAATCCCCCAAAAAGGCATGCTAGCAGATCGAGCGCCCATGGAACTGGCACAGCCCACACGAAATTACTCGGTATCCCCGAGAATTAGTTTTTTACAATGAATTATACCATGTAATGCAGATGAAATCAGCGAGAATCAATCTCTTTTCCAAATTTCCTGCTTACGGTACAGAATACAGAATTCGGCACTTCTGTTATGCATTTTTTAGGATGAAGGACTCTGACGCCGATGGGGATCGAACCACTGCCTTGATGAGAGTACACTTCTGCGGCACCAATCGCCTAGCGAAACTGGACCAGCGCCATAGACCACTCTTCTACCGACAAGCCCCAAGAGAGGCATGCTAGCAGATCGAGCGTCCATGGAACTGGCACAGTCCACACGAAATTACTCGGCATCCCCCAGAATTAGTTTTTTACAATGAATTATACCATGTAATGCAGATGAAATCAGTGAGAATCAATCTCTTTTCCAAATTTCCTGCTTACGGTACAGAGTACAGAATTCGGCACTTCTGTTATGCATTTTTTAGGATGAAGGACTCTGTCGCCGATGGGGATCGAACCACTGCCTTGATGAGAGTACACTTCTGCGGCACCAATCGCCTAGCGAAACTGGACCAGCGCCATAGACCACTCGACTACCGACAAGCCCCAAGAGAGGCATGCTAGCAGATCGAGCGTCCATGGAACTGGCACAGTCCACACGAAATTACTCGGTATCCCCCAGAATTAATTAGTTTTTTACAATGAATTATACCATGTAATGCAGATGAAATCAGTGAGAATCAATCTCTTTTCCAAATTTCCTGCTTACGGTACAGAATACAGAATTCGGCACTTCTGTTATGCATTTTTTAGGATGAAGGACTCTGTCGCCCATGGGGATCGAACCACTGCCTTGATGAGAGTACACTTCTGCGGCACCAATCGCCTAGCGAAACTGGACCAGCGCCATAGACCACTCGACTACCGATAAGCCCCCAAAAAGGCATGCTAGCAGATCGAGCGCCCATGGAACTGGCACAGCCCACACGAAATTACTCGGTATCCCCCAGAATTAATTAGTTTTTTACAATGAATTATACCATGTAATGCAGATGAAATCAGTGAGAATCAATCTCTTTTCCAAATTTCCTGCTTACGGTACAGAATACAGAATTCGGCACTTCTGTTATGCATTTTCTAGGATGAAGGACTCTCTCGCCGATGGGGATCGAACCACTGCCTTGATGAGAGTACACTTCTGCGGCACCAATCGCCTAGCGAAACTGGACCAGCGCCATAGACCACTCGACTACCGACAAGCCCCCAAAAAGGCATGCTAGCAGATCGAGAACCCATGGAACTGGCACAGCCCACACGAAATTACTCGGTATCCCCCAGAATTAGTTTTTTACAATGAATTATACCATGTAATGCAGATGAAATCAGTGAGAATCAATCTCTTTTCCAAATTTCCTGCTTACGGTGCAGAATACAGGATTCGGCACTTCTGTTATGCATTTTTTAGGATGAAGGACCCTGACGCCGATGGGGATCGAACCACTGCCTTGATGAGAGTACACTTCTGTGGCACCAATCGCATAGCGAAACTGGACCAGCGCCATAGACCACTCGACTACCGACAAGCCCCCCCAAAAGGCATGCTAGCAGATCGAGCGTCCATGGAACTGGCACAGCCCACACGAAATTACTCGGTATCCCCGAGAATTAGTTTTTTACTATGAATTATACCATGTAATGCAGATGAAATCAGTGAGAATCAATCTCCTTTCCAAATTTCCTGCTTACGGTACAGAATACAGAATTCGGCACTTCTGTTATGCATTTTTTAGGATGAAGGACTCTGCCGCCGATGGGGATTGAACCACTGCCTTGATGAGAGTACACTTCTGCGGCACCAATCGCCTAGCGAAACTGGACCAGCGCCATAGACCACTCGACTACCGACAAGCCCCAAGAGAGGCATGCTAGCAGATCGAGCGTCCATGGAACTGGCACAGTCCACACGAAATTAATCGGTATTTCCCAGAATTAATTAGTTTTTTACAATGAATTATACCATGTAATGCAGATGAAATCAGTGAGAATCAATCTCTTTTCCAAATTTCCTGCTTACGGTACAGAATACAGAATTCGGCACTTCTGTTATGCATTTTTTAGGATGAAGGACTCTGTCGCCCATGGGGATCGAACCACTGCCTTGATGAGAGTACACTTCTGCGGCACCAATCGCCTAGCGAAACTGGACCAGCGCCATAGACCACTCGACTACCGACAAGCCCCAAAAAAGGCATGCTAGCAGATCGAGAACCCATGGAACTGGCACAGCCCGTACGAAATTACTCGGTATCCCCCAGAATTAGTTTTTTACAATGACTTATACCATGTAATGCAGATGAAATCAGTGAGAATCAATCTCTTTTCCAAATTTCCTGCTTACGGTGCAGAATACAGGATTCGGCACTTCTGTTATGCATTTTTTAGGATGAAGGACTCTGACGCCGATGGGGATCGAACCACTGCCTTGATGAGAGTACACTTCTGCGGCACCAATCGCATAGCGAAACTGGACCAGCGCCATAGACCACTCGACTACCGACAAGCCCCAAGAGAGGCATGCTAGCAGATCGAGCGTCCATGGAATTGGCACAGTCCACACGAAATTAGTCGGTATCCCCCAGAGTTAATTAGTTTTTTACAATGAATTATACCATGTAATGCAGATGAAATCAGTGAGAATCAATCTCTTTTCCAAATTTCCTGCTTACGGTACAGAATACAGAATTCGGCACTTCTGTTATGCATTTTTAAGGATGAAGGACTCTGGCGCCGATGGGGATCGAACCACTGCCTTGATGAGAGTACACTTCTGCGGCACCAATCGCCTAGCGAAACTGGACCAGCGCCATAGACCACTCGACTACCGACAAGCCCCCAAAAAGGCATGCTAGCAGATCGAGAACCCATGGAACTGGCACAGCCCGCAAGAAATTACTCGGTATCCCCCAGAATTAGTTTTTTACAATGAATTATACCATGTAATGCAGATGAAATCAGTGAGAATCAATCTCTTTTCCAAATTTCCTGCTCACCGTGCAGAATACAGGATTCGGCACTTCTGTTATGCATTTTTTAGGATGAAGGACTCTGACGCCGATGGGGATCGAACCACTGCCTTGATGAGAGTACACTTCTGCGGCACCAATCGCATAGCGAAACTGGACCAGCGCCATAGACCACTCGACTACCGACAAGCCCCCCAAAAAGGCATGCTAGCAGATCGAGCGTCCATGGAACTGGTACAGCCCACACGAAATTACTCGGTATCCCCGAGAATTAGTTTTTTACAATGAATTATACCATGTAATGCAGATGAAATCAGTGAGAATCAATCTCTTTTCCAAATTTCCTGCTTACGGTACAGAATACAGAATTCGGCACTTCTGTTATGCATTTTTTAGGATGAAGGACTCTGCCGCCGATGGGGAACGAACCACTGCCTTGATGAGAGTACACTTCTGCGGCACCAATCACCTAGCGAAACTGGACCAGCGCCATAGACCACTCGACCACCGACAAGCCCCAAAAGAGGCATGCTCGCAGATCGAGCGTCCATGGAACTGGCACAGTCCACACGAAATTACTCGGTATCCCCCAGAATTAATTAGTTTTTTACAATGAATTATACCATGTAATGCAGATGAAATCAGTGAGAATCAATCTCTTTTCCAAATTTCCTGCTTACGGTACAGAATACAGAATTCGGCACTTCTGTTATGCATTTTCAGGATGAAGGACTCTTACGCCGATGGGGATGGAACCACTGCCTTGATGAGAGTACACTTCTGCGGCACCAATCGCCTAGCGAAACTGGACCAGCGCCATAGACCACTCGACTACCGACAATCCCGAAAAAAGGCATGCTAGCAGATCGAGCGCCCATGGAACTGGCACAGTCCACACGAAATTACTCGGTATCCCCCAGAATTAATTAGTTTTTTACAATGAATTATACCATGTAATGCAGATGAAATCAGTGAGAATCAATCTCTTTTCCAAATTTCCTGCTTACGGTACAGAATACAGAATTCGGCACTTCTGTTATGCATTTTTTAGGATGAAGGACTCTGCCGCCGATGGGGATCGAACCACTGCCTTGATGAGAGTACACTTCTGCGGCACCAATCGCCTAGCGAAACTGGACCAGCGCCATAGACCACTCGACTACCGACAAGCCCCAAGAGAGGCATGCTAGCAGATCGAGCGTCCATGGAACTGGCACAGTCCACACGAAATTACTCGGTATCCCCCAGAATTAATTAGTTTTTTACAATGAATTATACCATGTAATGCAGATGAAATCAGTGAGAATCAATCTCTTTTCCAAATTTCCTGCTTACGGTACAGAATACAGAATTCGGCACTTCTGTTATGCATTTTTTAGGATGAAGGACTCTGTCGCCCATGGGGATCGAACCACTGCCTTGATGAGAGTACACTTCTGCGGCACCAATCGCCTAGCGAAACTGGACCAGCGCCATAGACCACTCGACTACCGACAAGCCCCAAAAAAGGCATGCTAGCAGATCGAGAACCCATGGAACTGGCACAGCCCGTACGAAATTACTCGGTATCCCCCAGAATTAGTTTTTTACAATGACTTATACCATGTAATGCAGATGAAATCAGTGAGAATCAATCTCTTTTCCAAATTTCCTGCTTACGGTGCAGAATACAGGATTCGGCACTTCTGTTATGCATTTTTTAGGATGAAGGACTCTGACGCCGATGGGGATCGAACCACTGCCTTGATGAGAGTACACTTCTGCGGCACCAATCGCATAGCGAAACTGGACCAGCGCCATAGACCACTCGACTACCGACAAGCCCCACAAAAAGGCATGCTAGCAGATCGAGCGTCCATGGAACTGGCACAGCCCACACGAAATTACTCGGTATCCCCGAGAATTAGTTTTTTACAATGAATTATACCATGTAATGCAGATGAAATCAGTGAGAATCAATCTCTTTTCCAAATTTCCTGCTTACGGTACAGAATACAGAATTCGGCACTTCTGTTATGCATTTTTTAGGATGAAGGACTCTGCCGCCGATGGGGATCGAACCACTGCCTTGATGAGAGTACACTTCTGCGGCACCAATCACCTAGCGAAACTGGACCAGCGCCATAGACCACTCGACCACCGTGTAATGCAGATGAAATCAGTGAGAATCAATCTCTTTTCCAAATTTCCTGCTTACGGTACAGAATACAGAATTCGGCACTTCTGTTATGCATTTTCAGGATGAAGGACTCTTACGCCGATGGGGATGGAACCACTGCCTTGATGAGAGTACACTTCCGCGGCACCAATCACCCAGCGAAACTGGACCAGCGCCATAGACCACTCGACCACCGACAAGCCCCAAAAGAGGCATGCTCGCAGATCGAGCGTCCATGGAACTGGCAGAGTCCACACGAAATTACTCGGTATCCCCCAGAATTAATTAGTTTTTACAATGAATTATACCATGTAATGCAGATGAAATCAGTGAGAAACAATCTCTTTTCCAAATTTCCTGCTTACGGTACAGAATACAGAATTCGGCACTTCTGTTATGCATTTTTAGGATGAATGACTCTGACGCCGATGGGGATGGAACCACTGCCTTGATGAGAGTACACTTCTGCGGCACCAATCTCCTAGCGAAACTGGACCAGCGCCATAGACCACTCGACTACCGACAATCCCCCCAAAAGGCATGCTAGCAGATCGAGCGCCCATGGAACTGGCAGAGCCCACACGAAATTACTCGGTATCCCCGAGAATTAGTTTTTTACAATGAATTATACCATGTAATGCAGATGAAATCAGTGAGAATCAATCTCTTTTCCAAATTTCCTGCTTACGGTACAGAATACAGAATTCGGAACTTCTGTTATGCATTTTTTAGGATGAAGGACTCTGACGCCGATGGGGATCGAACCACTGCCTTGATGAGAGTACACTTCTGCGGCACCAATCACCTAGCGAAACTGGACCAGCGCCATAGACCACTCGACCACCGACAAGCCCCAAAAGAGGCATGCTCGCAGATCGAGCGTCCATGGAACTGGCACAGTCCACACGAAATTACTCGGTATCCCCCAGAATTAATTAGTTTTTTACAATGAATTATACCATGTAATGCAGATGAAATCAGTGAGAATCAATCTCTTTTCCAAATTTCCTGCTTACGGTACAGAATACAGAATTCGGCACTTCTGTCATGCATTCTCAGGATGAAGGACTCTGACGCCGATGGGGATCGAACCACTGCCTTGATGAGAGTACACTTCTGCGGCACCAATCGCCTAGCGAAACTGGACCAGCGCCATAGACCACTCGACTACCGACAATCCCCAAAAAAGGCATGCTAGCAGATCGAGCGCCCATGGAACTGGCACAGCCCACACGAAATTACTCGGTATCCCCGAGAATTAGTTTTTTACAATGAATTATACTATGTAATGCAGATGAAATCAGTGAGAATCAATCTCTTTTCCAAATTTCCTGCTTACGGTACAGAATACAGAATTCGGCACTTCTGTTATGCATTTTTAGGATGAAGTACTCTGACGCCGATGGGGATGGAACCACTGCCTTGATGAGAGTACACTTCTGCGGCAACAATCGCCTAGTGAAACTGGACCAGCGCCATAGACCACTCGACTACCGACAAGCCCCAAAAGAGGCATGCTAGCAGATCGATCGCCCATGGAACTGGCACAGTCCACACGAAATTACTCGGTATACCCCAGAATTAGTTTTTTACAATGAATTATACCATGTAATGCAGATGAAATCAGTGAGAATCAATCTCTTTTCCAAATTTCCTGCTTACGGTACAGAATACAGAATTCGGCACTTCTGTTATGCATTTTTAGGATGAAGTACTCTGACGCCGATGGGGATGGAACCACTGCCTTGATGAGAGTACACTTCTGCGGCAACAATCGCCTAGTGAAACTGGACCAGCGCCATAGACCACTCGACTACCGACAAGCCCCAAAAGAGGCATGCTAGCAGATCGATCGCCCATGGAACTGGCACAGTCCACACGAAATTACTCGGTATACCCCAGAATTAGTTTTTTACAATGAATTATACCATGTAATGCAGATGAAATCAGTGAGAATCAATCTCTTTTCCAAATTTCCTGCTTACGGTACAGAATACAGAATTCGGCACTTCTGTTATGCATTTTTTAGGATGAAGGACTCTGACGCCGATGGGGATCGAACCACTGCCTTGATGAGAGTACACTTCTGCGGCACCAATCGCCTAGCGAAACAGGACCAGCGCCATAGACCACTCGATTACCGACAAGCCCCCAAAAGAGGCATGTTAGCAGATCGAGTGCCCATGGAACTGGCACAGTCCACACGAAATTATTCGGATTCCTCAGAATTAGTTTTTTACAATGAATTATACCATGTAATGCAGATGAAATCTGTGAGAATCAATCTCTTTTCCAAATTTCCTGCTTACGGTACAGAATACAGAATTCGGCACTTCTGTTATGCATTTTTTAGGATGAAGGACTCTGATGCCGATGGGGATCGAACCACTGCCTTGATGAGAGTACACTTCTGCGGCACCAGTCGCCTAGCGAAACTGGACCAGCGCCATAGACCAATCGACTACCGACAAGCCCCAAAAAGGCATGCTAGCAGATCGAGCGTCCATGGAACTGGCACAGTCCACACGAAATTACTCGGTATCCCTCAGAATTAGTCTTTTACAATGAATTATACCATGCAATGCAGATGAAATCAGTGAGAATCAATCTCTTTTCCAAATTTCCTGCTTACGGTACAGCATACAGAATTCGGCACTTCTGTTATGCATTTTTTAGGATGAAGGACTCTGACGCCGATGGGGATCGAACCACTGCATTGATGAGAGTACACTTCTGCGGCACCAATCGCCTAGCGAAACAGGACCAGCGCCATAGACCACTCGATTACCGACAAGCCCCCAAAAGAGGCATGTTAGCAGATCGAGCGCCCATGGAACTGGCACAGTCCACACGAAATTATTCGGATTCCTCAGAATTAGTTTTTTACAATGAATTATACCATGTAATGCAGATGAAATCAGTGAGAATCAATCTCTTTTCCAAATTTCCTGCTTACGGTACAGAATACAGAATTCGGCACTTCTGTTATGCATTTTTAAGGATGAAGGACTCTGACGCCGATGGGGATCGAACCACTGCCTTGATGAGAGTACACTTCTGCGGCACCAATCGCCTAGCGAAACTGGACCAGCGCCATAGACCACTCGACTACCGACAAGCCCCAAGAGAGGCATGCTAGCAGATCGAGCGTCCATGGAACTTGCACAGTCCACACGAAATTACTCGGTATCCCCCAGAATTAATTAGTTTTTTACAATGAATTATACCATGTAATGCAGATGAAATCAGTGGGAATCAATCTCTTTTCCAAATTTCCTGCTTACGGTACAGAATACAGAATTCGGCACTTCTGTTATGCATTTTTTAGGATGAAGGACTCTGTCGCCCATGGGGATCGAACCACTGCCTTGATGAGAGTACACTTCTGCGGCACCAATCGCCTAGCGAAACTGGACCAGCGCCATAGACCACTCGACTACCGACAAGCCCCCAAAAAGGCATGCTAGCAGATCGAGCGCCCATGGAACTGGCACAGCCCACACGAAATTACTCGGTATCCCTCAGAATTAATTAGTTTTTTACAATGAATTATACCATGTAATGCAGATGAAATCAGTGAGAATCAATCTCTTTTCCAAATTTCCTGCTTACGGTACAGAATACAGAATTCGGCACTTCTGTTATGCATTTTCTAGGATGAAGGACTCTGTCGCCGATGGGGATCGAACCACTGCCTTAATGAGAGTACACTTCTGCGGCACCAATCGCCTAGCGAAACAGGACCAGCGCCATAGACCACTCGACTACCGACAAGCCCCCCAAAAGGCATGCTAGCAGATCGAGAACCCATGGAACTGGCACAGCCCACACGAAATTACTCGGTATCCCCCAGAATTAGTTTTTTACAATGAATTATACCATGTAATGCAGATGAAATCAGTGAGAATCAATCTCTTTTCCAAATTTCCTGCTTACGGTGCAGAATACAGGATTCGGCACTTCTGTTATGCATTTTTTAGGATGAAGGACTCTGACGCCGATGGGGATCGAACCACTGCCTTGATGAGAGTACACTTCTGCGGCACCAATCGCATAGCGAAACTGGACCAGCGCCATAGACCACTCGACTACCGACAAGCCCCCCAAAAAGGCATGCTAGCAGATCGAGCGTCCATGGAACTGGCACAGCCCACACGAAATTACTCGGTATCCCCGAGAATTAGTTTTTTACAATGAATTATACCATGTAATGCAGATGAAATCAGTGAGAATCAATCTCTTTTCCAAATTTCCTGCTTACGGTACAGAATACAGAATTCGGCACTTCTGTTATGCATTTTTTAGGATGAAGGACTCTGCCGCCGATGGGGATCGAACCACTGCCTTGATGAGAGTACACTTCTGCGGCACCAATCGCCTCGCGAAACTGGACCAGCGCCATAGACCACTCGACTACCGACAAGCCCCAAGAGAGGCATGCTAGCAGATCGAGCGTCCATGGAACTCGCACAGTCCACACGAAATTACTCGGTATCCCCCAGAATTAATTAGTTTTTTACAATGAATTATACCAAGTAATGCAGATGAAATCAGTGAGAATCAATCTCTTTTCCAAATTTCCTGCTTACGGTACAGCATACAGAATTCGGCACTTCTGTTATGCATTTTTTAGGATGAAGGACTCTGTCGCCCATGGGGATCGAACCACTGCCTTGATGAGAGTACACTTCTGCGGGACCAATCGCCTAGCGAAACTGGACCAGCGCCATAGACCACTCGACTACCGACAAGCCCCAAAAAAGGCATGCTAGCAGATCGAGAACCCATGGAACTGGCACAGCTCGTACGAAATTACTCGGTATCCCCCAGAATTAGTTTTTTACAATGACTTATACCATGTAATGCAGATGAAATCAGTGAGAATCAATCTCTTTTCCAAATTTCCTGCTTACGGTGCAGAATACAGGATTCGGCACTTCTGTTATGCATTTTTTAGGATGAAGGACTCTGACGCCGATGGGGATCGAACCACTGCCTTGATGAGAGTACACTTCTGCGGCACCAATCGCATAGCGAAACTGGACCAGCGCCATAGACCACTCGACTACCGACAAGCCCCAAGAGAGGCATGCTAGCAGATCGAGCGTCCATGGAACTGGCACAGTCCACACGAAATTACTCGATATCCCCCAGAATTAATTAGTTTTTTACAATGAATTATACCATGTAATGCAGATAAAATCAGTGTGAATCAATCTCTTTTCCAAATTTCCTGCTTACGGTACAGAATACAGAATTCGGCACTTCTGTTATGCATTTTTTAGGATGAAGGACTCTGCCGCCGATGGGGATCGAACCACTGCCTTGATGAGAGTACACTTCTGCGGCACCAATCACCTAGCGAAACTGAACCAGCGCCATAGACCACTCGACCACCGACAAGCCCCAAAAGAGGCATGCTCGCAGATCGAGCGTCCATGGAACTGGCACAGTCCACACGAAATTACTCGGTATCCCCCAGAATTAATTAGTTTTTTACAATGAATTATACCATGTAATGCAGATGAAATCAGTGATAATCAATCTCTTTTCCAAATTTCCTGCTTACGGTACAGAATACAGAATTCGGCACTTCTGTTATGCATTTTCAAGATGAAGGACTCTTACGCCGATGGGGATGGAACCACTGCCTTGATAAGAGTACACTTCTGCGGCACCAATCGCCTAGCGAAACTGGACCAGCGCCATAGACCACTCGACTACCGACAAACCCGAAAAAAGGCATGCTAGCAGATCGAGCGCCCATGGAACTGGCACAGCCCACACGAAATTACTCGGTATCCCCGAGAATTAGTTTTTTACAGTGAATTATACCATGTAATGCAGATGAAATCAGTGAGAATCAATCTCTTTTCCAAATTTCCTGCTTACGGTACAGAATACAGAATTCGGCACTTCTGTTATGCATTTTTTAGGATGAAGGACTCTGACGCCGATGGGGATCGAACCACTGCCTTGATGAGAGTACACTTCTGCGGCACCAATCACCTAGCGAAACTGGACTAGCGCCATAGACCACTCGACCACCGACAAGCCCCAAAAGAAGCATGCTCGCAGATCGAGCGTCCATGGAACTGGCACAGTCCACACGAAATTACTCGGTATCCCCCAGAATTAATTAGTTTTTTACAATGAATTATACCATGTAATGCAGATGAAATCAGTGAGAATCAATCTCTTTTCCCAATTTCCTGCTTACGGTACAGAATACAGAATTCGGCACTTCTGTTATGCATTTTCAGGATGAAGGACTCTTACGCCGATGGGGATGGAACCACTGCCTTGATGAGAGTACACTTCCGCGGCACCAATCACCCAGCGAAACTGGACCAGCGCCATAGACCACTCGACCACCGACAAGCCCCAAAAGAGGCATTCTCGCAGATCGAGCGTCCATGGAACTGGCACAGTCCACACGAAATTACTCGGTATCCCCCAGAATTAATTAGTTTTTACAATGAATTATACCATGTAATGCAGATGAAAACAGTGAGAATCAATCTCTTTTCCAAATTTCCTGCTTACGGTACAGAATACAGAATTCGGCACCTCTGTTATGCATTTTTAGGATGAAGGACTCTGACGCCGATGGGGATGGAACCACTGCCTTGATGAGAGTACACTTCTGCGGCACCAATCGCCTAGCGAAACAGGACCAGCGCCATAGACCACTCGACTACCGACAAGCCCCCAAAAAGGCATGCTAGCAGATCGAGAACCCATGGAACTGGCACAGCCCACACGAAATTACTCGGTATCCCCCAGAATTAGTTTTTTACAATGAATTATACCATGTAATGCAGATGAAATCAGTGAGAATCAATCTCTTTTCCAAATTTCCTGCTTACGGTGCAGAATACAGGATTCGGCACTTCTGTTATGCATTTTTTAGGATGAAGGACTCTGACGCCGATGGGGATCGAACCACTGCCTTGATGAGAGTACACTTCTGCGGCACCAATCGCATAGCGAAACTGGACCAGCGCCATAGACCACTCGACTACCGACAAGCCCCCCAAAAAGGCATGCTAGCAGATCGAGCGTCCATGGAACTGGCACAGCCCGCACGAAATTACTCGGTATCCCCGAGAATTAGTTTTTTACAATGAATTATACCATGTAATGCAGATGAAATCAGTGAGAATCAATCTCTTTTCCAAATTTCCTGCTTACGGTACAGAATACAGAATTCGGCACTTCTGTTATGCATTTTTTAGGATGAAGGACTCTGCCGCCGATGGGGATCGAACCACTGCCTTGATGAGAGTACACTTCTGCGGCACCAATCGCCTCGCGAAACTGGACCAGCGCCATAGACCACTCGACTACCGACAAGCCCCAAGAGAGGCATGCTAGCAGATCGAGCGTCCATGGAACTGGCACAGTCCACACGAAATTACTCGGTATCCCCCAGAATTAATTAGTTTTTTACAATGAATTATACCATGTAATGCAGATGAAATCAGTGAGAATCAATCTCTTTTCCAAATTTCCTGCTTACGGTACAGCATACAGAATTCGGCACTTCTGTTATGCATTTTTTAGGATGAAGGACTCTGTCGCCCATGGGGATCGAACCACTGCCTTGATGAGAGTACACTTCTGCGGGACCAATCGCCTAGCGAAACTGGACCAGCGCCATAGACCACTCGACTACCGACAAGCCCCAAAAAAGGCATGCTAGCAGATCGAGAACCCATGGAACTGGCACAGCTCGTACGAAATTACTCGGTATCCCCCAGAATTAGTTTTTTACAATGACTTATACCATGTAATGCAGATGAAATCAGTGAGAATCAATCTCTTTTCCAAATTTCCTGCTTACGGTGCAGAATACAGGATTCGGCACTTCTGTTATGCATTTTTTAGGATGAAGGACTCTGACGCCGATGGGGATCGAACCACTGCCTTGATGAGAGTACACTTCTGCGGCACCAATCGCATAGCGAAACTGGACCAGCGCCATAGACCACTCGACTACCGACAAGCCCCAAGAGAGGCATGCTAGCAGATCGAGCGTCCATGGAACTGGCACAGTCCACACGAAATTACTCGATATCCCCCAGAATTAATTAGTTTTTTACAATGAATTATACCATGTAATGCAGATGAAATCAGTGTGAATCAATCTCTTTTCCAAATTTCCTGCTTACGGTACAGAATACAGAATTCGGCACTTCTGTTATGCATTTTTTAGGATGAAGGACTCTGCCGCCGATGGGGATCGAACCACTGCCTTGATGAGAGTACACTCCTGCGGCACCTAGCGAAACTGAACCAGCGCCATAGACCACTCGACCACCGACAAGCCCCAAAAGAGGCATGCTCGCAGATCGAGCGTCCATGGAACTGGCACAGTCCACACGAAATTACTCGGTATCCCCCAGAATTAATTAGTTTTTTACAATGAATTTTACCATGTAATGCAGATGAAATCAGTGAGAATCAATCTCTTTTCCAAATTTCCTGCTTACGGTACAGAATACAGAATTCGGCACTTCTGTTATGCATTTTCAAGATGAAGGACTCTTACGCCGATGGGGATGGAACCACTGCCTTGATAAGAGTACACTTCTGCGGCACCAATCGCCTAGCGAAACTGGACCAGCGCCATAGACCACTCGACTACCGACAATCCCGAAAAAAGGCATGCTAGCAGATCGAGCGCCCATGGAACTGGCACAGCCCACACGAAATTACTCGGTATCCCCGAGAATTAGTTTTTTACAGTGAATTATACCATGTAATGCAGATGAAATCAGTGAGAATCAATCTCTTTTCCAAATTTCCTGCTTACGGTACAGAATACAGAATTCGGCACTTCTGTTATGCATTTTTTAGGATGAAGGACTCTGACGCCGATGGGGATCGAACCACTGCCTTGATGAGAGTACACTTCTGCGGCACCAATCACCTAGCGAAACTGGACTAGCGCCATAGACCACTCGACCACCGACAAGCCCCAAAAGAGGCATGCTCGCAGATCGAGCGTCCATGGAACTGGCACAGTCCACACGAAATTACTCGGTATCCCCCAGAATTAATTAGTTTTTTACAATGAATTATACCATGTAATGCAGATGAAATCAGTGAGAATCAATCTCTTTTCCAAATTTCCTGCTTACGGTACAGAATACAGAATTCGGCACTTCTGTTATGCATTTTCAGGATGAAGGACTCTTACGCCGATGGGGATGGAACCACTGCCTTGATGAGAGTACACTTCCGCGGCACCAATCACCCAGCGAAACTGGACCAGCGCCATAGACCACTCGACCACCGACAAGCCCCAAAAGAGGCATTCTCGCAGATCGAGCGTCCATGGAACTGGCACAGTCCACACGAAATTACTCGGT
Source organism: Pictodentalium vernedei (assembly GCA_031216915.1). Classification (NCBI taxonomy): domain Eukaryota; kingdom Metazoa; phylum Mollusca; class Scaphopoda; order Dentaliida; family Dentaliidae; genus Pictodentalium; species Pictodentalium vernedei. The sequence continues at coordinate 530,408,943 of CM062296.1, read as the reverse complement.
ATCCCCCAGAATTAATTAGTTTTTACAATGAATTATACCATGTAATGCAGATGAAAACAGTGAGAATCAATCTCTTTTCCAAATTTCCTGCTTACGGTACAGAATACAGAATTCGGCACCTCTGTTATGCATTTTTAGGATGAAGGACTCTGACGCCGATGGGGATGGAACCACTGCCTCGATGAGAGTACACTTCTGCGGCACCAATCGCCTAGCGAAACTGGACCAGCGCCATAGACCACTCGACTACCGACAATCCCCCCAAAAGGCATGCTAGCAGATCGAGCGCCCATGGAACTGGCAGAGCCCACACGAAATTACTCGGTATCCCCGAGAATTAGTTTTTTACAATGAATTATACCATGTAATGCAGATGAAATCAGTGAGAATCAATCTCTTTTCCAAATTTCCTGCTTACGGTACAGAATACAGAATTCGGAACTTCTGTTATGCATTTTTTAGGATGAAGGACTCTGACGCCGATGGGGATCGAACCACTGCCTTGATGAGAGTACACTTCTGCGGCACCAATCACCTAGCGAAACTGGACCAGCGCCATAGACCACTCGACCACCGACAAGCTCCAAAAGAGGCATGCTCGCAGATCGAGCGTCCATGGAACTGGCACAGTCCACACGAAATTACTCGGTATCCCCCAGAATTAATTAGTTTTTTACAATGAATTATACCATGTAATGCAGATGAAATCAGTGAGAATCAATCTCTTTTCCAAATTTCCTGCTTACGGTACAGAATACAGAATTCGGCACTTCTGTCATGCATTCTCAGGATGAAGGACTCTGACGCCGATGGGGATCGAACCACTGCCTTGATGAGAGTACACTTCTGCGGCACCAGTCGCCTAGCGAAACTGGACCAGCGCCATAGACCACTCGACTACCGACAAGCCTCAAAAAGGCATGCTAGCAGATCGAGCGTCCATGGAACTGGCACAGTCCACACGAAATTACTCGGTATCCCTCAGAATTAGTTTTTTACAATGAATTATTCCATGCAATGCAGATGAAATCAGTGAGAATCAATCTCTTTTCCAAATTTCCTGCTTACGGTACAGAATACAGAATTCGGCACTTCTGTTATGCATTTTTTAGGATGAAGGACTCTGAAACCGATGGGGATCGAACCACTGCCTTGATGAGAGTACACTTCTGCGGCACCAATCGCCTAGCGAAACAGGACCAGCGCCATAGACCACTCGACTACCGACAAGCCCCCAAAAGAGGCATGCTAGCAGATCGAGCGCCCATGGAACTGGCACAGTCCACACGAAATTATTCGGATTCCTCAGAATTAGTTTTTTACAATGAATTATACCATGTAATGCAGATGAAATCAGTGAGAATCAATCTCTTTTCCAAATTTCCTGCTTACGGTACAGAATACAGAATTCGGCACTTCTGTTATGCATTTTTTAGGATGAAGGACTCTGACGCCGATGGGGATCGAACCACTGCCTTGATGAGAGTACACTTCTGCGGCACCAATCGCCTAGCGAAACTGGACCAGCGCCATAGACCACTCGACTACCGACAAGCCCCAAAAAAGGCATGCTAGCAGATCGAGCGTCCATGGAACTGGCACAGTCCACACGAAATTACTCGGTATCCCCCAGAATTAGTTTTTCACAATGAATTATACCATGTAATGCAGATGAAATCAATGAGAATCAATCTCTTTTCCAAATTTCCTGCTTATGGTACAGAATACAGAATTCGGCACTTCCCTTATGCATTTTTTAGGATGAAGGACTCTGACGCCGATAGGGATTGAACCACTGCCTTGATGAGAGTACACTTCTGCGGCACCAATCGCCTAGCGAAACTGGACCAGCGCCATTTTTTTTTCTTTTATTTCATAAAATCTCAATTTGTGTACACATTTATATAACAATATTTACAATAAATACAATTTTTTATCACAGAAGTTAACAAGTTTATATTACGTACCTTATAGGAAACCTAATAGCGCATTTGCAACATGCACATTTCATGATCCCACCCCTGGAATAGTGTACCACACTTGTTAGATCCACTATTAAAGACTGCAATATTAACCATCTTCCCCATTCACCAACTATAATTTATTTTGTGTTCACATGTCTGTCTGTTTTAAGCTTGCTCTCACAATATTGTTATCTGACACACTCTGATACATATAAAAAAAAAAAAAAAAAAAAAAAAATTAATTTCATTTTAGTCCAGTGTAGGGGTTATACAAAATGATCAGACCCTTTGTAAAATCCTGATAGTGCTGTGGCACATTACATAATCTCATACCCTGATGGCAATTGTGACGTGTAACAATTACCATCCAACTCTAATCCCACCCTTTATAACATACATGTTAATATGTGTATATATTTTGATTGAAGTAGCATCTATCTCATACGACCTTCCCATACAAGAAAGAAAACCACTGAAAACATCGCACGCATACACATTTCAGAAACATTCACACACTGGCACATGAGAATATTTTAAGATAGATGTTGTGCAATTACAATAATGACCAGAACTTTTTTGAAGTCCTGATAGTGCTGTGGCACATTACGTGACACCTACCCACAAGTAGCAAAACTGACATGTGAGAATCACTACCTGAAAAGCGAATCCCTTCCCGTTATTAAATTTATCTGTACTATATCTTTCCTAACACACCATATACTCACAACCTCCCAAAACTGCTCCCTATCACACACATCCAATTTATACAAATTAGGATGTGCTTACATACATACACCCACACCAACCTACACACACACAGCATACATACATATATATATATATATATATATATATATATATATATATATATATATATATATATATATATATATATATATATATATATATATATATATATATATATATATATACATAGACATACAGATATATACATACATATACACACATATACACGCATATACACATACACCCATATACACATAAACATATATTATATTCTCCCAGTCCTCACAACAGACAAACATTCCATCCAGATCTAAGATCTAAATACACACACAACCAGTACTCAAACACTGGACAATACCCCATTCACACACTGATATTGAGAAAATATGAAGTTATGAATTTAAACCTGAAATCCGTAATCTATTAACCAAGAGTCAAAATATGAGGTATTAATGATGAAAGATGAAATAAAATTAAAAAACTATATCCTTCATTCTTAACACAGAAAGGCATGGTGTTCTATGTCCTATATGTTGACACCACGGGAAAGAAACATAGATACAGACAGGAGTTTAATAAAACATCTTGCTAATAATTCTTTTCACAGTGAACTTCAATGCCATGTATTTAATATTTGTTCCATTCAACCAGCAAACCAGGACCTGCTTACCACAGCAAACAAGTACTGATTAACTTTTTGAATACCCCAAAAGGAAGTGCGAATTAGTCTGAATAAACAGACCAAGTGAAGTATTTAAATATCTACTATAACATTCCCTGATTTCAAACAAACAAATGGATTGTTTTGAATAATATGCTTCATGAAAATATCTATACATCCATTTTCTGAGCAGTAATTAAAATAACCCTGAATATATGTCTTAATAATGTTCCTAAAGATATGTTCTACTATCAATAACTTTTGACAGTTTACAAAATAATTTCTGCATCTATGTACGGCCATCCTGTAAGAACTTAGAAAAATGTTGATAAAATAAAAATTCAATTTGGTGCTCTTAAATTTTGAACCAAAAAGATACATGTGTTCTAAATCAAGTTCAGTTATTTGGATTGAACTTTGAACACAAAGAATATCCAGTAATGTTCTGCAGAAATGTTTGAAGTTATGTAACAAATTGCAATATACAAATTCGTGCCTGATGTTTTCAGTTTCGATTGTACACAATGGGCATTTATCAGACATTTGTTTACCAACTATATACTGTTTATGCATTGTGAATAAAATTCTGTGAAATATTTTGAAACCTAGATCGATCATTTCATTTGATTTGCAGGGTAATGCACTATTTTCCAGTTTAATTTGACCTTAGTACGAGCATAAAGCTCCTGCCATCTACTTTCGCCTGTTGGTACCTTAAATTGTTTCTGCCTGATAATGTCATACGCTATTTTTTTTGTAAATACCTCTCTCATAATTCCATCTGAATCGGGAAAAAACACATTCGACTCACACACAACTGCATCGCCTGCATGAATCAAATGTGCAGATGCCCGATAACTATTTGAATAGCTGTCAACCACCGATTGAGACAAAATTTGTTTTGAAATGTAATCTGGAACGACTTTTTTAATATGTGAAAATTGTTCATTAACAAATTGACAGCTATAGTTTGGCTGAGAACAAATAAGCTCATGCATCGCTGTTTCTGGGAGATAACCTGGAATAAACTCATATATGATATCCTTAATTTTTGTAACATTTTTGTCAACAAAATTTTGAAAGAAAAGAGGGTTATTATTATAAACAATATGGGGATTGTCAAAAAGAGATTGTTCTTTGAAATCAATTTCATATCCTGGTAATCTGGGGTCACCTGAATTTATTTCTTTCCATGCCAATAAAATCTCACTGTAAAATATAGGAATTGTATTCATGAATTTTCTCTTAAGCTCAATCCCAAATATTCCGTCATCTAGCTGTAAATTTCTATACTGACGAAAGTAGAAAGACATACAATATTTCCATGGAAATGTACTTATGTTCTTTCTTTTTAACCACTTACACCTGAGTGAAAGCATTTTTGTAAAAATATCAGGTATATTTAACTCTCCTTGAGAGAATTTACCAATAACACTTTCATACTTAATAGTATGCAAGGAATAGTTCCACAAGAAATTAAAGCATACTGATTTGATTTTATCCAAATATAGCTTAGGTATTGTTACAACATTCAAAGTATACCACAATGATGACACAAGAAGAGAATGTATAACGATAGCCCGACCCTTTAACATAAGATCTCTTTCCTTCCATGTGTGTAAAATGACGCAAATTTTTTGAACTTTCTTTGACCAGTTTAAGAATTCACACCTTTCTTTATCTGAGCCTAAGTAAATTCCAAGAATTTCTACACACCCCTTTGAGATTTTCAGTGGCAAAGCATCCAGATCTTCAACCATGAAACTCCCAAAGGGAAAAACTTCTGATTTTCCCATGTTAACTTTTGCCCCACTACCATGTGAAAAAATACTGAAACAACGTAGAGCTTTGTGGGCTGATGCTATATTGGGGACCAAAACTTTATTGTCATCAGCGTGCTGAAATAATTTGCATTCAACTTCAGAATTAGGAATCTTTAAGCTTAAAATACTTGGATCTGAATTAATCAATCTAGCTAGGGGTTCAGCACATAAAACATAAAGAAGAGCAGAAAGTGGACAACCTTGTCTCACAGTTGTACACACCGGGAAAAAAAGAAGATACGTGACCATTAACTTTAATACAACTCCTAGCCTCTGTGTATAATATCTTAATCCATTCAATGAAGTTTTCCCCAAATCCCATTTTTTCCAAAAGATGAAAGAGATAGGTATGATTCACCCTATCAAAAGCTTTGTTCATGTCTATCTTTAGCAATAAACCACTAACCTTTTCCTGATCATAATAGTCTATATAATCTCTGATACTCATGACAGTTTCACTTAAATCTCTACCGGGAATAGAACAAGTCTGGAAAGGAGATACTAATGAATGAATAATGACTTTTAATCTATTTGCTAACACCTTTGCAATTAGCTTCCTATCCACTCCCAACAAGGAAATAGGACGCCAATTGCAAAGGTATCTTTTATCATTTTTCTTCTTGTAAACAAGAACTATCAATCCTTTTTTCATTGAGGGTGACAAACAACTACTAGACTTGATTTCATTAAACACTGACAGCAAACAAGGACCCAATTTGGGCCAAAACTTTGAATAAAACTCTTTGGTGAGACCATCTAGACCAGGAGATTTAGAAGGAGCCATTTTATCTAAAGCTGATTTTATCTCCTGTAAACTGAAGGGAATTTCACACATGTCACGATCTGATATGGACAGCGATTTATCAATAGAATTTAACAAAATGTTTTCTGAAATGGGATCGATTTCTGTATCAGCATATAAATTTTCATAGTAGTTTTTAGAAAATTTTAAAAGATCAAAGGTATTTTCAATGGAGTTCCCTTCATCGTCATCATATTGAAATCTTGCCTCTGTTTTTCTAGGCGTAAAAAATAAGCCGTAGAACGATCGCTCTCTAAATAATGCTTGGCTTTAGATCTGATTATAGCTGCACTGCACCTCAACCGCTCATTTTTATCCAGTTCCCGTTTTAATTGGTCAATTTTGACTAAATTTATGTGGGATTTATCACGCCTACACTCAATGGCCAGCTTCCTTTGAAGCTCATTTTCTTCCATTCTTTTAGCTTTATTAATTTTTTGTGAATACCAAACTGTGAATTTTTTAATTTTGAATTTAAGATTATCCCACCAAAGAAGAGGTTCTTGATTAAACAGAGGGCATAACAATTCTACATCTATTAATTTATCTATCTCAGAACAATATTCACTATTACTCAATAATGCGGAGTTAAAAATCCAGACTCCAGGTCCTTTATCTATTTTTTCTAAATTAAATTTAGCTTTCAAAATTTTATGATCACTAAATGTGGAGAAGGAAAAATAAGAATATTCAATAAGTGATATTAAATTACTTGAGCATAAAATATAGTCAATCCTACTTTGTTGCAGAGTACCTTGAATAACCCTTTGCCAGCTAAACTCATTTTTTTGAAAATTTAGGTGTCTCCACACATCCCGTAATCTATTATTTTCTACAAAAATGTTCAAATGTTTACTGAAACTATCTAAAATGTGATTGTAGCGGTCAGAAACTGACATCGCCGAATTAAGATCACCCATAATTATGACACTGGACTTATTTTCAATAAATGATTGTAAGTTTTGAAAAAATACTTTCTTCTCTTTAACAGGATTTGGGGCATACACACTGTAAATGAAATACGATATTTCATTTATAGAAAACTCAACTTCAACAATTCTACCTTCAGTATCACTCTGAAAATTTTTAACACAGTTTTTAAACTTTTGATTAACCAAGAGTGACACACCCCTGCTCGATCCATTGTAAAACGATGAGAAAATCTTACCATGCCAAACATGGTGTAACCCCCTTAGCCAATCTTCATCCCAAAAAGTTTCTTGCGGGACAATGATATCTAGACCTACACTTTCCAATGACTTTAAAACATTTTTCAGCTTGTCAACATCTCTTAAACCATTAGCATTAAATGAGCCAAGAATTGCCATGAAAATGCAACAAAGAATAAACTTGTGGTAATTCATATTGATTCTACCTTATCTGAAACCTTCCTAACTCTAGCCATATCTAAATTAGGTATAAACTTTAATTTGGTCCGACGTACTCTACCACTAGAAGGTTTTCTAACTTTACCAACAGGTGAATGTAATTCCCTATCAGCAACATCGCCTACTGAACCTAAATTACAATTATCCTTTTCTACAATATTTACATTTTCGTCATCACTGTTCACGCTCATGTTATCATCATCACTTGCAGTATTTGAGAAACTGGTACCTAAAATATTTTTAACAGACTCTAAGGGTTCTTTGTGATTAGTATTATTACTAACTGTTTCATCATCTAAAACAGTTTTGGGGTTTTCAGAGTCACTGTAATTATCACTCATCGGTGACTGCCTCACATTGGGCCCCATAACAACTGATGTGTCATCTGGCTTACTGTCTGGCTTACCCACAGACCACCAGTCATCCTGTACAAGTTCTCTCTCTACGTCCCCATTACAACCTTCACTTTTCATTTGTGATTCAATATATTTATCAAATTGTATATCAACTGGGTGCGAATTCACAACTGTCTCTGTATTTTCAGAAACGTGTAATTTATCAGATACAACACTTTGAGCTTTTATTTGACTGTCCTTTTCTTTGGACGTATGTTTATCAGGTACATTCAAACTTTCAGTTTTAGAAGCCACAAAATCATTGTCTTTTCTAAAGCAAGAACAACTAATTCTCCCACAGGACTCGCACAACTGAGCGTCACAATTCCGGGAAATATGACCAATTGACTTGCAACGATAGCAAGTTATAGATGGACAATCTCTAATAATATGAGTTGGACTCAGACACTTTGAGCAGACATTAATTTGATTGTCATGCAGTACATTGAAATAACGATCACCATTTTCTGTGGAAAATTTCATAGTATAAGGTAACGAACGAACGTTTGCAGGAAATTTAACTCTCACATACCTTGTACCGTCAAATGTCATTGAATTGGGATATCTCCTACGGAAAACAGGTGACATGATTTTTCTGTCAAAGTTTTCTAATTTCTTAATAATTTCTTCATCAGTGATAAACCAAGGCAGGTGTAAAAGCGAAACCACAACAACTTTAGAATAAATTTTATCTACGGAATATTTAACTCCTCCAATTTACAAGCCATCAGACAAAATTTCAGTACAATCAAAGTCAATCATGGTCACTTCAGAAATATAACCATTCATTGGCACACAAGCCAGACACGTATCAGCTCCACATAATATTTCCACCGCCATCAACACATCTTTTCCTTTGATTTTTACATTATCTATCACATTAACCCTCACAGTATGTTCTTTCCATAAAGCTTCTTCATAACGGAATGTCTGTAATGACCTTTTTCCAACTTGTCCATTATTGTTACTCTTTGTGGTGATTCGATCCATTTCCCACTTCACAAATTCACGGGAACAAAAGTCCCCCAAAAATGAAACAAACTCTTTGATTTTACTTCAGCAAAATGAAAATAAATGACTACTAATCCTATGTAACGACAAGAAATGTTAGATTGAGCATTTTTAAAAGCGGATTGATGTTGATTAGACAAAAATATTGAAGAGCAACAAATCGTCCTCCTGCCTCATCCATCAACAAACCGGAAGTCGCGGAACCAATCGCCCAGCGAAACTGGACCAGCGCCATAGACCACTCGACTACCGACAGGCCCCAAAAAAGGCATGCTAGCAGATCGAGCGTCCATGGAACTGGCACAGTCCACACGAAATTACTCGGTATCCCCCAGAATTAGTTTTTTACAATGAATTATACCATGTAATCCAGATGAAATCAGTGAGAATCAATCTCTTTTCCAAATTTCCTGCTTACGGTACAGAATACAGAATTCGGCACTTCTGTTATGCATTTTTTAGGATGGAGGACTCTGACGCCGATAGGGATCGAACCACTGCCTTGATGAGAGTACACTTCTGCGGCACCAATCGCCTAGCGAAACTGGACCAGCGCCATAGACCACTCGACTACCGACAAGCCCCCAAAAAGGCATGCTAGCAGATCGAGCGTCCATGGAACTGGCCCAGTCCACACGAAATTACTCGGTATCCTTCAGAATTAGTTTTTTACAATGAATTATACCATGTAATGCAGATGAAATCAGTGAGAATCAATCTCTTTTCCAAATTTCCTGCTTACGGTACAGAATACAGAATTCGGCACTTCTGTTATGCATTTTTTAGGATGAAGGACTCTGACGCCGATGGGGATCGAACCACTGCCTTGATGAGAGTACACTTCTGCGGCACCAATCGCCTAGCGAAACTGGACCAGCGCCATAGACCACTCGACTACCGACAAGCCCCAAAAAAGGCATGCTAGCAGATCGAGCGTCCATGGAACTGGCACAGTCCACACGAAATTACTCGGTATCCCCCAGAATTAGTTTTTTACAATGAATTATACCATGTAATGCAGATGAAATCAGTGAGAATCAATCTCTTTCCCAAATTGGATAAACCGTGAGTAACCTGATGGAGGGCAGGTGGCATGCCAGCCATTATACTATATATATTATTATTTTCTTTTTTTTATTTCCCGAATATAATTCACCTAATGACTATTAACTGCGAGTTGTCCTGCTTCCGTCTTCTGTCCGTCTGTATGTCCGTCCGCAATTACCACCTGTCAGGGAGGTAGAGAGGGCTGGATGGTATGCCATCCATTGTGATGTATAGATTGTGTGAAGAAAATTCTACATGTGTATGGTTCATCTAATAACTGTTGGCTAGCAAGCCAAACACTGTTCATTACGGGAATACCGAGCTAATTGACCCTTTCTCTAACACGATTTCACACAAACCGATAATAGGCCACAAAGCAAAAAAATGACATAACCCTTTTTGGGAGCCTAATGGCACAAAAGGGGTACATATTTGGAGGGGCCCGCAGAGCACCACTATGTTTCCCAAGGCAACATCTATAAATTTGGAGAATACCAAGCAGATTGCCCCATTCGCTAACGAACAGCGAAAAAAAACTGATAATAGCCCAAGTAACAAAGCCACTTCCATTCCTTTTGGGATGCTCTGTGGACCCGACAGGGCGCACAATTTGGGGGGGGGGGGGGCGCACATTACCACTGTGCTTAGCAAGACACCTGTTGTCTATTAAGGGAATATCGAGCAAATTGACCCTTTCTCTAACAAGATTTTAGACAAACAGATAATAGATTGTCAATCCAAAAATCCCAGAATCCCTCTTGGGAGCCTTAAGGCACAAAATGGGTACATATTTCGGGGGGCCCGCAGAGCACCAACATGCTTCCCACGGACCTATCTATAAATCTCGAGAACACCAAGCAGATTGCCCCCTTTGCTAACAATTAATCAGAAAAACTGATAATAGCCCATATAACAAAAACATTCCCCTTCCTTTTTTGGGTTGCTTTGTGGACCCAGAAGGGTTCAACATTTGGGGGGCCCGCACAGAACCACTGTGGTTAGCAAGATGCCTACTGCTTATTTCTGGAATACCGAGCTAATTGACCTTTTCTCTAACAAGATTTCACACAAATAGATAATAGACTATAAAGCATAAAACTACAGAACCCTTATTGGGAGCCTTATGGAACAAAAGTGGTGCATACTTTGGGAGGTCCGCAGAGCACCACTATGCTTGCCATGGCATCTTCAATAAATTTGGAGAATACCAAGCAGATTGCCCCATTCGCTAACGAACAGCGAGAAAAAACTGATATTAGCTCATATAACAAAAACACTTCCCTTCCTTTTTTGGGTCGCTTTGTGGACCCAGAAGGGCGCAAAATTTGGGGGGGGGGGCGCACAGAACCACTGTGGTTGGCAAGACACCTACTGTTTATTTCTGGAATACCGAGCTAATTGACCCCTTCATTAACAAGATTTCACACAAACCGATAATAGGCAATAAAGCATAAAACTACAGAACCCCTTTTGGGAGCCTTATGGAACAAAAGTGGTGAATATTTTTGGGCGCCCTCAGAGCACCACTATGCTTCCCAATGCATCTTCTGTAAATTTGGAGAATACCAAGTAGATTGCCCCTTTCGCTAACGAACAGCCATAAAAACTGATAAAAGCCCACATAACAAAAACATTTCCCTTCCCTTCTTGGGTCGCTTTGTGACCCCAGAAGGGTGCAAAATTTGGGGGCCCGCACATAACTCCTGTGGTCAGTAAGACACCAACTGTTTATTTCTGGAATACCGACCTAATTGGCCCTTTCGTTAACAAGATTTCACACAAATCGATAATAGACTATAGAGCATAAAAGTACAGAACCCTTTTTGGGACCCTTATGGAAGAAAAGTGGTGCATATATTGGAGGGCCCGCAGAGCACCACTCTGCTTCCAAAGGCATCTTCTGTCAATTTGGAGAACACCAAGCAGATTGCCCCATTCGCTAACGAACAGCGAGAAAAACTAATATTAGCTCATATAACAAAAACACTTCTCTTCATTTTTTGGGTCGCTTTATGGACCCAGAAGGGCGCAAACTTTGGGGGTCCCGCACAGAACCACTGTGGTTAGCAAGACACCTACTGTTTATTCCTGGAATACCGAGCTAATTGACCCTTTCATTAACAAGATTTCACACAAACCGATAATAGACTATAGGGCATAAAACTACAAAATCCTTTTTCGGAGCCTTATGGAACAAAAGGGGTGCATATTTTGGGGGGCCCGCAGAGCACCACTATACTTGCCAAGGCATCTTCTATAGATTTGGAGAATACCAGGCAGATTGCCCCATTCACGAACGAACAGCGAGAAAACCTCATATTAGGCCATATAACAAAAATATTTGCCATCCTTTTTTGGGTCGCTTTGTGGACCCAGAAGGGTGCAAAATTTGGGGGGCCCGCACTGAACCGCTGTGGTCAGCAAGACACCCACTGTTTATTTCTGGAATGCGGAGCTAATTGGATTTTTCATTAACAAGATTTCACACAAACCGATAATAGACTATAACGCATAAAAGTAAAGAGACCTTTTTGGGAGACTTATGGAACAAAAGTGGTGCATATTTTGGGGGGCCCGCAGAGCACCACTATGCTTCCCAAGGCACCTTCTATAAATTTGGAGAATACGAAGCAGATTGCCCCATTCGCGAAAGAACAGCGAGAAAAATTGATAATAGCCCATTTTAGAAAAACATTTCCCTTCCTTTTTTTGGGTCGCTTTGGGGACCCAGAATGGTGCAAAATTTGGGGGGGGGGGGCCGCACAGAACCACTGTGGTCAGCAAGACACCTATTGTTTATTTCTGGAATACCGAGCTAATTGGCCCTTTCGTTAACAAGATTTCACACAAACCCATAATAGACTATAAAGCATAAAACTACAGAACCCTTTTTGGGAGCCTTATGGAACAAACGTGGTGCATATTTTGGGGGGCCCGCAGAGCACCACTATGCTTCCCAAGGCACCTTCTGTAAATATGGAAAATACCAAGCAGATTGCCCTATTCTCTAATGAACATCGAGAAAAACTGATAAAAGCCCACATAACAAAAACATTTCCTTTCCTTTTTTGGGTAGCTGTGTGTGCCCAGAATGGTGCAAAATTTGGGGGGCCCGCACAGAACCACTGTGGTTAGCAAGGCACCTACTGTATTTTTCTGAAATACCGAACTAACTGACCCTTTCATTAACAAGATTTCACACAAACTGATAAGAGACTATAAAGCATAATTTTACAAAACCCTTTTTCGGAGCCTTATGGAACAAAAGTGGTGAATATTTTGGGGGGCCCGCAGAGCACCACTATACTTGCCAAGACATCTTCTATAGATTTGGAGAGTACCAAGCAGATTGCCCCATTCCCGAACGAACAGCGAGAACAATTGATAATAACCCATATAACAAAAACATTTCCCATCCTTTTTTGGTTCGCTTAGTTGACCCAGAAGGGTGCAAAATTTGGGGGCCCGCACAGAACCACTGTGGTTAGCAAGACACCTACTGTTTATTTCTGGAATACTGAGCTAATTGACCCTTTCATTAAAAAGATTTCACACAAACCGATAAAAGACTATAGAGCATAAAACTACAAAACCCTTTTCCGGAGCCTTATGGAACAAAAGAGGTCCATATTTTGGGGGGCTCGCAGAGCACCACTAAACTTGCCAAGACATCTTCTATAGATTTGGAGAATACCAAGCAGATTGCCTCATTTGCGAAAGAACAGCGAGAAAAATTGATAATAGCCCATATAAGAAAAACAGTTCCCTTCCTTTTTTGGGTCGCTTTGGGGACCCAGAAGGGTGAAAAATTTGGGTGTCCCACACAGAACTACTGTGGGCAGCAAGACACCTACTCCTTATTTCTGGAATACCGAGCTAATTGGCCCTTTCATTAAAAAGATTTGACACAAACTGATAATAGACTATAAAGCATAAAACTACAGAACCCTTTTTGGGAGCCTTATGGAACAAAAGTGGTGCATATTTTGGAGGACCTGCAGAGCACCACTATGTTTCTCAAGGCATCTTCTGTAAATTTGGAAAACACAAAGCAGATTGCCCCATTCACCAACGAACAGCGAGAAAAACTGATAAAAGCCCACATAACAAAAACATTTCCCTTCCTTTTTTGGGTCGCTTTGTGTGCCCAGAAGGGTGCAAAACTTGGGGGGGGGGGGGGGCCGCACATAACCACTGTGGTTAGCAAGACACCTACTGTTTATTTCTGGAATACCGAACTAATTGACCCTTTCATTAACAAGATTTCACACAAACTGATAAGAGACTATAAAGCATAATTCTACAAATCCCCTTTTCGCAGCCTTATGGAACAAAAGTGGTGCATATTTTGGGGAGCCCGCAGAGCACCACTATACTTGCCAAGGCATCTTCTATAGATTTGGAGAATACCAAGCAGATTGCCCCATTCGCAAACGAACAGCCAGAAAAATTGATAATTGCCCATATAACAAAACATTTCCCATCCTTTTTTGGGTCGCTTTGTGGACCCAGAAGGGTGCAAAATTTGGGGGCCCGCTCAGAATCACTGTGGTCTGAAAGACACCTACTGTTTATTTCTGGAATACCCAGCTAATTGGCCCTTTCATTAAAAAGATTTCACACAAACCGACAATAGACTATAGAGCATAAAACCACAAAACCCTTTTTCGGAGCCTTATGGAACAAAGGTGGTGCATATTTTGTGGGGCCCGCAGAGCACCACTATGCTTCTCACGGCATCTTCAATAAATTTGGAGAATATCAAGCAGATTGCCCCATTCGCTAACGAACAGCGAGAAAAACTGATATTAGCTCACATAGCAAAAACACGTCCCTTCCTTTTTTGGGTCGCTTTGTGGACCCAGAAGGGCGCAAAATTTTGGAGTCCCGCACAGAACCACTGTGGTTGGATAGACACCTACTGTTTATTTCTGGAATACCGAGCTAATTGGCCCTTTCATTAAAAAGATTTCACACAAACCGATAATAGACTAAAGTATATAAAACTACAAAACCCTTTTTCGGAGCTTTATGGAACAAAAGTGGTGCATATTTTGGGGGGCCCGCAGAGCACCACTATACTTGCCAAGACATCCATAGATTTGGAGAATACCAAGCAGATTGCCTCATTCGCGACAGAACAGCGAGAAAAATTGATAATAGCCCATATAAGAAAAACATTTCCCTTCCTTTTTTGGGTTGCTTTATGGACCCCGAAGGGTGCAAAATTTAGGGGGCCTGCACAGAACCACTGTGGTCAGGAAGACACCTACTGTTTTTTTCTGGAATACCGAGCTAATTGGCCATTTCATTAACAAGATTTCACACAAACCGATAATAGGCTATAAAGCATAAAACTACTGAACCCTTTTGGGAGCCTTATGGAACAAAAGTGGTGCATATTTTTGGGGGCCCTCAGAGCACCACTATGCATCCCAATGCATCTTCTGTAAATTTGGAGAATACCAAGCTGATTGCCCCTTTCGCTAACGAACAGCCAGAAAAACTAATAAAAGCCCACATAACAAAAACATTTCCCCTCCTTTATTGGGTCGCTTTGTGACCCCAGAAGGGTGCAAAATACGGGGGGCCCGCACAGAACCACTGTGGTCAGCAAGACACCTACTGTTCATTTCTGGTATACCGACCTAATTGGCCCTTTCGTTAACAAGATTTCACACACACCGATAATAGACTATAAAGCATAAAACTACAGAACCCTTTTTGGGAGCCTTATGGAACAAAAGTGGTGCATATATTGGGGGGACCGCAGAGCGCCACTCTGCTTCTCAAGGCATCTTCTGTAAATTTGGAGAATACCAAGCAGATTGCCTCATTCGCTAACGAACAGCGAGAAAAACTGATATTACCTCATATAAAAAAAACACTTCCCTTCATTTTTTGGGTCGCTTTATGGACCCAGAAAGGCGCAAAATTTGGGGGGCTCGCACAGAACCACTGTGGTTAGCAAGACACCTACTGTTTATGTCTGGAATACCGAGCTAATTGGCCCTTTTATCAACAAGATTTCACACAAACCGATAATAGACTATAGGGCATAAAACTACAAATCCCTTTTTCGGAACCTTATGGAACAAAAGTGGTGCATATTTTAGGGGGCCCGCACAGCACCACTATACTTGCCAAGGCATCTTCTATAGATTTGGAGAATACCAAGCAGATTGCCCTATTTACGAACGAACAGCGAGAAAAATTTATATTAGGCCATATAACAAACACATTTCCCATCCTTTTTAGGTCGCTTTGTGTACCCAGAAGGGTGCAAAATTTGGGGGGGTCCGCACTGAACCACTGTGGTCAGCAAGACACCTACTGTTTTTTTCTGGAATACGGAGCTAATTGGACCTTTCATTAACAGGATTTCATACAAACCGATAATAGACTATAAAGCATAAAACTACAGAACACTTTTTGGGAGCCTTATGGAACAAAAGTGGTGCATATTTTGGGGGCCCACAGAGCACCACTATGTTTGCCAAGGCATCTTTTATAAATTTGGAGAATACCAAGCAGATTTCCCAATTTGCGAAAGAACAGCGAGAAAAATTGATAATAGCCCAGATAAGAAAAACATTTCCCTTCCTTTTTTGGGTTGCTTAGGGGACTCAGAAGGGTGCAAAATTTTATTTTTTTTTTTTTTGGGGGGGGGCACACAGAACCACTGTGGTCAGCAAGACACCTACTGTTTATTTCTGGGATACCGAGCTAATTGGCCCTTTCGTTAAGAAGATTTCACACAAACCGATAGATTAAACAAATTTTATTTGTTATAACAAAAGGGATTGGATAACAAGTGCCTAGCACTTAGATTATATCCTTTCCGTAATATACATCTGAAAATTACAAATTATGTTTACAAATATTTATAAGAAGTTATAATGTGCATATAATGGCAAGAGAAACATGTGTATATATTGATACAATATTGTGTATGTACACAGTTCGAAATAAAACCTAACGGGTATTCAACTTCACAAGAGTCAGAGCAGAGAGATGAGAGGGAGAAGAGAAGAGAAGTGAGCTGCCACTCTACAACACTGTTGGTTTTAAATTACATACCAACGGGTCATATTTCAACACAACCACGAATCCAGCGGAGCCCCATACCAATGTTATAACCAGGACATGCAGGACAAACATGCGGAAAGTCATGTGTGAAGGAAACAGAGGTGGACACGAGTTCATATTATAGGTCATTTGACTAAGATGTTGTGAGTCATATCTGCTCGGTTGTCGTCTTATCTAAAACCGCTTCGTGGCCTTGATAAAATTTTGTACACTTCGAAAAAGGTGGATGTTGACGGATTCCGGTAAGTTTGGAATACCATAAAGAAGATCATTGACCGATCTTATTGTAAGATGCGCAAGATTTCTCTGTAAGACTAGTCTTTCATTTGAATAGTTACTACAGTTGAAAAAGTAATGGTTCACATCTTCAGCCTCGTAACCACAAGAACATCTTGGTGTGTTATGAATATAGTTGGAGTGTTTATCATAATTTAGGTCGCTGCAAGAATTCCTCAGCTTGCAGTGTATAATATTGACGGCCCTATCGCCATTATTAAAGTACTTAGGTGGTTTACAGTTGCCTCCATCAAAATATTTGACAAAGTTGTTCAGTGAACTCGACTGTCTTACTTCTAAAGGTAGTGCATTCCATTCAGAGATACACGAGGGGATGAATGAGCGCTTATATGTTTCCGTGTATGTGAGTGGTAATTGAAAGTTGGAATGGGACCGGGTGCTATACTGGGAAATGTCCTCAAAGGTTCGTGGCAATAAGTCAGAGAGGTATGTAGGGGCCTGGTTATTTACAATTTTAAAAAACGTTATCATTTTGTGGAGATGACGCCTCTGCCCAAGGGTTTCCCAACCAAGTTCTGCATATAGAGCAGATACCGGGGTTGATCTTGTTAGACCGGATATTATTCTCGCTGCACCCGTGTGGATTCTATCCAATTTGGTAAGTAGGTAATCCGGTGCACCGGCCCACACCACGTCTGCGTATTCAACGATCGGGAGTATGAATGATTTGTATAGCGTCTCTAAGCTTTTTCGTTCTAGAATATACTTTAATTTTCTTAACTGAGATAGCCTGGAATTAGCCTTTAATTTGGGCATGCCAGTTTAAGTCTCCCTGTAAGGACAGGCCAAGGTGGGTGTGAGACTTTGTGAGTTCAAGTGGCGTGTCACCAAACATCACAACAGTACTTAGGTTAACATGTTTTTTGGTGAATAAAACGATTTCGGTTTTTGATGGGTTAAATGTAACAAGCCACGTGTTTGCCCATTCGGAAACAGCCGCAAGGTTTTCATTAGACTTTGAAACAATGTCATCTAGTTCAAATCCACTTTCTGTTATACTTGTATCATCTGCAAATAATCTACAGGCGTCCGGTGAATCTAAGTTTTCAGTAAAGTCATTGATGTATATAAGAAAGAGGAAGGGTCCTAAGACAGATCCCTGGGGATCTCCATAATTAACAGGTAAGTACTCAGAGGGAGTTGCGTTAACAGTTACCCTTTGTTTACGATCTGACAAATAGCTTTTGGTCCACTCGATGAGTGGGCCAGATATAACGTTTTGTTTTAGTTTGTAAATTAACCCTTCATGCCAAACCCTATCGAATGCTTTTGATATGTCACAAAATACTCCAAGAGAAAACTGGTTCCTATCAAAGGCTAAACAGAGATTATGATATATTTCAATGAGCTGATAAACGGTGCTATGTTGGGGTAGGAAGCCAGACTGATATTTAAAAAATAAATTATTAGCACAACAGTGTTCATACATTTGGTTAAAAACAATCCTCTCCATAACTTTGCTGACACAGCTTAGGAGGGAAACGGGTCTATAATTGCTGGGGTTGTGTGCGTCTCCCTTTTTAAATATCGGCACAACGGTGGCCATCTTCCATTCTGATGGGTAGACGCGTGAAGAAAACGAAAGCCTAAATAGGTGAACCAGAGGTTTGCATATTGTGGCTTTTGTTTCTTTAAGCATGCGGTTGCTTATACCATCGTGCCCAGTTGCTTTTTTGGTATCTAGATTGCCCAAGATTCGAGTCACTTCGTCTTCAGAGAAGTTTATTTCAGACAGACTCTGAGAGCACTTTCTTCTAAAGACAGGTAAACTATGTCCCTCGTCATGTATCTTACTATTTGACAGAAATGTTTTGTTGAGCAAGTTGGCTTTGTCTTTGTCGTCTGTTACCATAACTGTACTATCCGCATCATCTTCTTGGTTAAGAAAGGGGACCGAGGGTTTCCTTTCAAAATTATTCAGTAGCTGTTTAACAGTGTGCCAGAATACTTTGGGGTTTCTACTTACCGAAAGTGAAGTATCTAGGTTTGAATAATAAATGGATTTGGCCTTCTTTTTCATGTTATTTACTTTGTTTCGGGAATGTTTATATCTTTCAATTATTTGTGGGTTTGGGTTTTTCAAGATTCGTTTCCGGAAACGATCTCTGTGGCGAATTTCCCGACGTACAGCCGAGTCAAACCAAGGTTTATCGTGGGGACGTATTACCACATTGTAGGACGGAATACATTCTCTGGCAATACCTAGAAATTTAGATGCAAATTCATGGTATGACGTATCGGGCATAGTCGTGTCTGAAATGAAAGACCAATCTGTTTCGGAGATCAAATTATTCATTTTGAGGAAATCTGCTCTGTTGTAGTTCCATATCTGTCGGATTTTTGTTTCGTGTTGTGCGGTTCCAGTCTCTATGACTGCTGATACAGCTTTGTGGTCGGAAACACCAAGTTCGTGAACTTCTGAGTTCAAAATTACAACATTATCGCTAACTATTATTGGGTCTAATAAGGTGCTTGAGGTTGGCGTTACACGAGTCGGCTCTTTAATGACGTTTTGTAGGTTATAACAGTTTATAACTTCGTGTAATCGACTAGAGGGGTTAAGAAGGTCGCTATTTAAGTCTCCGGTAATTATAAGGGAAGGGTTTATGTTGAATGAATCTTCAATGGCGCCTTCGAGCTTCTCCCAGAAGTCATTGCAAGAGAATTGAACCGATCGGTATGCCAGGCAGAGCAAAAACTTGCGTTTTGAGGTAATCTCAAACCATAAGACTGACTGATCGAATTCCAGTTCAGGCACACGCTTGGCATGAATTTCTTTGGAGAAATAGACCGCGACACCGCCACCATGTTGGTTCCTGTCCTTTCTAACTGGTGGGAGGTAATTGGGAATCAACACATTGTCGGAATTGAAACTGGGATCAAGGTGCGTTTCGGTAAAACAAATAATAT
This sequence comes from Pictodentalium vernedei, assembly GCA_031216915.1. NCBI lineage: Eukaryota > Metazoa > Mollusca > Scaphopoda > Dentaliida > Dentaliidae > Pictodentalium > Pictodentalium vernedei. The sequence continues at coordinate 530,388,809 of CM062296.1, read as the reverse complement.
CGAATTCATCAATGTCGTCTGTAATATGATCAAGTTTATTCCTGATGCTTCTGATGTTATAATGAATTATAGAAATGCTACTTACGTCTACCGACCCAGTTCGAGATGGCCCTGGGTTGACTTCAATGTCCCCGGACAAAAGGATGATTCCAAGGATAACGCATAAAACCAGCGTGAAACGGATTTTTACCGTACGAATCGTTATACGGTGCGGGAGTCTAACCGATCTACTCGTGACAAAGTACCTGCACACGAGGAAATTGTAATGAAGTCCTACTGTAGTCCTGTATTGCTCGATACTAATAGCCATGGTTAACGTCTAGATAAGTTAGACAACAGATGGAAATGGGGCCCACCAACGCACCATGGAAGGCGAGTTGTGTTTTTGAAATAAACTGATTGCGTGGCAGTGAAATTGGTGAGTGGCAGTATTGAAAGAAAGTGAAGGGAAAAAGAGAAGTTATGAGGTAACAAGTATATACAGTTTGTAACAAGATTAGACATGTGATACACATCTCCTGTTGGGTGTGTTGAGTGGCGAGATCGGCTTGTAGTTTGGTTTTTTGGTTGGCTGGAGTATCTCTTATTCCAAAGGCCCATTCCCCCGTACACCACTGTCCATGGCACTCATTGAGATGAGTCCACCGGGCTCATATCAACGAGGGTCACGGGCTGTAGTCCGTTAAAGGGAAAGAAGATGAAGTTTAAATGATTTTTAAGACCTTACACGGGTGGGTTTGTACTATTTGGTCGAATTATGTGGCGATGAGTAAAAGGAAATTTCTCATATAGGCCACGCATAACATAAATGTGGGGACATAAAACGCTGGTACCCAAATTTCACCCTAAAGCCCATAAATTGGCGTCCGATACCCAATCAGTCAGGAAAATGAAAGGAAAATGATGTCCTTGTTTTGTATGAGTGTCGAAAGGACTGTCAACATTTTTTCACAAGTTTTTGCCTTGCTGCAGTTCACTGGAAAGTGTGCGTATGAACACTCCCCAGTCAAATGCAGCAAGGCAAATCCTTACAAACTAAGTTATTTCTCTTCGATGGAAATATGAACACCATCCACAAAAGTCATTAAATTATGTTGATCCATGGGCAAAACTATTTTCCCAGTGGAGAATGTTTTATTAGGAAATACTAGGGAGTATCCGGAGAAACTCTCCACTAACTCGTAATAATTAAAATATAATTAAAATATGGAGAGAAAATGTCGGTCACTATCGTGGATTCTATCAGTACGGTGCCAAACTATGCCTGACTGTCCAAAGGACTATCAAAATCTGTCCACAATTCCTTGCCCTGCTGCAATTTATGGGAATGTGCCTGTGAGCACTCTCCCATAAAAAGCAAGAAGGCAAATATTTACAGACAGATAATGTGACTACAAAGAAAATATGAAGACCATCCACAAAATGTGAAGTCTTTAAATTGTGGTATCAGTATTTCGGACTAAAGCCTCAAAATGTGTGTCCGGCACTCAGTTGGTTACTTAGAGAAAAATGAGTATGTCTTGCTGCAGTCTTCGTGTTCTTGATTCATGCATTATAAGGACCCAAAGGCAATAACATTTGCTAAATAAATAGTTGTTCTATTAGATATTATTGATGGGTACCTGATGGCACTCAAAAAAGTTAACAAAAGTTCACTTCATCGAAAATATGAAGACAATCCACAGGATGTCATATCTTTTGAATTGTAGTACACGTATTTCAGAGTAAAGCCCAAAATGGGCGTCCAGTACTAATCAGTTCAAAAAAAAGAAAAAAAAAAAAAAAAAAAAATGAGTTTGTCCCGCTACAAACTTTCTTATTAGTTTACTAGTAGGGTGACAAATTAAGCTCAGGAATATCAAAATTTCGTTGCAAGTCTCTTGCCAAGTTCCAGTTGATTGGGAAGTGCATGTAAACGCTCTCCCATCAACAGCCGCAAGGCAAATACGTAAAGGCTGAATACATTCTCTTCAAGGAAAATGTAAATATCGTCCGCAGGATGTGAATTCTTTTGAAATGCGATACCAGTATTTGAAAAGTTTTCCAGAATAAAGCACAAAATGGGCATGCAGTACAAATCAATTTAAAAAGTTGAGTTTGTTCTGCTGCAATCTTTATATATTTTTTGTTCCTTGCAAGGGTGCCAAATTATAAATTATGCTCAAGGACTGTCAACATTTATTCATAAGTCCTTTACCTTGTTGTAGCTGACTGGAAAGTGCATGTAAACACTCTCCCATCAGCTGCAACCAGGCAAATGCTTGCAGGTTAAATATTTTAATTTACATCCATACGATGTGAAGTCTTTGAATTGCGATACCTGCATTTCAGAATATTCAAAAGTAAAGCTCAGATTTGGAGTTCAGTACTAATCAGTTGAAAAATGAGTTTATCCTGCTGTAGTCCGTGTTTTTTGGTTCACCGATAGTGTTATAAAATGTGCCTGAGGCCTGTCAAAATTTATTCGCTAGCATGTTGCCTTGTTGCAGTTGGTCAGAAAGTACATGCAAACCATCTCCCATCAATTGCAACCAGGCAAGTGCTTACAAGCTATATAATTTCACTTCTATCCACAGGATGAGAGGTTTTTCGATTGAGATACCTGTATTTCAAAAACATTTCAAGGTCATTTCAAAGTAAAGCCCAAAATGGGCATCCAGTAATAATCAGTTGAGTTTATCCCACTGCCATCATTATGTTTTGGTTCTTCCAGCGTGATGATCCAAAGGCAAAAACATTTTTCCAGTGGAGAATTGTTTTGTTAGAAATTACTAGGGGGTGCTCGATGAAACTCGTCCATAGCTCGTAACAAATAAACTTGGGGAGGGGGATATTGGTCGCTTCCGTGGCTTCTATGCATATGGTGCAAACTATGCATGACTGCCCGAATGACTATTAAGGTCTAATGGCACTCTCCAATAACGAATCGAATTTGTGGCGGAAAAACTGAAAACTGTTGGTTACTATCGTGGCTTTCACCGATAGGGTATCGAATCATGCCTTGGGACTGTATGGATTTATTCAAAATTCTTTTGCCCTGTTGCAGTTGATTGGAAAGTGCATGTAAACGCTCTCCCATCAACTGCAACCAGGCAAATGCTTACAGGCTAAATATTTTAGCTTACATCAACGCGATGTGAGGTCTTTAAATTGCCATACATGTATTTCAGAAGAAAGCACAGACTGGGCGTTCAGTGTTAATCAGTGAAAAAAAAAAAAACAAAAAAAAAAACAATTCTTTTATTAGGAATTACTACGGGGAACCCGGTGAAACTCTCCGATAACTCATGACAGAGAGAATGTAAGGGAACTCAAAAACGATCTCTATCGTTGCTTTTACTGATACGGTGCCAAACTGTGCCCAACTGTTCGAGGGACTATCAAATTTTGTCCATAAGTCTTTGACCTGCTACAATTTACGGGAAAGCACCTGTGGGCACTCTCCCATAAATTGCAACCAGGCAGATCCCGATGGACTAAGTAATTGCACTTCAAAGGGCATATGAGGACTATCCACAAAGTATAAGGGCTCTGAGCTGCGGCCCTGTATTTTCAAAGTAACTGGGGGTGCCTGTTGACACTCTCCATTAATTTGTAACAAAACAAATTTTGGGAAACAAATGTTGACTAACAAACATAATCATGTAGGTCATGTAGAAGTCTACTGGTTGAGTGTTTTTACTGATACGGTGGCAAACCGTGTCTAACTGTTCAAGGGACTATCGAATTTTGTCCATAAGTCCTTGGCCTGCTGCAATTTACGGGAAAGCGCCTGTGGGCACTCTCCCATAAATTGCAACGAGGCAAAACTCGGTGGACTAAATAATTGTACTCCGAAGGACATATGAGGACTATCTACAAAGTATAAGGGCTTTGAACTGCGGTCCTGTATTTTCAAAGTAACTGGGGGTGCCTGTTGACACTCTCCATTAATCTGTAACAAAACAAATTTCGGGAAACAAATGTTGACTAACAAATATAATCATATAGGTCATGTAGGAGTCGACTGGTTGAGTGTTTTTACTGATACGGTGGCAAACCGTGTCTAACTGTTCAAAGGACTATCGAATTTTGTCCATAAGTCTTTGTCCCGCTGCAATTTACGGGAAAGTGCCTGTGGGCACTCTCCCATAAATTGCAACGAGGCAAAACCCGATGGACTAAATGATTGTACTCCAAAGGACATATGAGGACTATCCACAAAGTATAAGGGCTCTGAGCTGCAGTCCTGTATTTTCAAAGTAACTGGGGGTGCCTGTTGACACTCTCCATTAATTTGTAACAAAACAAATTTTGGGAAACAAATGTTGACTAACAAATATAATCATGTAGGTCATGTAGAAGTCGACTGGTTGAGTGTTTTTACTGATACGGTGGCAAACCGTGTCTAACTGTTCAAGGGACTATCGAATTTTGTCCATAAGTCCTTGGCCTGCTGCAATTTACGGGAAAGCGCCTGTGGGCACTCTCCCATAAATTGCAACGAGGCAAAACTCGGTGGACTAAATAATTGCACTCCGAAGGACATATGAGGACTATCTACATAGTATAAGGGCTTTGAACTGCGGTCCTGTATTTTCAAAGTAACTGGGGGTGCCTGTTGACACTCTTCATTAATCTGTAACAAAACAAATTTTGGGAAACAAATGTTGACTAACAAATATAATCATGTAGGTCATGTAGAAGTCTACTGGTTGAGTGTTTTTACTGATACGGTGGCAAACCGTGTCTAACTGTTCGAGGAACTATCGAATTTTGTCCATAAGTCCTTGGCCTGCTGCAATTTATGGGAAAGTGCCTGTGGGCAATCTCCCATAAATTGCAACGAGGCAAAACCCGATGGACTAAATAATTGCACTTCAAATAACATATGAGGACTATCCACAAGGTATAAGGGCTTTGAACTGCAGTCATGTATTTTCAATTTAACTGGGGGGTGCCTGTTGACACTCTCCAATAATCTGTAACAAAACAAATTTTGGCGAACAAATGTTGACTATCAGATCTAATCATGCAGGTCATGTAGAGGTCGACTGGCTGAGTTCTTTTACTGATACGGTGGCAAACTGTGCCCAACTGTTCGAGGGACTATCAGATTTTGTCCACAAGTCCCCCGCCCCGCTGCAATCTACGGGACACTGTCTGAGGGCACTCTCCCATAGACTGCAACGAGGCAAAACCCGGTGGACTAAATAATTGCACTTCAAGTGACATATGAAGACTATCCACAAAGTATAAGGGCTTTGAACTGCAGTACCTGTATTTTCAGAGTAGCTGGGGGTGCCTGTTGACACTCTCCAATAATCTATAAGAAAACAAGTTTTGGAGAACAAATGTTGACTATCAGATAAAATCATGCAGGTCATGTAGGTCGACTGGTTGAGTGCTGGGAGCCACTGTCATGGCTTTAACTAAAATGGAATGTGTCTTGCTGTAGTCTTCATATTATGGGTTCATCTTTCAAGCTGAACAAATAGCAAGTAACGTTTCGTCGATGAAAATCTGCTTGATTGGAAATGACTGGAGAGTGCCTGGTGACACTCCCCAATAATCTGCAATAAAACAGATTTGTTATCAAATAAAACCCAAGAGTTATGTATATGTATTTTAACCGATAACAAACAAACAAACCGATAATAGACTATAAAGCATAAAACTACAGAACCATTTTTGGGAGCCTTATGGAACAAAAGTGGTGCATACTTTGGAGGGCCCGCAGAGCACCAGTATACTTCCCAAGGCACCTTCTGTAAATTTGGAAAATACCAAGCAGATTGCCAAATTCACTAACGAACAGCGAGAAAAACTGATAAAAGCCCACATAACGAAAACATTTCCCTTCCTTTTTTGGGTCGCTGTGTGAGCCCAGAAGGGTGCAAAATTTGGGCGGCCCGCAGAGAACCACTGTGGTCAGCAAGACACCTACTGTTTATTTCTGGAATACCGAGCTAATTGACCCTTTCGTTAACAAGATTTCACACAAACCGATAATAGACTATAAAGCATAAAACTACAGAACCCTTTTTGGGAGCCTTATGGAACAAAAGTGGTGCATATATTGGGGGTCCCGCAGAGCACCACTCTGCTTCCCAAGGCATCTTTTGTAAATTTGGTGAATACCAAGCAGATTGCCCCATTCGCTAACGAACAGCGAGAAAAACTGATATTAGCTCATATAACAAAAACACTTTCCTTCATTTTTTTGGGTCGGTTTATGGACCCAGAAGGGCCCAAAATTTGGGGGGCCCGCACAGAACCACTGTGGTTAGCAAGACACCTACTGTTTATTTCTGGAATACCGAGCTAATTGGTTCTTTCATTAACAAGATTTCACACAAACCGATAATAGACTATAGGGCATAAAACTACAAAACCCTTTTTTGGAGCCTTATGGAACAAAAGTGGTGCATATTTTGGGGGGTCCGCAGAGCACCACTGTACTTGCCAAGGCACCTTCTATAGATTTGGAGAATACCAAGCAGATTGCCCCATTCACGAATGAACAGCGAGAAAAAGTTATACTAGGCTATATAAGAAAAACATTTCCCATCCTTTTTTGGGTCGCTTTGTGGACCCAGAAGGGTGCAACATTTAGGGGGCCTTCACTAAACCACTGTAGTCAGCAAGACGCCTACTGTTTATTTCTGGAATACCGAACTAATTGACCCTTACATTAACAAGATTTCACACAAACCGATAATACACTATAAAGCATAAAACTACAGAATCTTTTTTTGGAGCCTATGGAACAAAAGTGGTGCATATTTTGGGGGGGCCCGCAGTGCACCACTATCCTTACCATGGCATCTTCTATAAATTTGGAGAATACCCAACAGATTGCCCCATTCACGAACGAACATCGAGAAAAGTTGATAATAGCCCATATAAGGAAAACATTTCCCTTCCTTTTTTGGGTCGTTTTGTGGACCCAGAAGGGTGCAAATTTTTTTTTTTTTTTTTTGGGGGGGGGGGGGGGGGCGCACGGAACCACTGTTGTCAGCAAGACATCTACTATTTATTTCTGGAATACCAAGCTAATTGGCCCTTTCATTAACAAGATTTCTCACAAACCGATAATAGACTATAAAGCATAAAACTACAGGACCCTTTTTGGGTGCCTTATGGAACAAAAGTGGTGCATATTTTGGCGGCCCGCAGGGCACCAGTACGCGTGCCATGGCATCTTCTATAAATTTGGAGAATACCAAGCAGATTGCCCCATTCGCTAACGAACAGCGAGAATGACTGTTATTAGCTCATATAACAAAAACACTCCCCATCCTTTTTAGGGTCGCTTTGTGGACCCAGAAGGGTGCAAAATTTGGGGGGGCCCGCACAGAACCACTGTGGTCAGGAAGACACCTGCTGTTTATTTCTGGAATACCGAGCTAACTGGCCCTTTCATTAAGAAGATTTCACACAAACCGATAATACACTATAAAGCATAAAACTACAGAACCCTTTTGGGAGCCTTATGGAACAAAAGTGGTGCATATTTTGGGCGGCCCGCAGACCACCACTATGCTTCCCAAGGCATCTTCTGTTAATTTGGAGAATACCAAGCAGATTACCCCATTCGCCAACCGAAAGAGAGAAAACTTGATAAAAGCCCACATAACAAAAACATTTCCCTTCCTTTTTTGGGTCGCTTTGTGGGCCCAGAAGGGCGCAAAATTTGGGGTGCCCGCACAGAACCACTATGGTTAGCAAGACACCTACTGTTTATTTCTGGAATACCGAGCTAATTGACCCTTTCATTAACAAGATTTCACGCAAACCGATAGTAGACTATAGAGCATAAAAATACAAAACCCTTTTTCGGAGCCTTATGGAACAAAAGTGGTGCATATTCTGGGGGGCCCGCATAGCACCACTATATTTGCCAAGGCATCTTCAGTAAATTTGGAGAATACCAAGCAGATTGCCCCATCCGCTAACGAACAGGCGATAAAAAACTGATAGAAGCCCACAAAACACAAACATTTCCCTTCATTTTTGGAGAATACCAAGCAGATTGCCCCATTTGCGAACGAACAGCGAGAAAAATTGATAATAGGCCATATAACAAAAACTTTTCCGATCCTTTTTTGGGTCGCTTTGTGGACCCAGAAGGGTGCAAAATTTGGGGGCCCGCACAGAACCTACTGTTTATATCTGGAATACCGAACTAATTGACCCTTTCATTAACAAGATTTGACACAAACCGATAATACACTATAAAGTATAAAAACTACAGAACACTTTTTGGGAGCCTTATGGAACAAAAGTGGTGCATATTTTGGGGGGCTCGAAGAGCACCACTATGCTTCCCAAGGCGTCTTCAGTAAATTTGGAGAATACCAAGCAGATTGCCCCATCCGCTAACGAACAGCGATAAAAACTGATAAAAGCCCACAAAACACAAACATTTTCCCTTCATTTTTGGATTGCGTTGTGGGGCCCAGAAGTGTGTAAAATTTGGGGGGGGGGGGGGGGCGCACAGAACCGCTGTGGTTAGAAAGACACCTACTGTTTATTTCTGCAATTCCGAGATAACTGACCCTTTCATTAACAAGATTTCACACAAACCAATAATAGACTATAAAGCATAAAACTACAGAACCCTTTTTGGGAGCCTTATGGAACAAAAGTGGTGCATATTTTGGGGGACCCCGCAGAGCACCACTATGCTTGCCATGACATCTTCTATAGATTTGGAGAATACCAAGCAGATTGCCCTATTTACGAACGAACAGCGAGAAAAATTATATTAGGGCCATATAACAAACACATTTCCCATCCTTTTTAGGTCGCTTTGTGTACCCAGAAGGGGTGCAAAATTTGGGGGGGTCCGCACTGAACCACTGTGGTCAGCACGACACCTTCTGTTTTTTTCTGGAATACGGAGCTAATTGGACCTTTCATTAACAGGATTTCATACAAACCGATAATAGACTATAAAGCATAAAACTACAGAACACTTTTTGGGAGCCTTATGGAACAAAAGTGGTGCATATTTTGGGGGCCCACAGAGCACCACTATGTTTGCCAAGGCATCTTTTATAAATTTGGAGAATACCAAGCAGATTTCCCAATTTGCGAAAGAACAGCGAGAGAAAATTGATAATAGCCCAGATAAGAAAAACATTTCCCTTCCTTTTTTTGGGGTTGCTTAGGGGACTCAGAAGGGTGCAAAATTTTTTTTTTTTTGGGGGGGGGGGGGGGCACACAGAACCCACTGTGGTCAGCAAGACACCTACTGTTTATTTCTGGGATACCGAGCTAATTGGCCCTTTCGTTAAGAAGATTTTCACACAAACCGATAGATTAAACAAATTTTATTTGTTATAACAAAAGGGATTGGATAACAAGTGCCTAGCACTTAGATTATATCCTTTCCGTAATATACATCTGAAAATTACAAATTATGTTTTTTTTTTCAGAACACTTTTTGGGAGCCTTATGGAACAAAAGTGGTGCATATTTTGGGGGGGCTCGAAGAGCACCACTATGCTTCCCAAGGCGTCTTCAGTAAATTTGGAGAATACCAAGCAGATTGCCCCATCCGCTAACAAACAGCGATAAAAACTGATAAAAGCCCACAAAACACAAACATTTCCCTTCATTTTTGGATTGCGTTGTGGGCCCAGAAGTGTGTAAAATTTGGGGGGGGGGGGGCGCACAGAACCGCTGTGGTTAGAAAGACACCTACTGTTTATTTCTGCAATTCCGAGATAACTGACCCTTTCATTAACAAGATTTCACACAAACCAATAATAGACTATAAAGCATAAAACTACAGAACCCTTTTTGGGAGCCTTATGGAACAAAAGTGGTGCATATTTTGGGGGACCCGCAGAGCACCACTATGCTTGCCATGACATCTTCTATAAATTTGGAGAATACCAAGCAGATTGACCAATTTCGCGAACGAACAGTGAGAAAAAATTGATAATAGCCGATATAACAAAAACATTTTCCATCCTTTTTTTGGTCCGCTTTGTGGACCCAGAAGGGCTCAAAATTTGGGGGACCCGCACAGAACCACTGTGGTCAGCAAGACACTTACTGTTTATTTCTGGAATACCGAGCTAATTGGCCATTTCAATAACAAGATTTCACACAAACCGATACTAGACTGTAAAGCATAAAAACTACAGAACCCTTTTTGGGGGCCTTATGGAACAAAAGTGGTGCAAATTTTGGGGGTCCCGCAGAGCACCACTATGCTTCTCAAGGAAGCTTCTGTAAATTTGGAGAATACCAAGCAGACTGCCCTATTCGCTAACGAACAGCGTGAACAACTGATAACAAGCCCACATAACAAAAGCATTTCCCTTCCTTTTTTGGGGTCGCTTTGTGGGCCCAGAAGGGAGCAAAATTTGGGGGGGGGGGCGCACAGAACCACTGTGGTTAGCAAGACACCTACTGTTTATTTCTGGATTACCGAGTGAATTGATCCTTTCATTAACAAAATTTCACACACCACTGATATTGGTCTATAAAGCATAAAACTACAGAACTCTTTTTGGGAGCCTTATGGAACAAAAGTGGTGCATATTTTGGGGGCCCGCCGGGCACCACTATGCTTCACATGCACCTTCTTTGAATCTGGAGAATACCAAGTAGATTACACCTTTCGCCAACGAACAGCCAGAAGAACTAATAAAAACATTTCCCTTCCTTTTTGGGGGGGGGGGTGCTTTGTGGACCCGGAAGGGTGCAAAATTGGGGGTGGGGTGGGGGGAGTGTCCGCACAGAACCACTGTCGTTAGCAAAACACCTACTATTTAGTTCGGAAATACCGGGCTAATTGACTCTTTCACAAACAAGATTTTAATCAAACCCATAAAAGATTGTAAATCCAAAAATGACAGAACCCCTTTTTGGTTCCTAATGGCACAAAAGGGGCGCATATTTTGGGGCCCTGAAGAGCACCACCATGTTTCCAAAGGCACATCTATGGAATTTGAGAATATCGAGGAGATTGCCCCTTTCTCTAAAAAATATCCAGAAAAAATGATAACAGCCCATATAGCAAAAACATTTCGGTACCATTTTTTTGGCTTTGTGGCCCCTGAAGTGTTCAGGCAAAAATTCCAACAGTTGGAAATTCGAAGCATTGTAGGGACGGAGGTTTTTTCCGAATGTGGTATTACATTTCCATGAAAATTCCCACCCGCAGCTTCCACAGATTCTGATCCAACAACGCAAGATTTTTCGACTACTCAGCGGTTCCAAAGTTAATTCACCAACGGTGGTCATGTTGCGTGTTTTGTTCCCTTCTATGTCTAACCTTAAACTTTTATGTTGTAACAAGCATTTAGCGAACCGTTTTTTAAATTATAACAGAAACTGCAGAAATGTAAACAAATTGGTTAATTTGGTACGCTCAATAGTCATAAGCAGTGCAGTTGATTTATGAAGCCAGTATACAGGGCACAGTATGGGACCTAACTGCAATGCACTTACAGACTACAGTTTATTTTAGGACCCAAAATGTGCCTCATCCCTCCACCTGTGAGGCCGTATCCTGAAATTTTTTAAGTTACAACCAAAGTTGAGTTTTCTATGGGCTCTGTATTCTAATGAAAGACGAATATAGCCAGACTGAAAATTTTGATTTTGTATTTGGGTATTATTCAATTATTATCTCACACATATTGTGACAAAAAGGCTGAGTTAGTTAGCTAATTCATTACTCATATTTGATATGATTAATTAATAAATTATCGGTTTGAATACTGATTTTTTCAGCATTCTCCATACATGCACATTCATGTAATTGACACAATGCCTAATGGAGCCAAATAGGGCCTACTTACAGACTACTGTACCACAAGAAGATGACGTTTTTGTGCTGTCTTAAAACCTCAAATTATGTGCATAGATATTTAACTGCAGCCATTTAAAATTCTTGGAAATGTTCTCAGAATGCCCTAAAATCTCTCGGTACAGTCATTCGGAGTCAGCCTTTTGAAAAATGTGGTGGGTGAGATGGGAATGGGGTGAGGGGGGACCCCTTTAATCATCCACTCCTAGTTGGATTTTTCATAGATCTACACCGCCTCATCCCCCCCCCACCCCCCCCCCCCCCCCCCACACTCCCACCTCCAATTGAAAACCTAGCTACGTAGCTCTGGGAAGAGTCCTAGCAATCGTATATGCGTCGGGTGTTTCATTCTAGTCTCAGGGCATGTAAGACTGTGGGCCGTAGACAAAGCGCTGCATATGCCCATGCTAAAGGTTAGAGGAGATGCCGCATCGTTGCGAAATTATTGGCTGGTTATAATGTAGGGGGTCACAGAGCTCATATTTAGAGTAGGAACAGTCGCGGGCCAAGTCGGTGGCCATCTAAGAGTGGAGGATCTAAATAGAGAGTGCAAGCTCCGGGAGCTCACGAATATTGGCATTCATGTAGACGGTATTGTCTGTTATAGAAGGCAAGCCACACGTGTACAGAGGGGGCTTTGCATGTATAAACATTAGACTTAGGTAGCTAGAGTGAAACAGCTAACCCTCGAAGTAGCAGCTGTTAGAGTAAAGGCGTCCAGTAAAGTGACAATGCTTTAGTGGCCTTGCTACATTCCGTTACATGGACTCTGCGACATTCCGTTACATGTTCGTGCGACATTCCGTTACATGTTTGTGAAAAAGCGATCTGAGTCCAGAGACACAACATTGAGCCGAGAAGATCAAACCCCAGTGACAAGGAAGAATCAACCAACGAAAACAGAGAACACGGGCCCGCAAAGTGACTCAAAAACTGTGTGGGTGGGGTGTGATTACATTTTGTGTTCCATTCATTGGATTCGATGTAATTCAGTCACAAGTTACTATATTTTTTTAAATGTATTAAAATTTATTATTATTTTCAGTGAAGCCCTGTTAATTGTGCTTTCTGGAGAAAAGTCACTGACCTCTTTAGGATAAGAAACACCCCAACAAAAACGAAGCAGGCGGGTTCGAATCGATGAGAGATACGTTCAAGTACCGATTCAGGTGACACTCCTTGAGTCTTGGCCGAATACACAACGTTAATCAATGTGTCTTGGCAACAATCACGCCCGGTTCCCGAATCAGGTAAAAATTAAAAAGTTAAAAATCAACAGTTCACTCAATGTTAATTTTACTACATTTCGGTTTTCATATTCATACAGGTTGCCTCAATACTTTTTTTGCAGTTTTAAAAAGTGGTTTAGTGGGTAATATTTGGTTAAATTAGCTCTTCAATTCGATCGACGAAATCGAACATAACAGTAGTGGAAATTCTAGCTGAAGAATAGGATGCGTTGTAGGTAAGGGAATAATTAACCCTTTATGTCAAAAATATTTTTGTGTGAAATTTTCAGTAATAAATTTCAGAAATGGATACCACAAGCTTCGAAAAGCTAATTAGTATGGGCGAGCTATTGTGCTTTGCAGGTTGTGAATTACAAAAAATTAAAATTGTAAAAGAAGAGCAAAAGCATGTTAGAGCGTTGGGTTACATTGGATCGCGAGGAGCCTGGCCGAACGTGAGAAAGAGTTTGATAGAGCTGAAGGAGAAGCTTCGTTAGAGCGAGAAAGAGCTGAAAGAGAAGCTGCGTTAGAGCGTGAAATGGAGTAGAGAGATGCAGCAGTGAGAGCTGCACAGCGAGAGAAAGATATTCAGGTTGGGCGCGAAAGGTCCGAAAAGGCGCTTGATGAAGCTGAAAGGGCACGCAAGGAAGCTGAGAAGGCTGTCGAGGAAGCTGGAAGGCAACACGAGAGGGAAATGGAAATTTCGAGTGCTTGGGCACGGTTACCTGAAACTAATGGTAGACTGGGTGGAGAAAATCCTGGGGGAAGCGTGAAGGCACCTTATCCCCAGTTACACGAGTTCTATGAACAGACTGACGACATTGACACTTGCTTACAGAGGTTCGAAAGGTTTGCTTCGACTCGGGGTTGGCTCGATGACGCCTGGGACGGGGGGTGTGGGGGGGGTGGGTGGGTGGTCTTCAGTCTTCTTTCGCTGCTAACAGGCAAATCGCTACCAGCATTTGTGAGCATGTCTCCTGGCCAAGCTAATGACTACGGTGAGCTGAAAAAAGCTATCCTCAATAGGTACCAGCTCGCCGAGGAGGGGGTCAGGATGAAATTCAGAAAGTGTGAGGCTGGGGAGGGTGTAAGTGTGTACTAGGTTGTGTCATTTTGACAGTTGCGTCAAACTATTGGGAAATGAAGAGTCATTTCCCTCCTTGAAGGACCTACTTATCAGGGAGCAATTTGTGTTGTCGTGGACCCTCGAGATGGCTTTGCCTTTTGAGGAGAAGAAGCAGGGTATGGTGGAAGAAATGACTAGGGTGACCGAGCAGTATTTCGAGGCTAATGGGGAAAGTCTGACACAAGGTTGGCAGGGCATGCGTGGGAGTAACGTGGTTGCAAAGACACCTGTAAGAGCCCAACACAAATTCGGGCTGTGGCCCACCGGGTCGCAATTCAAGGCGTTAACTTGCTACATTTGTGACAAGAAGGGGCACCTGGACCGGAACTGTTGGCAGAAGGCTATGGTTGGAGCCCAGCAAGAATGAGAGGAGAGACCCATCCCCGAAAAACTGGACAAATGCCAATCAGTCTACTGGGAAGAGATGAACGGCCGCACTATGCCAAAGAATTGGGCCCGAAGAGAACCAACTGCGGCGGTGTATAGACGTTGAACATCTTAGGTTGGAAGGGGAGGAATACCCATCCGATCAGGAAAAGGGAGAGATGCCAGTATGTCTGGGTTTTATGTGGTGGGGCAGTCCGTGGGTTGTGAGACACGGGGTGCAGTAGCGTGGCTGTCAAGCGGGCACTCGTCTGTGACGAACAACTGATTGGACACGATCACATGTGTGTACTCATAGATGGAATGGCGAGGAGGTCCCCCCTTGCGAGGGTGGGGGTGGACAGCCCATTCGTCATTGGCGAAGTGGAGGCCATGTGTATAGAGGCACCCATCTGTGACTCACCTGAGGAGGCCTCTGCGGTAGTCACAAGCTGCGAGGGGAAAGCTATCTAGGGAGACAACTGAAGACGTCCACGTGGAAGACCGTATGTATGCACAAAAGAAGGACTCCACATTTGAGAAGGTTTGGGAGTTGGCGAAAAGTAGTGAGCCAATAGCTATAAGGGGTAAGGTTCTATATCCGGTGTATGAAGAACAGGAGGGTAGGTCGAACAGCGAGGTGAAAAAATGGTTCCGGAGAAGTATCCGAAGCAGGTGATGACCCTAGCGCTTGAATCGCTAGTGGGAGGGCACCTGGGGTCGAGAACGCTGGTCGACCTCATCACATCCATTATCCATTGGATTGACATTATAGGGGACGTCGCAACATGTTGTCAGTCTTGCAACGTATGCTAGAAGACTGCGCCCAAAGGTAACGTCCCCCGGGGTTCCATTAGGGTAAATGCCTCTAATGAACGAACCGTTTGACAGGGTAAGGGTGAACTTAGTCGGTCCGATTTAGACACGTGTCGGAAAGGTAAATGGGAAATAGGTATATTCTGACCACAAGGTACCCCGAAGCAATCGCTCTTCCCAAATTTTAGATGGAATGCGTGACTGAAGTCTCGCTCGAGATGTTCAGCAGGTTGGGTTTCCCAAAGGAAACTCTTACAGATCAGAGGTCCCAATTCACCTCTGGGATGGTGGAAGAGGTGTGCCGTTTGGTTGCGGTTAAACAACTATTTACCATCCCCTACAACCCCAAAAGCAATGGGCTGTGCGACAGGATCAATGAGAGTCTAAAGGCGATGCTTAAAAATGTGTCGGGAGAGGCCCAAGGAATCGGTATCTACCAGAGTTCTATTTGACGCGAGGGAATTCCCCAGGCGAGCACATGGTTCTCTCCATTCGAGCTACTTTACAACCGAACAGTGAGAGGCACATTGCAAGTACTCAATGACTTTTGGACAGAGGAGGATACAACTCCAGTACGTTATGCATACCAAAATGTGTTGGGCCTCCGAAACAAGCTGACAGAAAGATTCCACTTGTATGTGAGAGTCTACGTAAAAACCATTGTGACCACTGAACGAAGCAGAGGAAGTTTTAGGAAGGTCAGTAGGTAACCGTCTTATTGCCCACCGACCAACATGAGGGAGGAGGTGGAGAAAATGTTGGAGGTGGGAGTCATCGAACATTCCAATTCTCCTTGTTTTAATTAAGAAGGACAATTGTTTATGATTTTGTATTGACTTTAGACGACTCAACGACATAGCAAAGTTTGAAAATGAACTCATGGGAAACATGAACGACCTACTGGCAGGCCAAGTATTTCAGTAAGGTTGAATTGAGCAAGGGCTACTGACAAGCCTCAGTCATATCAGAAGATGGCCACATGACTGCATTTACGACTCCGGACGGCTGTTACCAGTTCTGTAAGCTCCCTTTTGGGATGATAAACACTGATGCCACTTTTAAGAGGATGATACGGAAGCTGTTGACCAACTTCGAACTTGGCCAACTATGTGGACGACATCATCTCTAAAACAAAGACATGGACAGAGTATAGAGTATATGACAGATCTTAGGGTGATGTTTAAGGGACTCGAGAAGACGGAGGTCACAGTGAAACTCCCAACATGTCAGATAGGGCTTAGGACCATCAAGTTTCACAATCACAAGATTGGTGAAGGCAAGGTTGAGAGGATCCGCAATGTGAGCCCCCCCCCCCCCCCCCCCCCCCCACACACACACACCATCAGACGAAGTAACAAGTTAGGTCCTTCCTGGGGCTGGTCGAGAACCGGGCATGGTCATTACTGGGAGAAATAGATCCACGCCACGTGTTCAGGCTAAACTCAAAGAGTGTCGCCTGAATCTGTGCTCCGGCCGAAACCTACGTCCCTCCATTGGCATGGTCATGGACGTCTCAATTGTGATTAGTACGAGGAGACAACCAACGGTACTTACTTTATTCTCCATTTTCATATACAAGACCCTCACTGATGCATCATGAAAAGCATGCAAAAATTCCCTTTGAGACAAACTTTTCAAGGGGTAGTTGCCCCATCCCCACTCTTGCCAAGTGTACGTTGATACCTCAGATCATTTTTACACACCAGTGCTTTACATGCTATTAAATGTATGTTGGGCTGATTTTGGAAGACAAAAAAAATCACCTCATGAAACATTACGGTACAGAAATAAACAAGGTGCTGCTCTACGGGCCCCAAAAATACGCACTCATTTTGTGCCTCAAATCTACCAAAATATTGGTATTCTCAAACTTTATGATAGTGTGATTGCTAAGCTGGGCAGTTCTGTGCGCTGTGCAACATGAACAGGTTTCGTGAGGAGCATTGGGGCATACTGGTTAAAGCATTGGACTTTAAACAACAAGGTCGGTGGTTTGACTATGACCAGCAGTAACTGCGTCCTTTGGTAAGGCACGTAATCCCCAATGCCCATGTGGTGGCACTGCAGTGCTGTGCACTAGGGAGTACTGAACAGCTATATCTATGATGTCCACTTGCCTTCAACCACCGTTCTTTAAAATAAGCACCATCTTCGGACCACATCGCAGCCAAACAAATAATTACATTTTCTTGCAGTGTGCGTTATTATTAGTTTTTTTAAACTGCCTGTTTGATGAGAATGTAACCGGTTCGTTATTCTCGAAATTTGTGGCGTGTGGATTTCTAAACATTGTGCACTCATGTAGTGGCACAATGCCCTAAAAGGAATTACTACCCTCTCTTGCTCGGCCATTATCGATTCCTTTGACTACTTGTTAGAGAAAGCCGCAATTGTTTGATAGTATGAAAATATCTGCGGACCCGACAAAATATGCACCCATTTGGTGTAACAGAGCTCGCAATGACTTTAAAATGTATTTGCACATTTGGCTAAATGGGCTATAATCGGTTTCTTTGACTACTTGTTAGAGAAATGGTTAATTGGCTTGGCATTCCCTAATGCAACAGTGGGTGCCTTTCCGAAAAGATAAGCACCCATTTTGTGCCAAAAGACTCCTAAAAAGGGTTCTGACATTTTTTTCTATAAGACCTATCATCAGGTTTGTCTGATTTCTTGTTAGAGGAAGGTATTCCCAAAATAAATAGAGGGTGTCTTGCTAACCCAAGTGGTGCTGTGCGCCCCCCCCCCCCCCACAAAGCTCCCCAAGATAGTACTGAAGTGTACAAAAAGGGACAATCTTCTCCATATTCCCCAAATTTATAGATGGTGCCTTGAGAAGCATATTGGTGCTTGCGACCTCCCCTCCCCCAAAATATGCACCCCTTTTGTGTCATAAGGCTCCCAAAAACGGTGCTGTCAATTTTTGCTTTACAGTCTATTATCGGTTTGTGTGAAATCGTAGAGAAAGGGACAATTAGCTCGGTATTCCCGAAATAAAATGTAGGTGCCTTGCTAACCACACCAAATTTTGCACCCTTCTGGATCCACAAAACATCCCAAACAAGGAAGGTAAATGTTTTTTGTTGTATCGGCTATTATCGGTTTTTCCCACTGGTTGTTAATGAAAAGGCAATCTGCTTGGTATTTTCCAAATTTATAGATGGTGCCTTGGGAAGCAAAGTGTTGCTCTGCTGGCCCCACAAAATATGCACCCCTTTTATGCCATAAGGCTCCAAAAAAGGGTTCTGTCATTTTTCGCTGTACAGTCCATTATCGGATTGTGCGAACTCTTGTTAGAGAAAGGGTCAGTTAGCTCAGTATTCCCAAAATAAACGATCGGTGTCTTGCTAACCACAGTGGTTCAGTGAGGCCTCCCAAATGTTACACTCTTCCGGGTCCACAAACCATCCCAAAAAAAGGAAAGGAAATGTTTTTGTTATATGCGCTATTATCAGTTTTTCGTGCTATTTGTTAGCGAAAGAGGCAATCTGTTTGGAATTCACCAGAATTATATATGGTGCCCCGGGAAGCATAGGAGTGCTCTGCGGGTCCCACAAAATTTGCACCCCTTTTGTACCATAAAGATCCCAAATAGAGTTCTGTCATTTTTTGCTTTACAGTCTATTTTCGGTTCGTGTGAAATCTTATTCGAGAAAGGGTCAATTAGCTCAGTATTCCCGAAATATACAGTAGGTCTCTTGCTAACCACAGTGATTCTGTGCGCCCCCCCCCCCCCCCGCCCAAATTTTGGACCCTTCCGGGTCGACAAGGCATCCCAAGAAACAAAGGGAAATGTTTCTGTTTTATGAGCTATTATCAGTTTTTCTTGCTTTTGTTAGTGAAGGGGCAATCTGATTGGTATTCTTTGTAGATGGCGCCTTGAGAAGCATAGTGGTGCTTTGCAGGCCCCCGAAATATGCGCCCTTTTGCGTCATAAGGCTCCCAAAAAGGTATATACAGTGTATTATCGGTTTGGGTGAAATGATGTTGGAGAAAGGCGTCAATTAGCTCAGTATTTCCGAAATAAAAGGTAGGTGCCTTGCTAACCATAGTGGTTCTGTGCAACCTCCCCTCCCTCCAAATTGTGCACCTTTTTGGGTCCACAACCCATCCCATAAAAAGGAAGAGGAAGGATTTTATTATATGACCAGTTATCAGGTTTTCTGACTGTTTCTTAGGGAAAGGGGCAATCTGCTTTGTATTCTCCAAATTTATAGATGGTGCCTTGAGAAGCATGGCGGTGCTCTGGGGTCCCTCAAAGTATGCACCCCCTTTGTGCCATAAGGTCCCCAAAAGGGGTTCTCTCATTATTGGATTTAGAATCTATTATCGATTTGTGTGAAATCTTGTTAGAGAAAGGGACAATTAGATTGTTTTTTCCAAAATAAACAGTAGGTGTCTTGCTAACCACAGTGGTTCTGTGCGGGCCTCCCAAATTGTGCACCCTTCGGGGTATACAAAGCATCCCAAAAAAGGAAAGCAACTATTTTATTATGAAGTATGGCGGTGCTCTGCGGGTCCTTCAAAATATGCACCCCTGTTGTGCCATAAGGACGCCAAAGGGGGTTGGTTCTCTCATTATTGGATGTAGAATCTATTATCGGTTTATCTGAAATATAGTTAGGGAAAGGACCCATTAGCACGATATTCCCGAACGAAACAGTAGGTTTCTTGCCAACCACATTGGATCTGTGCGAGCCCCCAAATAGTGCACCCTTCTGGGTCCACAAAGCATCCCCAAAAATGACAAAGTTTTTTTTTATATGGGCTATTATCAATTTTCTTGACTGTTTATTAGCAAAAGGGGTAATCTGCTTGGTATTCTCCAAATTTATAGATGGTGCCTTGGGAAGCAATGTGCAATGCGGGTCCAACAAAATATGCACCACTTTTGTTCCATAAGACCCCCAAAAAGGGTTCTGTAGTTTTATGCTTTATAGTCTATTAACGGTTTGTGTGCAATCTTGTTAATGAAAGGGTCAATTAGCTCGGCATTCCAGAAATAAACAGTAGGTGTCTTGCTAACCACAGTGGTTCTGTGCGGGCACCCCAAATTTTGCGCTCTTCTGGGTCCCCAAAGCGACCCAAAAAGGAAGGGGAGTGTTTTTTGTTATATGAGCTAATATAAGTTTTTCTTGCGTTTCGTTAGTGAATGGGGCAATCTGCTTGGTATTCTCCAAATTTATAGAAGATGCCATGGCAAGAATAGTGGAGCTCTGCGGG
Source organism: Pictodentalium vernedei (assembly GCA_031216915.1). Classification (NCBI taxonomy): domain Eukaryota; kingdom Metazoa; phylum Mollusca; class Scaphopoda; order Dentaliida; family Dentaliidae; genus Pictodentalium; species Pictodentalium vernedei. The sequence continues at coordinate 530,368,240 of CM062296.1, read as the reverse complement.
CTCCCCAAAATATGCACCACTTTTGTTCCATAAGGCTCCCAAAAAAGGGTTCTGTAGTTTTATGCTTTATAGTCTATTATCGGTTTGTGTGAAATCTTGTTAATAAAAGGGTCAATTAGCACGGTATTCCAGAAGTAAACAGTAAGTGTCTTGCTAACCACAGTGGTTCTGTGCGGGCCCCCCCAAATTTTGCACCCTTCTGGGCACGCAAAGCGAAACAAAAAAGGAAGGGAAATGTTTTTGTTATGTGGGCTTTTATCAGTTTTTCTCGCTGTTCGTTAGCGAATGGGGCAATCTGCTTGGGATTCTCCAAATTTACAGAAGATGTCATGGCAAGCATAGTGGTGCTTTGTGGGCAAACAAAAATATGCACAACTTTTGTTCCAAAAGGCTCCCAAAAAGGGATCTGTAGTTTTATGCTTTATACTCTATTTTCAGTTTGTGTGAAATCTTGTTAATGAAAGGGCCAATTAGCACGATATTCCAGAAATAAACAGTAGGTGTCTTGGTGACCACAGTGGTTCAGTGCGGGGCCCCCAAATTTTGCACCCTCCTGGGTCCACAAAGCGACCCAAAAAAGGATCGGAAATGTTTTTGTTATATGACCTATTATCAATTTTTCTCGCTGTTCGTTCGAGAATGGGACAATCTGCTTGGTATTCTCCAAATCTATAGATGATGCCTTGGCAAGTATAGTGGTGCTCTGCGGGCCCCCCAAAATATGCACCACTTTTGTTCCATAAAGGCTCCGAAAAAGGATTTTGTATTTTTATGCTCTATAGTCTATTATCGGTTTGTGTGAAATCTTGTTAATGAAAGGGTCAATTAGCTCGGTATTCCAGAAATAAACAGTAGGTGTCTTGCTAACCATAGTGGTTCTGTGCGGGCCCCCCAAATTTTGCGCCCTTCTGGTCCCACAAATCGACCCAGTAAAGGAAGGGAAATGTTTTTGTTATGTGGGCTTTTATCAGGTTTTCTCGTCGTTCGTTAGCGAATGGGGCAATCTGCTTGGTATTCTCCAAATTCCCAGAATATGCCTTGGGAAGCATAGTGGTGCTCTGCGGCATCCCCCCCCCCCCCAAAAAAAAAAAATAAAATATGCTCCACTTTTGTTCCATAAAGCTCCCAAAAAGGGTTATGTAGTTGTATGCTTTATAGTCTATTATCGGTTTGTGTGAAATCTTGTTAATGAAAGGGCCAATTAGCTCGGTATTCCATAAATAAACAGTAGGTGTCTTCCTGACCACAGTGGTTCTGTGCGGGCTCCCCAAATTTTGCGCCCTTCTGGGTTCACAATGCGACCCAAACAAGGATGGGAAGTGTTTTTGTTATATGAGCTAATAACAGTTATTCTCGCTGCTCGTTAGCGAATGGGGCAATCAGCATGGTATTCTCCAAATTTATAGAAGATGCCATGGCAAGCGTAGTGGTGCTCTGCGCCCCCCCCCCCCCAAAAAAAAAAAAATAAAAAAATAAAAATATGCACCACTTTTGTTCCATAAGGCTCCCAAAAAGGGTTCTGTAGTTTTATGCTTTATAGTCTACTCTCGGTTTGTGTGAAATCTTGTTAATGAAAGGTCCAATTAGCTCCGTATTCCAGAAATAAACAGTAGGTGTCTTGCTGACCACAGTGGTTCAGTGCGGACCCCCCAAATTTTGCACCCTTCTGCGTCCACAAAGCGACCCAAAAAAGGATGGGAAATGTTTTTGTTATATGGCCTAATATAAATTTTTCTCGCTGTTCGTTCATGAATGGGGCAATCTGCTTGGTATTCTCCAAATCTATAGAAGATGCCTTGGCAAGTATAGTGGTGTTCTGCGGGCCCCCCAAAATATGCACCACTTTTGTTCCATAATGCTCCGAAAAAGGGTCTTGTAGTTTTATGGCCTATAGTCTATTATCGGTTTGTGTGAAATCTTGTTAATGAAAAGTTGAATTAGCTCGGTATTCCAGAAATAAAGAGTAGGTGTCTTGCTAACCGCAGTGGTTCTGTGCGAGCACCCCAAATTTTGCGCCCTTCTGGGTCCATAAAGCGACCCAAAAAATGAAGGGAAGTGTTTTTGTTATATGAGCTAATAATAGTTTTTCTCGTTGTTCGTTCGCGAATGGGGCAATCTGCTTGGTATTCCGCAAATTTACAGAAGATGCCTTGGGAAGCAGAGTGGTGCGCTGCGGGCCCCCCAATATATGCACCACTTTTGTTCGATAAAACTCCCAAAAAGGGTTCTGTAGTTTTATGCTTTATAGTCTATTATCGGTTTGTGTGAAATCTTGTTAATGAAAGGGCCAATTAGCTCGGTATTCCAGAAGTAAACAGTAGGTGTCTTGCTGACCACAGTGGTTCTGTGCGGGCCCCCCAAATTTTGAACCCTTCTGGGTCCCCAAAGCGACCCAAAAAAAGGAAGGGAAATGTTTTTCTTATATGGGCTATTATCTATTTTTCTCGCTATTCTTTCGCGAATGGGGCAATCTGCTTGGTATTCTCCAAATTTATAGAAGATACCTTGGCAAGCATAGTGGTGCTCTGCGGGCCCCCCAAAATATGCACCATTTTTGTTCCATAAGGCTCCGAAAAAGGGTTCTTTAGTTTAATGCTTTATAGTCTGTTATCGGTTTGTGTTAAATCTTGTTAATGAAAGGGCCAATTAGCTTGGTATTCCAGAAATAAACAGTAGGTGTCTTGCTGACCACAGTGGTTCTGTGCGGGTCCCCCAAATTTTGAACCCTTCTGGGTCCCCAAAGCCATCGAAAAAAGGAAGGGAAATGTTTTTCTTATATGGGCTATTATCAATTTTTCTCGCTGTTCTTTCGCGAATGGGGCAATCTACTTGGTATTCTCCAAATTTATAGAAGATGCCTTGGCAAGCATAGTGGTGCTCTGTGGGCCCCAAATATATGCACCACTTTTGTTCCATAAGGCTCCCAAAAAGGGTTCTGTAGTTTTAGGCTTTATAGCCTATTATCGGCTTGTGTGAAATCTTGTTAAAGAAAGGTCCAATTAGCTCCGTATTCCAGAAATAAACAGTAGGTGCCTTGCTGACCACAGTGGTTCAGTGCGGGCCCCCCAAATTTTGCACCCTTCTGGGTCCACAAGGAGACCCAAAAAAGGATGGGAAAAATTTTTGTTATATGGCCTAATATAAATTTTTCTCGCTGTCCATTAGTTTATTATTTTTTCTTGCTGTTCGTTAGCGACTGGGGCAATCTGCTTTGTATTCCTCACATTTACAGAAGATGCTTTGGGAAGCAGAGTGGTGCTCTGCGGCCCCCCCCAAAATATGCACCACTTTTGTTCCATAAGGCTCCCAAAAAGGGTTCTGTAGTTTTATGCTTTATAGTCTATTATCGGATTGTGTGAAATCTTGTTAACGAAAGTGCCAATTAGGTCGGTATTCCAGAAATGAACAGTAGGTGTCTTGCTGACCACAGTGGTTCTGTGCGGGGCCCCCAAATTTTGCACCCTTCTGGGGTCACAAAGCAACCCAAAAACGGAGGGGAAATGTTTTTGTTATGTGGGCTCTTATCAGTTTTTTTGGCTGTTTATTAGCGAAAGGGGCAATCTGCTTGGTATTCTCCAAATTTACAGAAGATGCATTGGGAAGCATAGTGGTGCTCTGCGGGCCCCCTAAATATGCACCACTTTTGTTCCATAAGGCTCCGAAAAAGGGTTTTGTAGTTTTATGCCCTATAGTCTATTATCGGTTTGTGTGAAATCTTGTTAATGAAATGGCCAATTAGCTCGGAATTCCCGAAATAAGCAGCAGGTGTCTTCCTGACCACAGTGGTTCTATGAAGGCCCCCCAAATTCCATAAAGCAACCCTAAAAAGGAAGGGAAATGTTCTTCTTATATGGGCTACTATCATTTTTTCTCGCTGTTCTATCGCGAATGGGGCAATCTGCATGGTATTCTCCAAATTTATAGAAGATGCCTTGGTAAGCATAGAGATGCTCTGCGGGCCCCCCAAGATATGCACCACTTTTGTTCCATAAGGCTTCCCAAAAGGGTTCTGTAGTTTTATGCTTTATAGTCTATTATCGGTTTGTGTGAAATCTTGTTAATGAAAGGTCCAATTAGCTCCATATTCCAGAAATAAACAGTAGGTGTCTTGCTGACCACAGTGGTTCAGTGCGGGCCCCCCAAATGTTGCACCCTTCTGGGTCCACAATGCGACCCAAAAAAGGATGGAAAATATTTTTGTTATATGGCCTAATATAAATTTTTCTCGCTGTTCGTTCGTGAATTGGGCAATCTGCTTGGTATTCTCCAAATCTATAGAAGATGCCTTGGCAAGTATAGTGGTGCTGTGCGGGCTCCCCAAAATATGCACCACTTTTGTTCCATAAGGCTCCGAAAAAGGGTTTTGTAGTTTTATGCCCTATAGACTATTATCGGTTTGTGTGAAATCTTGTTAATGAAAGGGTCAGTTAGCTCGGTATTCCAGAAATAAACAGTAGGTGTCTTGCTAACCACAGTGGTTCTGTGCGCCCCCCCCCCCCCCCAAAAATTTTGTGCCCTTCTGGGTCCATAAAGCGACCCAAAAAATGAAGGGAAGTGTTTTTGCTATATGAGCTAATATTAGTTTTCTTGCTGTTCGATCGCGAATGGTGCAATCTGCTTTGTATTCCTCAAATTTACAGAAGATGCCTTGGGAAGCAGAGTGGTGCTCTGCGAGCCCCCAAATATATGCACCACTTTTGTTCCATAAGGCTCCCAAAAAGGGTTCTGTAGTTTTATGCTTTATAGTCTATTATTGGTTTGTGTGAAATCTTGTTAACGAAAGGGCAAATTAGGTCAGTATTCAGGAGATGAACAGTAGGTGTCTTGCTGACCACAGTCGTTCTGTGCGGGCCCCCCAAATTTTGCACCCTTCTGGGGTCATAAAGCGACCCAAAAAAGGAGGGGAAATGTTTTTGTTATGTAGGCTTTTATCAGTTTTTCTGGCTGTTCGTTAGCGAAAGGGGCAATCTGCTTGGTATCCTCCAAATTTACAGAAGATGCATTGGGAAGCATAGTGGCGCTCTGAGGGCACCACCCCCCCCCCCCCAAAAAAAAAAAAAAAAAAATATGCACCACTTTTGTTCCATAAGGCTCCGAAAAAGGGTTTTGTAGTTTTATGCCCTATAGTCTATTATCGGTTTGTGTGAAATATTGTTAATGAAATGGCCAATTAGCTCGGTATTGCAGAAATGAACAGTAGGTGTCTTCCTGACCACAGTGGTTCTGTGCGGGCTCCCCAAATTTTGCGCCCTTCTGGGTCCACAATGCGACCCAAAAAGGATGGGGAATGTGTTTGTTATATGGCCTAATATGAATTTTTCTCGCTGTTCGTTCGTGAATTGTGCAATCTGCTTGGTATTCTCCAAATCTATAGAAGATGCCTTGGCAAGTATAGTGGTGCTCTGCGGGCTCCCAAAAATATGCACCACTTTTGTTCCATAAGGCTCCGAAAAAGGGTTTTGTAGTTTTATGCCCTATAGTCTATTATCGGTTTGTGTGAAATCTTTTTAATGAAAGGGCCAATTAGCTCGGTATTCCAGAAATAAACAGTAGGTGACTTTCTGACCACAGTGGTTCTGTGCGGGCCCTCAAATTTTGCAACCTTCTGGGTCCAAAAAGCAACCCAAAAAAGGATGGGAAATGTTTTTTTTATATGGGCTATTATCAATTTTCCCGCTGTTCGTTTGGGAATGGGGCAATCTGCTTGGTACTCTCCAAATCTATAGAAGATGCCTTGGCAAGTATAGTGATGCTCTGCGCCCAACCCCCCCCCCCCCAAAAAAAAAATATGCACCACTTTTGTTCCATAAGGCTCAAAAAAGGGTTTTGTAGAATTATGCTTTATAGTCTGTTATCAGTTTGTGTGAAATCTTGTTAATGAAAGGGTCAATTAGTTCGGTATTCCAGAAATAAATAGTAGGTGTCTTGCTAACCACAGTGGTTCTGTGCGGGCCCTCCGAATTTTGCACCCTTCTGGGCACACAAAGCGACCCAAAAAAGGAAGGGAAATGTTTTTGTTATGTGGGCTTTTATCAGTTTTTCTCGCTATTCGTTAGTGAATTGGGCAACCTGCTTGGTATTTTCCAAATTTACAGAAGGTGCCTTGGGAAGCATAGTGGTGCTCTGCGGACCCTCCAAAATATGCACCACTTTTGTTCCATAAGGCTCCCAAAAAGGGTTTTGTAGTTTTATGCTTTATAGTCTATTATCGGTGTATGTGAAATCTTGTTAACGAAAGGGCCAATTAGCTCGGTATTGCAGAAATAAACAGTATTTGTCTTGCTGACCACAGTGGTTCTGTGTGGGCCCCCCGAATTTTGCACCCTTCTCGGTCCCCAAAGCGACCCAAAAAAGGAAGGGAAATGTTTTTCTAAAATGGGCTATTATCAATTTTTCTCGCTGTTCTTTCACAAATGGGGCAATCTGCTTGGTTTTCTTCAAATTTATAGAAGATGCCCTGGCAAGCATAGTGGTGCTCTGCGGGCCCCCCAAAATATGCTCCACTTTTGTTCCATAGGGCTCCCAAAAAGGGTTCTGTAGTTTTATGCTTTATAGTCTATTATCGGTTTGTGTGAAATCTTGTTAATGAAAGTTCCAAATAGCTCCGTATTCCAGAAATGAACAGTAGGTGTCTTCCTGACCACAGTGGTTCTGTGCGGGCTCCGCAAATTTTGCACCCTTCTGGGTCCACAATGCGACCCAAAAAGGATGGGAAATGTGTTTGTTATATGGCCTAATATGAAGTTTTCTCGCTGTTCGTTCGTGAATTGTGCAATCTGCTTGGTATTCTCCAAATCTATAGAAGATGCCTTGGCAAGTATAGTGGTGCTCTGCGGGCTCCCCAAAATATGCACCACTTTTGTTCCATAAGGCTCCGAAAAAGGGTTTTGTAGTTTTATGCCCTATAGTCTATTATCGGTTTGTGTGAAATCTTGTTAATGAAAGGGTCAATTAGCTCGGTATTCCAGAAATAAACAGTAGGTGTCTTGCTAACCTCAGTGGTTCTGTGCGGGCCCCCCAAATTTTGCGCCCTTCTGGGTCCATAAAGAGACCCAAAAAATGAAGAGAAGTGTTTTTGTTATATGAGCTAATATTAGGTTTTCTCGATGTTTATTAGCGAATGGGGCAATCTGCTTGGTATTCTCCAAATTTACAGAAGATGCCTTTGGAAGCAGAGTGGTTCTCTGCGGGCCCCCCAATATATGCACCACTTTTGTTCCATAAGGCTCCCAAAAAGGGTTCTGTAGTTTTATGTTTTTTAGTCTATTATCGATTTGTGTGAAATCTTGTTAACGAAAGGGCCAATTAGGTCAGTATTCGAGAAATAAACAGTAGGTGTCTTGCTGACCACAGTGGTTCTGTGCGGGCTCCCCAAATTTTGCACCCTTCTGGGGTCACAAAGCGACCCAAAATGGGAAGGGAAATGTTTTTGTTATTTGGGCTTTTATCAGTTTTTATGGCTGTTAGTTAGCGAACGGGGCAATCTGCTTGGTATTCTCCAAATTTACAGAAGATGCATTGGGAAGCATAGTGGTGCTCTGAGGGCCCCCCAAAATATGCACCACTTTTGTTCCATATGGCTCCCAAAAAGGGTTCTGTAGTTTTATGCTTTATAGACTATTATTGGTTTGTGTGAAATCTTGTTAATGAAGGGGTCAATTAGCTCGGTATTCCAGAAATAAACAGTAGGTGTCTTGCCAACCACATTGGTTCTGTGCGGGCCCCCCCAAATTTTGCGCCCTTCTGGGTCCGCAAAGCGAACCAAAAGAGGAAGGGAATTGTTTTTGTTATATGGGCTAATATCAGTTTTTCTCGCTGTTCGTGAGCGAATAGGGCAATCTGCTTGGTAATCTCCAAATTTATTGAAGATGCCATGGCAAGCATAGTGGTGCTCTGCGGGCCTCCCAAAGTATGCACCACTTTTGTTCCATGAGGCTCCCATTAAGGGTTCTGTGGTTTTATGCTTTATTGTCTATTATCGATTTGTGTGAAATCTTGTTTGAGAAAGGGTGAATTAGGTCGGTATTCCAGAAATAAGCAGTAGGCGTCTTGCTAACCGCAGTGGTTCTGTGCGGGCCTCCCAAATTCTGAACCCTTCTAGGTCCACAAATCAACCCCAAAAAGGAAGGGAAATGTTTTTGTTATATGGGCTATTATCAGTTTTTCTGATTAATTGTTAGCAAAAGGGGCAATCTGCTTGTTGTTCTCCAGATTTATAGATAGGTCCTTGGGAAGCATGTAGGTGCTTTGCGGGCCCCCCAAAATGTGCACCCATTTGTGCCATAATGCACCCAAGAGGGATTCTCTGATTTTTGGATTTACAATCTATTATCGGTTTGTGTAAAATCTTGTTAGAGAAAGGGTCAATTAGCTCGATATTCCTTTAATAGACAACAGGTGTCTTGCTAAGCACAGTGGTACTGTGCGCCCCCCCCCCCAAATTGTGGGCCTTTCCGGGTCCACAGGGCATCCCAAAAGGAATGGAAATGGCTTTGTTATTTGGGCTATTATCAGTTTTTTTCGGTGTTCGTTAGCGCATGGGGCAATCTGCTTGGTATTCTCCAAATTTATAGATGGTGCCTTGGGAAACATAGTGGTGCTCTGCGGGCCCCTCAAAATATGCACCCCTTTTGTGCCATTAGGCTCCCGAAAAGGGTTATGTCATTCTTATATATATATATATATCCCTTTTTGGGAGCCTTATGGAACAGAAGTGGTGCATATTTTGCAGGGCCCGAAGAACACCACTACGCTTCCCAAGGCATCTTAAGTAAATTTGGAGAATACCAAGCAGATTGCCCCATTCGCTAACGAACGGTGCGAAAACCTGATAAAAGCCCACATAAAAAAAAACATATCCCTTCCTTTTTTGGGTCGCTTTGTGTGCCCAGAAGGGCGCAAAATTTGGGGTGCCCGCACAGAACCACTACGGTTAGCAAGACACCAACTGTTTATTTCTGGAATACCGAACTAATTGACCCTTTCATTGACAAGATATCACACAAACCGATAATAGACTATGGAGCATAAAAATACAAAGCCCTTTTTCGGAGCTTTATGGAACAAAAGTGGTGCATATTTTGGGGGGCCCGTAGAGCACCACCATACTTGCCAAGGCATCATCTATAGATTTTGAGAATACCAAGCAGATTACCCCATTCGCGAACGAACAGCGAGAAAAATTGATAATATGTCATATAACAAAAACATTTCCGATCCTTTTTTGGGTCGCTTTGTGGACCCAGAAGGGTGCAAAATTTGGGAGGCCCGCACAGAACCACTGTGGACACCAAGACACCTACTGTTTATTTGTGGGATACCGAACTAATTGACCCTTTCATTAACAAGATTTTACTCAAATCGATAATCCACTATAAAGCATAAAACTACAGAACCCTTTTTGGGAGCCTTATGGAACAAAAGTGGTGCATATTTTGGGGAGCCCGCAGAGCACCACTACGCTTGCCATGGCATCTTCTATAAATTTGGAGAATACCAAGCAGATTGCCCAATTCGCTAACGAACAGAGAGAAACACTGTTATTAGCTCATATAACATAAAAACTTTCCATCCTTTTTTGGGTCGCTTTGTGGACCCAGAAGGGGGCAAAATTTGGGGACCCGCACAGTACCACTGTGGTCAGGAAGACACCTACTGTTTATTTCTGGAATACCGAGCTAATTGGCCCTTTCATTAACAAGATTTCTCGCAAACCAATAATACACTATAAAGCATAAAACCACAGAACCCTTTTTGGGAGCCTTATGGAACAAAAGTGGTGCATATTCTGGGGGGGGGGGGGGGCCTCAGAACACCACTACACTTCCCAAGGCATCTTCAGTAAATTTGGAGAATACCAAGCAGATTGCCCCATTCGCTAACGAACAGCGAGAAAACCTGATAAAAGCCCACATAACAAAAACATTTCCCTTCCTTTTTTGGGTTGCTTTGTGGGCCCAGAAGGGTGCAAAATTTGGGGGGCCCGCAGAGAACCGCCATGATTAGCAAGACACCTACTGTTTATTTCTGGAATACCGAGCTAATTGACCCTTTCATTAACAAGATATCACACAAACCGCTAATAGACTATAGAGCATAAAAATACAAAACCCTTTTTCGGAGCCTTATGGAACAAAAGTGGTCCATATTTTTTTTTTTTTTGGGGGGGGGGGGGGGGCGCAGAGCACAACTATACATGCCAAGGCATATTCTATAGATTAGGAGAATACCAAGCAGATTGCCCCATTCGCGAACGAACAGCGAGAAAAATTGATAACAGGCCATATAACAAAAATATTTCCCATTCTTTTTTGGGTCGCTTTGTGGCCCCAAAAGTGTGCAAAATTTGGGGAGCACGCACAGAACCACTGTGGTCACCAAGACACCTACCTATAAGAAAAACATTTCCCTTCCTTTTTTTGGGTCGTTTTGTGGACACATAGGGGTGCAAAATTTGGGGGGCCCACACTGAACCACTGTGGTCAGCAAGACGCCTACTGTTTATTTCTGGAATACCGAGCTACTTTGGCCCTTTCATTAACAAGATTTCACACAAACCGATAATAGGCTATAAAGCATAAAACTACAGAACCCTTTTTGGGAGCCTTATGGAGCAAAAGTGGTGCATATTATGGGGGGACCGCAGAGCACCACTATGCTTCCCAAGGCATCTTCTGTAATTTGGAAAATACCAAGCAGATTGCCCCATTCACTAACGAACAGCGAGAAACACTGATATTATCTCATATAACAAAAACACTTCCCTTCCTTTTTTTGGTCGCTTTGTGGACCCTGAAGGGCGCAACATTTGGGCAGCCCGCACAGAACCACTGTGGTTAGGAAGACACCTACTGTTTAATTCTGGAATACCCAGCTAATTGACCCTTTCTTTAACAAGATTTCACACAAACCGGCAATAGACTTTAAAGCATAAAACTACAAATCCCTTTTTCGGAGCGTTATGGAACAAAAGTGGTGCATATTTTGAGGGGCCCACAGAGCACCACTATATTTGTCAAGGCATCTTCTACAAATTTGGAGAATACCAAGCAGATTGCCCCATTCGCGAACGAACAGCGAGAAAAATTGATAATAGCCCATATAAGAAAAACATTTCCCTTCCTTTTTTTGGGTCGTTTTGTGGACCCAGAAGGGTGCAAAATTTGGAGGGCCCGCACAGAACTACTGTGGTCAGCAAGACACCTACTGCTTATTTCTGGAATACCGAGGTAATTGGACCTTTCTTTAACAAGATTTCACACAAACCGATAATAGACTATAAAGCATAGAACTACACAACCCTTTTTGGGAGCCTTATGGAACAAAAGTGGTGCATATTTTGGTGGGCCCGCAGAACACCACTACGCTTCCCAAAAGATCTTCTATAAATTTGGAGAATACCAAGTTGATTGCCCCAATCGCTAATGAACAGCGAGAAAAACTGATAAATGCGCATATAACAAAAGCATTTCCCTTCCTTTTTTGGGTTGCTTTGTAGACCCCAAAGGGTGCACAATTTGGGGGGCCCGCACCGAACCACTGTGGTTAGCAAGACACCTGCTGTCTATTTCTGGATTACCGAGCTGATTGACCCTTTCATTAACACATTTTTACACAAACCGATAATAGACTATAAAGCATTAAACTACAGAACACTTTTTGGAAACCTTTTGGAGCAAAAGAGATGCATATTTTGGGTGGCCCGCAGAGCACCACTATGCTCCACAAGGCATCTTCTATAAATTTGGAGAATACCAAGTAGATTGCCCCATTCACTAACGAACAGCGAGAAAAACTGATAACGGCCCATATAACAAAAGCATTTCCCTTCCTTTTGTGGGTCGCTTTGTAGACCCAGAAGGGTGCAAAATTTGGGAGGCCCGCACAGAACCACTGTGGTTAGCAAGACACCTACTGTCTATTTCTGGATTACCGAGCTGATTGACCCTTTCATTAACAAGTTTTCACACAAACCGACATTAGACTATAAAGCATTAAACTACAGATCCCTTTTTGGGAGCCTTTTGGAACAAAGGTGGTTCATATCTTGGGGGCCCGCAGAGCACCACTATACTTCCCAAAGCATCTTCTATAAAGTTTGAGAATACCAAGCAGATTGCCTCATTCACGAGCGAACAGCGAGAAAAATTGTTAATAGCCCATAAAACAAAAACTCATCCCTTCCCTTTTTGGGTCGCTTTGTGGAACCAGAAGGGTGCAAAATTTGGGGGTCTGCAGAGAACCACTGTGGTCAGCAAGACACCTAATGTTTATTTCTGGAATACCGAGCTAATTGGCCCTTTCGTTAACAAGATTTCACACAAACAGATAATAGACTATAAAGCATAAAACTACAGAACCCTTTTTGGGAGCCTTATGAAAAAAAGTGGTGCATATTTTGGGAGGCCCGCAGAGCACCACTATGCTTCCCAAGGCATCTTCTGTAAATTTGGAAAATACCAAGCACATTGCCCCATTCACTGAAGAACAGCGAGAAAAACTGATAAAAGCCCACATAACAAAAACATTTCCCTTCCTTTTTTGGGTCGCTTTGTGTGCCCAGAAGGGTGCAAAATTTGGGGGGCCCGCACAGAACCACTGTGATTAGCAAGACACCTACTGTTTATTTCTGGAATACCGAACTAATTGGCCCTTTCGTTAACAAGCTTTCACACAAACCGATAATAGACTATAAAGCATAAAACTACAAAACCCTTTTTTCGGAGCCTTACGGAACAAAAGTGGTGCATATTTTGGGGGGCCACTATATTTGCCAAGGCATCTTCTATAGAGTTGGAGAATACCATTGCCAGATTGCCAGATTTGCGAACGAACAGCGAGGACAATTAATAATAGGCCATATAACAAAAACATTTCCCATCCTTTTTTGGGTCGCTTTGTGGACCCAAAAGGGGTGCAAAATTTGGGGGGCCCGCACAGAACCACTGTGATCAGCAAGACACCTACTGTTTATTTCTGGAACACCGAGCTAATTGGACCTTTCATTAACAAGATTTCTCACAAACCGATAATAGACTATAAATAATAAAACTACAGAACCCTTTTTGGGAGCCTTATGGAACAAAAGTGGTGCATATTTTAGGGGGCCCGCAGAGCACCACTATGCTTCCCAAAGCATCGTCTATAAATTTGGAGAATACCAAGCAGATTGCTCCATTCGCTAACGAATAGCGAGAAAACTGATATAACAAAAATATTTCCCTTTTTGGGTCGCTTTGTGGGCCCAGAAGGGTGAAATATTTGGTGTCCCGCACAGAACCACTGTGGTTAGCAAGGCACCTACTGTTTATTTCGGAAATACTGAGCTAATTGACGCCTTTCTCCAACATGATTTCACCCAAACCGATAATAGACTATATAGACCTTTTTGGGAGCGTTATGACACAAAAGGGTGCATATTTCGGGGGCCTGCAGAGCACCACTATGCTTGCCAAGGCGCCATCTACAAATTTGGAGAATACCAATCAGATTGCCCCTTCACTAACAAAAGCAAGACAAATTGATAAGAGCTCTACAACAAAAACATTTCCATTTGTTTCTTGGGATGCTTTGCCGACCCGGAAGGGTACAAAATTTGGGCGCGGGGCTGCACAGAACCACTGTGGTTAGCAAGAGACCTACTGTATATTTCGGGAATACTGAGCTAATTGACCCTTTCTCGAATAAGATTTCACACGAACCGAAAATAGACTGTAAAGCAAAAAATGAACCTATTTGGGATCTTTATGGCAGAAAAAGGGGGGCATAGCACCACTATGCTTCCCAGGGCACCATATATAATTCTGGTGAATTCAAAACAGATTGCCTCTTTCGCTAACAAACAGCACGAAAAACTGATAATAGCGCATATAACAAAAACATTTCCTTCCCTTTTTTGGGATGGTTTGTGGATCCAGAAGGGTGCAAAATTTGGGAAGCCTCACAGAACCACTGTGGTTAGCAAGACACCGACCGTTTATTTCGGGAATACTGAGCTAACTGACCCTTTCATTAACAGGATTTAACACAAACCGATAATAGACTATAAAGCATAAAACTACAAATCCCTTTTTCGGAGCCTTATGGAACAAAGACAACAAGATTTCACACAATCCGATAATGGACTGTACAGCGAAAAATGACAGAACCCTTTTTTGGAGCCTTATGGCATAAAGGGGTGCATATTTTGTGGGGCCAGCAGAGCAACACTATGCTTCCCAAGGCACCATCTATAAATTTGGAAAATACCAAGCAGATTGCCTTTTCGCTAACAATCAATGGTAAAAACCGATAATAGCCGATGTAACAAAACCATTTACCTTCCTTGTTTGGGGTGCTTTGTGAATCCAAAAGGGGAATATGGAGAACATTGTCCCTCTTTGTATACTTCAGTACCATCTTTGGGAGCTTTGTGGGGGGGGGGGGGGGGCACAGCAGCACTTGGGTTAGCAAGACACCCTCTCTTTATTTTGGGAATACCTTCCTCTAACAAGAAATCAGACAACCCTGATGATAGGTCTTATAGAAAAAAAATCTTAGAGCCCCTTTTAAGAGTCTTTTCGCACAAAATGGGTGCATATCTTTTCAGAAAGGCACCCACTGTTGCATTATGGAATGCCAAGCCAATTAACCATTTCTCTAACAAGTAGTCAAAGAAACCAATTATAGCCCATTTAGCCAAATGTGTAAATACCTTTTAAAGTCATTGCGAGCTCTGTTACACCGAATGGGTGCATATTTTGTCAGGTCCGCAGAGCACCACCATGTTTAACTAGGCATTACTTATATATTTTCATACTATCAAACAATTGCGCCTTTCTCTAACAAGTAGTCACAGAAATCGATAATAGCCAAGCAAGAGAGTGTAATAATTCCTTTTGGGGCATTGTGCCACTACAAGAGTGCACATTGTTTAGTAATCCACACGCCACAAATTTCGAGAATAACGAACCGGTTACATTCTCATCGAACAAGCAGTTTAAAAAACTAATAATAACGCATACTGCAAGAAAATGCAAGAAAATGTAATTATTTGTTTGGTTGCGATGTGGTCCGAAGATGGTGCTTATTTTAAAGGACGGTGGTTGAAGGCAAGTGGACATCATAGATATAGCTGTTCAGTACTCCTTAGTGCACAGCGCTACAGTGCCCCCACATGGGCATTGGGGATTACGTGCCTTACCAAAGGTCGCAGTTACTGCTGGTCATAGTCAAACTACCGACCTTGCCGTTTAAAGTCCAATGCTCTAACCAGTATGCCCCAATGCTCCTCACGAAACCTGTTCATGTTGTTTGGGGAGGGGGCTGTGACGGAGCACACATAACTGCCCAGCTTAGCAATTACACTATCATAAAGTTTGAGAATACCAATATTTTGGTAGATTTGAGGCACAACATGAGTGCGTATTTTTGGGGCCCGTAGAGCAGCACCTTGTTTAACAGTCATTTCTGTATCGTACTGTTTCGTGAGGCGATAATTCTTGTCTTCCAAAATCAGCCCAACACACATTTAATAGCATGTAAAGCACTGGTGTGTAAAAATGATCTCAGGTGTCAACGTACACTTGACAAGAGTGGGGATGGGGCAACTACCCCTAGAAAATTTGTCTCAAAGGGAAAATTTGCATGCTTTTCATGATGGATCAGTGAGGGTCTTGTATATGAAAATGAAGAAGTAACTACCGTTGGTTGTCTCCTCGTACTAATCACAATTGTGACGTCCATGACCATGGCTATGTAGGGACGTAGGTTTCGGCCGGTGCACAGATTCAGGAGACACTCTTTGAGTCTAGCCTGAACACGTGGCGTGGATGGATCTATTGCTATCAGTAATGACCATGCCCGGTTCTCGCCCAGCCCCAGGAAGGACCTAACTTGTTACTTCGTCTGGTGGTGTGTGTGTGGGGGGGGGGGGGGACTTGCATTGCGGATCCTTTCAACCTTGCCTTCACCAATCTTGTGCCTGAGAAACTTGATGGTCCTAAGCCCTATCTGACATGTTGGGAGTTTCACTGTGACCTCCGTCTTCTCGAGCCCCTTAAACAGGACCCTAAGATCTGTCATATACTCGACACTGCCATCTACTCTGTCCAAGTCTTTGTTTTAGAGAGGATGTCGTCCACATAGTTGGCCAAGTTCGAAATTGGTCAACAGCTTCCGTATCATCCTATTAAAAGGGGCATCAGTGTTTACCATCCCAAAAGGGAGCTTAGAGAACTGGTAACAGTCGCCCGGAGTCGTAAATGCAGTCATATGTCCATCTTCTGATATGACTGGGGCCTGTCAGTAGTTTTACTCATTTCAACCTTACTGAAATACTTGGCCTGCCAGTAGGTCGTTCATGTTTCCCATGGGTACATTTTCAAACTTTGCTATGTTGTTGAGTCGTCTAAAGTCAATACAAAATCATAAGCCATTGTCCTTCTTAATTAAAACAAGGGGAATTGAATGTTCGATGACTCCCACCTCCAACATTCTCTCCACCTCCTCCCTCATTTTGGTCGGTGGACAATAAGACAGTTACCTTCTGACCTTCCTCAAACTTCCTCTGCTTCGTTCTGCGGTCATAATGGTTTTAACGTAGACTCTCACGTGCCAGTGGCATCTTTATGCCAGCTTGTTTCGGAGGTCCAACACATATTGGTATGTATTACGTACTGGAGATGTATCCTCTTCTGTCCAAAGGTCATTGAGTTCTTGCACGGTGCTTCTCACTGTTCGGTTGTAAAGTAGCTCGAATGGAGAGAACCATGTGCTCGCCTGGGGAACTTCCCTCGAGTCAAATAGAACTCTGGTAGATACGATTCCTTGGGCCTCTCCTGACATATTTTTAAGCATCGCCTTTAGACTCTCATTGATCCTGTCGCACAATCCATTGCTTTTGGGGTTATAGGGGATGGTGAATAGTTGTTTCACCGCAACCAAACGGCACACCTCTTCCAACATCCCAGAGGTGAATTGGGACCTCTGATCTGTCAGAATTTCCTTTGGGAAACCCAACCTGCTGAACATCTCAAGCAAGACTTCAGTCACGCACTCCATCTAAAATTTGGGAAGAGTGATTGCTTCGGGATACCTTGTGGTATAATCCGGAGTTGTCAGAAAATACCTATTTCCCATTTACCTTTCCGACACGTGTTTAATCGGACCGACTAAGTCCCCCCTTACCCTGCCAAATGGTTCGTTCATTAGAGGCATTTCCCCTAACGGAACCCTGGAGAGGTTACCTTTGGGCGCAGTCTTCTGGCATACGTTGCAAGACTGACAAAATTTTGCGACTTCCCCTATAATGCCAGTCCAATGGATAATGGATGTGATGCGGTCGACCAGCTTCCCTCGACCCCAGGTGCCCTCCCACTAGCGATTCATGCGCTAGGGTCATCACCTGCTTCGGATACTTCTCCGGGGCCATTTTTTTTCACCTCGCTGTTCGACCTACCCTTCTGTTCTTCATACACCGGATATAGAACCATACCCCTTGTAGCTATTGGCTCACTACTTTTGGCAAAAACTCCCAATCCTTCTCAAATGTGGAGTCCACCTTTTGTGCATACATACGGTCTTCCACGTGGACGTCTTCAGTTGTCTCCCCAGATAGCTTTCTCCTCGCAGCTTGTGACTACCGCAGAGGCCTCCTCAGGTGAGTCACAGATGGGTGCCTCTATACACATAGCCTCCACTTCGCCAATGACGAATGGGGTGTCCACCCCACCCTCGCAAGCAAGGGGGAACCTCCTCGCCATTCCATCTATGAGTACACACATGTGATCGTGTCCAATCAGTTGTTCGTCACAGACGAGTGCCCGCTTGACAGCCACGCTACTACACCCAGTGTCTCACATCACACGGACTGCCCCCACCCCATAAAAGCCAGACATACTGGCATCTCTCCCTTTTCCTGATCGGATGGGCACTCCTCCCCTTCCACCCTAAGATGTCCAACGTCTATACACCGCCGCAGTGGGTTCCCTTCGGGTCCAATTCTTTGGCGCAGTGCGGCCGTTCATCTCTTCCCAGAGGACTGATTGGCATTTGTCCAGTTTTTCGGGGATGGGTCTCTCCTCCCATTCTTGCTGGGTTCCCTTCCATAGCCTTCTGCCAACAGTTCCGATCCAGGTGCCCCTTCTTGTCACAAATGTAGTTAACGCCTTGAATCGCGACCCGGTGGGCCACTGCCCGATATCTGTGTTGGGCTATTACAGGTGCCTTTGCAACCACGTTACCCCCACTCCTGCTCTCCCAACCTTGTATCAGACTTTCCCCATTAGCCTCGAAATACTGCTCGGCCACCCTAGACATTTCTTCCACCATACCCTGCTGCTTCCCCTCAAAAGGCAATGCCATCTTGAGGTCAACGATAACACAAATTGCTCCCTGATAAGTAGGTCCTTCAAGGAGGGAAATGACTCTTCATTTCACAATAGTTTGACGCAACAGTTGAAATGACACAACCTAGTACACACTTACACCCTCCACAACCTCACATTTTCTGAATTTCATCGTGACCCCTCCACGGTGAGCTGGTACCTATTGAGGATAGCCTTTTTCAGCTCACCGTTGTCATTAGCTTGGCCAAGAGATATGCTCACAAAAGCTGGTAGCGAGTTGCCTGTTGGCGACAGAAGACTGAAGACAAATCCCCCCCTCCCCCCAGGCGTCATCGAGCCAACCCTGAGTCAACGCAAACCTTTCGAATCTCTGTAAGCAAGTATCAATGTCGTCAGTCTGTTCTTGGAACTCGTATAACTGGGGATAAGGTGCCTTCACGTTTCCCCCAGGATTTTCTCCACCCAGTCTACCATTACCTTCAGGTAACCGTGCACATGTGATAAAATTTCCATTTCCCTCTCCTGTTGTCTTGCAGCTTCCTCGACAGCCTTCTCGGCTTCCTTACGTGCCCTTTCACCTTCATCACCCGCCTTTTCAGACCTTTCGCGCCCAACCTGAACATCTTTCTCTCGCTGTGCAGCTCTTACTGCTGCCTCTCTCTATTCCATTTCACGCTCTAATGCAGCTTCTCTTTCAACTCTTTCTCGCTCTAACGAAACTTCTCCTTCAGCTTTATCAAACTCTTTCTCACGTTCGGTCAGACTCCTCGCGATCCAACGTAACCCAATGCTCTAACATGCTTTTGCTCTTCTTTTACAATTTTTTGTAATTCACTACCTGCAAAGCCCAATAGCTCGCCCATACTAATTATCTTTTCCAAGCTTGGGGTATCCATTTCTAAAATTTATCACTGAAAATTTCACACAAAAATATTTTTGACTTGAAGGGTTAATTATTCCCTAACCTACAACGCATCCTATTCTTCTGCTAGAATTTCCACTACTGTTATGTTCGATTTCGCCGATCGAATTGAAGAGCTAATTTAACCAAATATTACCCACTAAACCACTTTTTAAAACCACAAAAAAAGTATTAAGGCAACCTGTATGAATATGAAAACTGAAATCTAGTAAAATTAACATTGAGTGGTCCTGTTGATTTTTAACTTTTTAATTTTTACCTGATTCGGGAACCGGGCGTGATTGTTGCCAGGAGAAATTGATTAACGTCGTGTATTCGGCCAAGACTCAAGGAGTGTCGCCTGAATCGTTGCTAGAACGTATCTCTCACCGATTCGAACCCGCCTGCTTCGTTTTTGTTGGGGTGTTTCTTATCCTAAAGGGGTCAGTGACTTTTCACCAGAAAGCACAATTAACAGGGCTTCACTGAAAATAACAATTTTAATACATTAAAAAAAATATAGTAACTTGTGACTTACATGGAATCCAATGAATGGAACACAAAATGTAATCACACCCCACCCACACAGGTTTTGAGTCACTTTGCGGGCCCGTGTTCTCTATTTTCGTTGGTTGGTTGATTCTTCCTTGTCACTGATGTTTGATCTTCTCAGCTCAATGTAGTGTCTGAACTCAGATCGCTTTTTCACAAACATGTAACGGAATGCCGCACGAACATGTAACAGAGTCCATGTAATGGAATGTAGCATGGCCACTAAAGCATTGTCACTTTACTCTAACAGCTGCTACTTCGAGGATTAACTGTTTCACTCTAGGTACATAAGTATAATGTTTATACAGGCAAAACCTACTCTGTCCACGTGTGGCTTGCCTTCTGTAACAGGCAATACCGTCTACATGAATGCCAATATTCGTGAGCTCCCGGAGCTTGTACTAACTATTTAGATTCTACTCTCTTAGATGGCCACCGACTTGGCCCGCGTCTGTTCCTACTCTAAATATGAGCTCTGTGACTCCCCTTACATTAATTATAACGAGCCTATAATTTCACAACGATGCGGCACCTCATCTAACCTATAGCATGGGCATATGCAGCGCTTTGTCTACGGCACACAGTCTTACATGCCCTGAGACTGGAATGATTGTTTTAGAAAACACCCGACGCTTATACGATTGCAAGGACACTTCCCACAGCTATGTAGCTAGGTTTTCAATTGGGGGGTGGGGTGGGGGTGGGGCGGAGGGGGGGGGGGGGGACAGAGGCGGTGTAGATCTATGAAAAATCCATCTAGGAGTGGATGATTAATAGGGTCCCCCTTCACCCCATCCCATCCCATCCCACCCACCGCATTTTTCAAAAGGCTGACTCCGAATGACTGTACCGAGAGATTTTAGGGCATTCTGAGAACATTTCCAAGCATTTTAAGTGGCTGCAGTTAAATATCTATGCACAAAATTTGAGGTTTTAAGACAGTACAAAATGTCATCTTCTTGTGGTACAGTAGTCTGTAAGTAGGCCCTATTTGGCTCCATTAGGGATTGTGTCAATTACATGAATGTACATGTATGGAGAATGCTGAAAAAATCAGTATTCAACCAATAATTTATTAATTAATCATATCAAATATGAGTAATGAATTAGCCAACTAACTCGGGCTTTTTGTCACAATATGTGTGAGATAATAATTGAATAATACCAAATACAAATCAAAATTTTCAGTCTGGCTATATTCGTCTTTCATTAGAATACAGAGCCATAGAAAACTCAATTTTGGTTGTAACTTGAAAAATTTCAGGATACAGCCTCACAGGTGGAGGGATGGGGCACATTTTGGGTTCTAAAATAAACTGTAGTCTGTAAGTGCATTGCATGTAGGTCCCATACTGTGCCCTGTATACTGGCCTCAGAAATTAACTGCTTATGACTATTGAGCGCACCAAATTAATCAATTTGTTTGTATTTCTGCAGTTTCTGTTATAATTTAAGAAACGGTTTGCTAAATGCTTGTTACAACATAAAAGTTTAAGGTTAGACATAGAAGGGAACAAAACACGCAACATGACCACCGTTGGTGAATTAACTTTGGAGCCGCTGAGTAGTCGGAAAATCTAGCGTTGTTCGATCAGAATCTATGGAAGCATGGGTAGGAATTTTCATGGAAATGTAATACCACATTCGGAAAAAACCTCCGTCCATACAATGCTTCGAATTTCCAACTGTTGGAATTTTTGTCTGAAAAATTTCCAACTATCTGGATATTTGGACAAATATTGGGGGTGGGGGGAAGACGACCCCTCATCCTCCCAAAAGCTACGTCTCTGATTCCCACTTTAATTGCTTCTCTTCAGCTTGGCCGCTATAGATCTGTCTTAATTTAAAAGTTTCTTGCAAATTATTTTAAGGTTTCGTAACTTCTATATATGACATTTGTGACAAACCCCTGTCAGAAAGCGATGATGTCCATATAACACAGGCACCGCTGGTGCGCTACTTATGATAAGGAGATTATCGACACTTATAACAAAATAATTAGAATTTAGATGACTGAGCATAATACACTTTTAAACTATCAAAAGCGTAAAATTGTCAACCTGACACTATGAGCGCAACTCACTTTAAAAATTTTGCTTTTGCTTCCACCCACTTTTTGAGTGTAAAATACATGTACGAACTTCTGAAATGTATCAGGAGGTCATTAAATGTGATTACCAGCAATTCTGAAGAGATGCATTCAATGATCCCTGGTTGACCTCAGTGACATTGGTCCCCAGTTTGGACCCCCATTCAGTTCTGACCAACGTGGGGGCCCCCAAAATTGTCTCTATTCTTGGGCCACAATCCCCCCCTCCCCCTCCCCCCACCCCACCAAATGGCATTGAAGTTTTCTTGCTTTATGGGTTATTATCAGTTTTTCGGTTTGTTAGAGAAAGGGGCAATCTGCTCCGCATTCTAAGAATTTATAGATGTGCTTTGGGAAGCATAGTGGTACTCAGCGGGACCCCCAAAATATGCACACCATTTAGTGCCACAAAACTCCCAAAAGGGGTTCTCAGACTTTTTGCTGTAAGGGGTATTATTGGTTTCTCGAACTCTTTCTTGGAGGAAGGGTCAATCGACCCAATATCTCCAAATTTATAGATATTGCCTTGGGAAACATGGTAGTGTCCTGCGCCTCCGCACTAAGATATGTACTCCTTTGGCATAAGGCTTCCAAAAATGGTTTTCGGATATTTCTTGCTTTACGGATTATTATCGGTTTGTCGGATATTTTTTTTCGAAAACTGAAAGGTCAATTTGCTCGATGTTCCTAAAATGAACAGTAGGGGTATTGATAACCATAGTTGTGTTAAGTGGGCACCCCAAATATGAACACTTCAGGGGCCACACAGCCCACAAACATGGTACCGAAATGTTTTTGCTGTATGGGCTATTATCATTTTTTTCTGAATGTTTCCTAGAGAACGAGGCAATCACCTCGCTTTTCTCAAATTTCATAGATGTGCCTTTGGAAACATGGTGGTGCTCTGCAGGGCCCCAAAATATGCACTCCTTTTGTGCAATAAGGAACCAAAAAGGGGTTCTGTCATTTTTTGATTTACAATCATTTATGGGTTAAAATCTTGTTTGTGGAAGAGTCAATTAGCCCGGTATTTCCGAACTAAATAGTAGGTGTTTTGTCCCACCCCCACCCCCAATTTTGCACCCTTCCGGATCCACTAAGCACCCCTACAAAGGAAGGGAAATGTTTTTGTTATATGGGGTATTATTAGTTTTTCTGCCTGTTTGTTTGCGAAAGGTGCAATCTACTTGGTATTTTCCACATTCAAAGAAGGTGCCTGGGAAGCATAGTAGTGCTCGGTGGGCCCCCCAAAATATGCACCACTTTTGTTCCATAAGGCTCCCAAAAAGAGTTCTGTAGTTTTATGCTTTATAGTCTATTATCAGTTTGTGTAAAATCTTGTTAATGAAAGGGTCAATTAGTTCGGTATTCCAGAAAAAACAGTAGGTGTCTTGCTAACCACAGTGGTTCTGTGCGGGCCCCCAAATTTTGAACCCTTCTGGGGACACAAAGCGACCCAAAAATGAAGGGAAATGTTTTTGTTATGTGGGCTTTTATCAGTTTTTCTCGCTGTTCCTTAGCGAATGGGGCAATCTGCTTGGTATTCTCCAAATTTATAGAAGATGCCATGGCAAGCATAGTGGTGCTCTGCGGGCCTCCCAAACTAT
This sequence comes from Pictodentalium vernedei, assembly GCA_031216915.1. Lineage (NCBI taxonomy): Eukaryota > Metazoa > Mollusca > Scaphopoda > Dentaliida > Dentaliidae > Pictodentalium > Pictodentalium vernedei. The sequence goes on along the minus strand of CM062296.1, from coordinate 530,344,765 downwards.
GCACCACTTTTGTTCCATAAGGCTCCGACAAAGGGATTTGTATTTTTATGCTTTATAGTCTATTATCAGTTTGTGTGAAATTTTGTTAATGAAAGGGTCAATTAGTTCGGTATTCCAGAAATAAACGGTAGGTGTCTTGCTAACCACAGTGGTTCTGTGAAGGCCCCCCAAATTTTGCACCCTTCTGGGCACACAAAGCGACGCAAAAAAGGAAGGGAAATGTTTTTGTTATGTGGGCTTTTATCAGTTTTTCTCGCTGTTCTTCAGTGAATGGGGCAATCTGCCTGGTATTTTCCAAATTTACAGAAGATGCCTTGGGAAGCATAGTGGTGCTCTGCGGGCCCCCCAAAATATGCACCACTTTTGTTCCATAAGGCTCCCAAAAAGGGTTCTGTAGTTTTCTGCTTTATTTTCTATTATCGGTTTGTGTTAAATCTTGTTAACGAAAGGGCCAATTAGCTCGGTATTCCAGAAATAAACAGTAGGTGTCTTGCTGACCACAGTGGTTCTGTGCTGGCCCCCCAAATTTTGCACCCTTCTGCGTCCCCAAAGCGACCCCAAAAAGGAAGGGAAATGTTTTTCTTATATGGGCTATTATCAATTTTTTTCGCTGTTCTTTCGCAAATGGGGCAATCTGCTTGGTATTCTCCAAATTAATAGAAGATGCCTTGGCAAGCATAGTGGTGCTCTGCGCCCCCCTCCCCCCCTGCCCCCCCCCCCCCCCAAAAAAAAAAATATGCACCACTTTTGTTCCATAAGGCTCCAAAAAAGGGTTTTGTAATTTTATGCTCTATAGTCTATTATCGCTTTGTGTGATATCTTGTTAATGAAAGGGTCAATTAGTTCGGTATTCCTGAAATAAAGAGTAGGTGTCTTCCTAACCACAGTGGTTCTGTGCGGGCCCCCCAAATTGTGCACCCTTCTGGGTCCACAAACGACCCAAAAAAGGAAGGGAAATGTTTTTCTTATGTGGGCTATTATCAATTTTCCTCGCTGTTCATTCGCAAATGGGGCAATTTGTTTGGTATTCTCCAAATTTATAGAAGATGCCTTGGCAAGCATAGTGGTGCACTGCGGGCCCCCCAAAATATGCATCGCTTTTGTTCAAAAAGGCTCCCGAAAAGGGTTCTGTAGTGTTATGCTTTATAGCATATTATCGGTTTGTGTGAAATCTTGTTAATGAAGGGGTCAATTAGTTCGGTATTTCAGAAATAAACAGTAGGTGTCTTGCCAATCACAGTGGTTCTGTGCGGGCCCCCCAAATTTTGCGCCCTTCTGGGTCCACAAAGCGACCCAAAAAAGGAAGGGAAGTGTTTTTGTTGTATGAGCTAATATCAGTTTTTCTCGCTGTTCGTTAGCGAATGAGGCAATCTGCTTGGTATTCTCCAAATTTATAGAAGATGCCATGGCAAGCATAGTGGTGCTCTGCGGGCCTCCCAAAATATGCACCACTTTTGTTCCATAAGGCTCCTAATAAGGGTTCTGTAGTTTTATGCTTTATAGTCTATTATCTATTTGTGTGAAATCTTGTTAGAGAAAGGGTCAATTAGCTCGGTATTCCAGAAATAAGCAGTAGGCATCTTGCTCACCACAGTGGTTCTGTGCGGGCCCCCCAAATTTTGAACCCTTCTGGGTCCACAAAGCAACCCAAAAAAGGAAGGGAAATGTTTTTGTTATATGGGCTATTATCAGTTTTTCTGATTAATTGTTAGCAAAAGGGGCAACCTGCTTGGTATTCTCCAGATTTATAGATCTGTCCATGGGAAGCATGTTGGTGCTTTGCGGGCCCTCCAAAATATGCACCCATTTTGTGCCATAAAGCTCCCAAGAGGGATTCAGTGATTTTTGGAGTGACAATCTATTATCGGTTTGTCTAAAATCTTGTTAGAGAAAGGGTCAATTAGCTCGGTATTCCCTTAATAGACAACAGTTGTCTTGCTAAGCACAGTGGTACTGTGCGGGCCCGCCAAATTGTGCGCCCTTCCGGGTCCACAGGTCATCCCAAAAAGGAATGGAAATGGCTTTGTTACATAGGCTATTATCAGTTTTTTCGCTGTTCGTTATCGAATGGGGCAATCTTCTTGGCATTCTCCAAATTTATAGATGGTGCCTTGGGAAACATAGTGGTGCTCTGCAGGCCTCTCAAAATATGCACCCACTTTGTGCCATTAGGCTCCCAAAATGGGTTATGTCATTTTTTTAGCTTTGTGGTATAATAATAATAATAATAATAACACTTTGACCAGCCGCTGATTTGTCGCGGTTCTCGGACGAGAAGGCCATGGTTACCCCTGTACTCCCAACTGCCTCCCTATTCCCACGCTTCTCCTCTCCTCCCAACACTCGGAGACGAACTGCTTGATGATATCCCTTGTCCCATTCTTCCCAATCTATCCGATTAGCATATTAACCCTCTCCTTTGAGTCTCCCCCTAACCACATGTCCTTCATTCTCCCATCCCACTTCCCCATTATACTCCCAGTGAATCTCATTCTTTTAGGCTGATACTTTGGGCATTCTAGAAGAAAGTGTTCCAGGGTCTCCACCATGTCCAAGTTACACATCTGGCACTCCCTTTCACCGTCTTTCCCAATTTTCCCCTCAGCTCCAGGGATCGCGACTGGTCTATTATCGGTTTGTGTGAAATCGTGTTAGAGAAAGGGTCAATTGGCTCGGTATTCCCGAAATGAACAGTATTTGGCTTGCTAGCCAATAGATGAATCATGCACATGGAGAATTTTCTTCACACAATATATACATTACAATGGATGGCATACCATCCAGCCCTCTCTACCTCCCCGACAGCTGGTAATTGCGGACGGACATATAGACGGAGAGAAGACGGGAGCAGGACAATATATATATATATATATATATATATATATATATATATACACTTCATCAAATATTTTATATAACTTCGTCAAATTGCCGTCATGCTCGGAAGTTTACTTCCTTCTAAGCGGCTTTCATTTTTGACTAATACTTATTCCGTTACGTTAAGTGCCGTACCAATGTGTATCGCGTCATGGGAACGTAAAATTTAGCGTCACGCTGATCCTAATTGTTGAATGGGAATTATAAAATTGATCGTGATACGCGTACGTCTTACAGATCGATTTATTATTTGGCAAGTGGATGCCTAGCTCCTAATCACGAACCGGTCTATAAAATCGCCGATGCATGTCTTCCTTGGGTGGCAACAAGTAAAGATATGTTCCGCATTACACGTTGTTCACCTTCTTTAATTGTAAATTATGGACAAACAAGACCGTATCATATCTTCCTAAGGTGGTAACGAGTAGAGATATATTCCGCGTTATCTCGCGCATTTTTTTGTTCTCAGCCTTAGAATTAGAAACATTCAATCATTTATCTCAACCTCACCCTGGTAACAGAGGCAGAAGCGAGTTCGCATGCAGTATTCACACATTCAGCCATTCCTTGACCCGAATTGTTTACACGCGTTGTTCTCCATATTCAAGTGTATTGCTTATAAAACCACTGTATCATATCTCCGTTGGGTGGTAAAGAAATGTTCCCCGTTTCATGTTGTTCCCCGTATCCGAGTCTATTACGCGCAAAATAACCGTATCATATCTTCCTTGGGTGGCAACAAGTAAAGATATGTTCCGCGTTATTACGTAAAAAGCAAATATGAATTAGACACTATTTCTAAAACCTCGCCCTGGTAACAGAGGCAGAGGCAAGTAAGTTCGTATACCGTATTCACACATCCAACCACTCCGCGCGCCTCCATATCTCCGCCCCAGTACCCAAACCGCGTCAATCAGACATCAATACCGCTGATGGAAAATATAATTTTTTATACCCTCCTTGCGTAGTAATAGCCCCCCCCCCCACCCCGCCCAATCCTTCCAGGGTGTGTAAATGTCTTGTCCCAACCCACTATTGCAGCATATATATGCCCTCCACCACTGATCTAAGTGCAGTCCCTCCTATAATGTCTACACTGACAATCGTAGGCTAGGGTTCCATACCCCCCCCCCCCCCCCCCCACACACACACACACACACCACATACGCATGATGTACGCACTGACATGTACCAAATGATCATAATCTCGCAACATATACACGCTATGTCCAACACCAATGCGTGCGTGTTTAGGTGTAATTGCTCTGTACACTAATTTTTGTCCCCCCCCCCTCCCCCCCCCCCCCCCCCCCCCCCCGTTCAGCAAGTTTATAAATGAGAATATTTGGAATTATTCTTGTCTATTGAGCCCATTGGGTTCTAGTGTTTGAAGTTTGTTAATCCAAAATGCTTCACGACCCCTCCTGTAAGCTGTATTTTGTTTATTAATTTGTTCAATCCCAATAATCTTAAAATCGTTTATACTATGGTTTTTGGTCAGAAAATGATGTGGTATCGGTTCATCCATGATGAAGGGGCTGGCATCTGTTTGTGGTGGTTCCGGAAGATAAGCTTGTTCTTCCCCTCTTCCGGCATCTCCACCCTCACTGCTGTCTGCCCAATCCCATGGCACTCTGGCGTGTGGGCCTCCAGGAGGTAATCCCTGGAGTAGCCGTGGAGGCACCGCTCGCAGAAATATTCTACTCTGTTGGTCTTGTTTTCTTGGAACAGCAAGCGGTTTAGGTTCTTGACCCAGGTGTAGTGGAACCTACCTGACTTCTCAATGAGTAGAAGGTTGATCCGGGATGTGTTTTGGGGTTGATTACGGAGTCTGTGCACTATGACCCCCCTTATTCCAGCCAAAGACATTTATGGCCAAGTTATTCTGTTTTTCGAATTTTTGAACCTGGGAGAGAGGTGTTGGTGTTTCAATTCCTGTAAAATCCAATCTATCATTTTCTAGATACTTAGAGGGTCTTTGGGCGTCCTTTCTAGCTGGAAACAAAACAGAGCGTGAGGCCCAGTTAAGGCAATTGTCGTCTCTATTCTTTACATTCACAATAGCTTTCTTATTACCCAAAGCCGCGAGTAGTGGAATATATGAGCCTCCTCTCAGTGGCTTGTACCGGGCAATGTCTAACCACATCGTTTCTACATTGTTTACCACCCAACGTGAACCTCGCTGTGTCCATCTTTCAAGCGTGTCCTGGATCTTAAGAGCAAGCTGGAACTTGACTAAATTGTTCAAGGTCTTCGAGCGTACGAAATTCCAGCTGTGTAGGCGATTTCGGACCACTGACTTGCACATCTGTAGCTCGGTGCAGCTGCTGTCTAATTTCGGAGGCACTTTGATGGCGGTTACGTAATGATGTGGTTCAGATGAAACGATCCTGGTTAGCAGCTGTCGCCCCTGGTCGCCCGATGTCTGCCATCAACATTGCCTGTCTGACGATAACGTGACAACAACCTGCTAATCACCGATTGAGTAACGTTGAGAATTTGAGCCACTGTACTCTGTCTGTTGCCAGCTTCCAACATGCCAACGACACGTAAACGTTCGTCACCTGTCAGTCTTCGCATACCTCAAAAGTTATGTTTCGACCATAAACTATTGATGAACGAGTTCATACCAAGAAAAGAACGATGAGACCTCCAAAAAAGCCCGTCCAGTACAAATGAAAATTTCAAAACATACCCCACAGACATTACCGCGGCGCTCGTGCGAAAAACCTGCACGAAGTTTTCGTGGGCCGGTGACATTCATGATCCACACTAAACTTGGTAACACTATGATATATCCAATCACGCGTATCCAATAACATTTTCCGAAAATATCAACGTCAGTTTGGATGTCCCCTACTTTGTTTGAATACTATACTAACAAAATAATCGTAAAATCAAATGAAAACCCACATTTATCTACCATGCACTTCTTGTAACAGACTGCTGGAACTATTTTGTTGTATGGCGGTTAAACCATTCCACAACTTTATTGATTTATGAATTTCTTGGAAAATTTTCTCTCACGCGAGAAACAAAAATAGGATTTGTCCTGTATTTTCCACTTTGCCTCACTTGAGCTCGGCAATATGGAACATTCTAAGAGTCGTTTTATAAATATCATATGAGCTCAACACTCTTAAAATATGCTCTATTTATTACCATAAATTTGCCCTGTTACTTTTGAATTTTCGCCTAGGCTATAGTTACGGAACTGTAAATTTAGTGTGTGGCAAAGCTCAAAAATAATATTTAAGGCTCTGACGTTATGTACAGTAACAGAACAGATTTTAGCGAAGTCAGCTCAGACGACCAGTTTGACATTCGGTACGTCTCAGCGTACCGTAATTTACAGAAAATCGCAAAGCATCCTTCAAATTTGTTTTTGGGCGCTCTGAATTTGACTCTTTTTCACGGTCTCTTTGTCCATCTATGACAATGACTTAAAAAAAATAATAACTGCCTACCTACCTATCTACCTACATACTCTAAACATTTGTATATATATATATGGTGCACGTACAGTATCCATCGGGAGAGTACCCCCTGATGGTACCCCCGAGAGTTACCCACGGTGAGACCTCCATCCCCTCCGCGAGAAATCCACCCGGAATATTTTACCCCTGGAGATTCCACGATCACTCCCCCGGACATATTACGAGAGAGTGCCCCGCGGATATTACCCCACGGAGAATACCCGTCGGACTCCCTCCTCTTCTAATACTGATCCATTAATATATAGATAAATATATATACTACTCACAGTTTACTAAGCACCAAATAGTTGACACATCATTGTGAAATTTGCTTGTGACATATTTGCGATATTTTTGGTGGATATGATTGAGGAATGTATTGAGAAGTTCCCCATTGTTTACATTAGCTCTCTTGTCAGGCAGACTTTTCGTGACAGTCATGGGAAGCATGTACCCCTTGATTTTCATGATGTTTTTGTGTACTGTCTACATGTACATGACATGTGTAGGGTATTCAATCTTCATTTCAACACAAACCCTTGTGATTTAATGATTGAATATGGCAAATGCAAATGTAAGAAGACTTTTGTCTGGAGCAGAAATGTGGATGGTGGAGCAAGGGGCTACCCATCGTCAGGTTGGTGAAGCCCTTGGTGTGCACCGTACGGTGATCCCCAGTGATTGGGCAAGATTTCAGCAGTATGGCACACCAGTAAGACGGCATGGTGGTGGCAGAGACAGGGCAACATCTGCAGCTGAAGACCGGGTTTGACCATTCAGGCCCACAGGAACCGCTTTGCCACAGCAACCTAGCTTCGCAGTGACCTGCAGAATGCATCCGAGGTAAATGTTTCGACGCAGACTATCCGGGTAAGGTTGCACGAGGGTGGTCTCCAATCGAGAAGACCATGTATTCGCATTCCACTGTCCCAAAACCACCACCAGGCACGATATGAATGGGCCATGGACCACGTTGGATGGACCAGAGAAGATTGGCGACCTGTCCTTTTTACAGATGAGTCAAGGTACTGCCTAGACCACACAGATAGGCGTTCTAGGTTACGGAGAAGGCCAGGAGAGCGATTCCATGCAGCCAACATGCTGAGCATGACCGCAATGGTGGAGGGTCAATCATGGTCTGGGGCGGCATCAGCTGGGATGGACGTACAGAGAGCTCTGTGTCCTTGAACGTGGTACATTGACTGCACAACAGTATATTGATGAGGTCCTGGATATCCACGTCAGATTTTATGCAGGTGCAGTGGGTGATAATTCATTCTGATGGACGATAATGCCCGTCCTCATGTTGCCCATGTTGTCGGGGAGTACCTACAAGGGGAGGGGATTGACCGTATGGACTGGCCAGCAAGATACCCTGACCTCAGTCCAATTGAACATGTCTGGAATGAGTTGCCGCTTGCAATTTCAGCCCGTCCAGTCCAACCAAGAAATGTTCAGGAGCTTGGTGCCATGCTGGTCCATGAATGAAACAACATCCCACAAATGACCACCAGGAACCTGATTGGGAGTATGGGAAGGAGCTGTCAAGCTGTAATTAACAGTAATGGGTCTCATACTCGATATTGAAGCCATACCAGTTCGCTCCGTCAACTTTTTGGCATATTGAAAAAATTCCTCTTTTACCAATAATATTCATTTTCAATGGTTATCGTATTCAAAAGCTAAAAGTTAAGGTCAAACACAGATAAAAATCTTAATTTTTGTACTTAAATCATTAAAGATATAATTAAATAAAAAATATATACACTTTTCATTACAATATTTCAACTAAAACTTAAAACAGGTTGTTGGATGTACTTGGTGCTTTGCAAACTTTGAGTAGTATATATGACCCGCACCGTGGACGAATAATTTCATGTAAATTCTTTACAATGATCGCAGGCTGATGCCCGATAGACATTCCTTTATCTTTAGCTAGTTATAGCTAATAGCGGGTTCAGACGGTCCCATACATAACCGATAGCGGATTGTGGATATCCTATTAGAATGTTCAAGTTGCAGCAGCGGTAATGCCGCATTCTAAAGTCCAAATGGTTAATTATCCATGTACAGTGTTGGCTTCTTTGCTTGGCACACATCGAGTCTGGCCTATGACAAGTATGAGCCAGGGGAGGGGGAGACTGCGGGGGAATTCTACGAGGAGGGGGGAGGTGTAATACATCGGGGAAGGGGTTACTCTCGCGGGGTATCTTGGTAGGAATTATGTCGAGGGGTACGTTTTCTGTAGTAGGGCAGGGCATTTCACCAGAGCCGAGCCCACCATGTTTGTTCTATGGATCATATAGTGTCCGATATTCCGTCGAAAATTTCCATACACGGGAGGCAGTGGGTGGGTGATTAGGGGCCGGAAAAACGCGTAAATGACCCAAAAGTTCTGTGCTTGTTTAACCTTTTATTATCAATTATATGGCCAACCAGACCAGTTAAAACATATAAACTATCATATTAGGGTTGTAGGTAAGTCCAAATTTATATAAATTCCATGTTTGTGCCCACCGCTAATGTGCTTCATATGGTTATAGGGAAGTCGTTGGCAAATTTGCATCAGACAAATTGAAGTAAATGGCAAATATTTTCAAATATCGACTTTAAACTACTTGAAATTGTGATTTAATCAGTCTGGTTTATTTTCAATAATGTTTCTTGGATGTAAAGGCATGGACTTACCGCTACCCTTCCTAATCTATCTAACCAGTGCACCTTAATTGAAGGAGAAAGAGTCAAAAATAATTTCAGAAAGTGTATATAAACAAAAATTATAATACCACCTTCTGCCACTGGTATAAAACAATAATCCCCCCCCCCCCAACTACCCCCCTTCCCGAACTCCCGCCAAATGTTTATTAGTTAAAGAAGCCAACTAAACAAAGATGACTGCTGTGCAGTATCAATCACTAACCATTTATCACCCCATCAAGATATGGAGACATTCAGACTGTGGGTGTTGTGAGTGTGACCCCCTTCATGTCACATGTGCATACCACAGAAATACGGAAGGTGAATTTTTGCTATTCCTATTAGCTCAAAAATAAGGAATGAAGGGTGTTTTCTATTCAGTAGAATTGCTAAATAATCTAGTACAGGCTAGGGCATCGGGGTATGTATTACCTCAAACTTATTCAGGACTTATTCTTACTTATTCTGTGTTGTACTCAGACTTATTTGATAATATTTTGTTACTATTTCCATTCAAACTCATTAGAATTATCTACCTTTAAGCCTCAGAGATTTATTAAAATGCTGGAATAGTTAGTGGAATGGTCTTAAATATTAAGAAATGGAACAATTATCGGCTAGAGAGGGCTAGGTCTGCATTTTATATGTGTTTTTTTCAAGATTTTAGGGGGTGGGTCCCGAAAATGGCCCTGAAAAAATGCAGGTAGTGTTGCGAAGCGAGCCCACAGGGGTTAATCAAGTTTGAGATAAGAGCTATAGCTCATGTAAGGAAAAGTGTGTTATAGGGAATTTATTTGGTAAATCAGTGGACTCAAGTTTTATTAACAGAATTTTATCAGTAAAAGAAATTACATGCAATTATATAAACTGGCGACCAGAGTACAGGCGTACTCTGTGGGTACACGTAGCAGTGGACGCCAGCTGCTCTGTTGACAATATTAAGCATAACTTTGCAGGCCAATATTGTCAACAAGCAGTAATATTGTAGGGTTTGTTGATAGCTAGAATAATAACATTCTGCAGTTATTCCTAGGATGGTATTCTTCGGACTGTCACACAAATCATAACATGCACCTGGTGGATCATCATCAGATATCAGGTAATGCGTAAGTTGCAAATTATGCAATCCGCTAGCACATTCCGCTATTTGCTTATCGAAATTGCATGGACTGCATGCAGACTGACCAACAGTCTGCATGGCAGTGTAAGAGTCTACAAAATGGGGACCGCCACGTCAGGGGACTTTCCCTAAATACTCCGGAAGAATCTGGTAACGGTCGAAACGTACTCAGGTCTTGCATCAGAAATTTTGTGTATATAAGCACCAATTTCTGACTGATAAAACAAGTTGTCTCTGGGCTCCTGATGAAGTAGATACTTATGTACAAGAACCTGTGTTTTAAGGTTCGAACTTTGATGAATGTTGTAATTGTTACATGCCAGGGATAATGACGTAGTCGATTTTTTATTTATTAAATAAAATTGTAGATAACTTGTATCCAGTCTTCGTTAACTGAAACATGACAAGGTTCGTGAGGTTACCACGCTGAATCCAGAATCTGGAGCCTGTGTCTGATATCATATGGTAAGGAATCACAAAACTGCCACGGGCTGGTGGGACCTCACAGAACTGCCAGTAATCCCAACAACGAGAGTAAGAACTTACGATCGCAGATCGATAGACTTTCACTTAATTCCGAAACAGACGTATATTTATATTGGTGCCGTGGCTGCAGATTTTGCAAACATCAGTGACCATGACCATGTGCCCGTAGTAAACGACTCACCAGCAGACAGTGACTCAGCTAAGCTCTCCCCAAGAGCTTGTAGAAGTAACAGACAGAGCGTAATGGTGGAAACAAGAAAGCAAACCACACAGTGGTGGAACCAAGCAAAAACAAAAACGCGTAATAGTCATAGTGCGTGATAGTACGAATTGTGTAGCACTCGCGAAAAGTGCAAATTCAATGAAGGAGGAACGTGGTGGAACAACTTTCTACAAACAGCCAACAGAAACTGTAATGTAACATTTTGATATTGTTCATATATTATCAGCAGAAAAATGGATGAAGTTGCTATTCGTCAGAGGGCAGAGGCTCTTGCAAGCGAGCAACTTCAGAACATGCAGCAGCAGCTGGACGACGTTACCACACGTCACCGGCGGCTGTTGGATGCTGAATGAGCTTCCCTGCAAGAACAAATGACAGCACATGAACGTGTTTTGCGAGACCAAAACGCAAACCAAGCAAACGTTTTTCAGAAACAATCTCAGGCCCTTAATCTACAGATAGTAGAACTACAAATACAGCTTGCGAACATGAAAATGAAGGACGATAGTGAGCGTGAGATCACCGCGTTAGATTTAGGCAATGCTAACAGTGATACAGCCGCACAGACTATCACAAAATTACACAAAACCATTTTGGTAAGTGGTAGAAATGCTGCAGCGACAGCTCTCGCGATGCAAACTCAGGCCCTTCACGCCCATATCCGCAGATGTGACGGGAACCCAAAAAACTACCGGGCCTGGATCAAAAGCTTAACTTATATTGGGCAAGAAACAATATTCCACAATTCCAAAGAAAATTCATTGCTGCTCAAACCAGCAATTGCGTGGTAAGCCATTTATTTTGAAGCAAATTGAACACAACCACAAAGTGCGGTGGGAAGAGCTCCAGAACGATCTGAAAATTAGATATTCAGAAATTATGGACAAAAGTATGGCGAGAAGTTATTTGTGCCACATGAAGCAGGAGAAATATGAGACCAATGTGTCTTTTGGCAAACGATTACTCGATCTCGCCAAAGACGTTTATGGCAAGCAAATTGATGGAATGCGAACAACAAATGTTAGTAGACGACTTCACTGACGGTCTGTATCAGCCTGATATGCAGGTAAAGTTAATAACACTCGACAGAGCCATGGCTATGGCGACAAAGCCATGGCTATGGCGATATTTGAAAAAACCTAAATCTGTTGCGTATGTCCGGTACCAACATCATATACACATGTGTGCAGGAGTTCTAAAGTTGAATATTATCGGAAAATTTTAACTTTTAGGGCAATGAAACTGCTGTTTCTTTCCCCAGCTTTTGGACACAGTTTTCTTGGATGAGGCGTCTTTTTACTTTATTCAGTAATCTCCTGAATGTCTCGCCATTTCTCTTCTTTTTTATCGAAAGAATTGACTTGATTGTATAGGGCCTTTTGCCAATACTCTTTAACCCGTCACCACAGTATTTTAGAATGGCGCGGTGGCCCATTGGATAGCGTGTCGGCTTTGTGGTCGAGAGGGGTCATGAATTCGAATTTCGCTAGAGTCACGCGCGTTGTGTACTTGAGCAAGACACTTAACCTCACTTGCTCGCACGGGATCACGCTAAGGTGTATAGCACGTCAATGGTATACACGCCTTCAACCACTGCTAACCCCCCTTCTGCCGGGTTAGTACATTGTAGAGTCTGTCAGTTACTCGTCGCTGGTTGGCGGTTCTCTCCGTGGACTCCTTCACCAGTAAAATTGTCTGACACGAGATGGCCTGGCTGTCTAAAGTGTCGTTAAAACCCAATGAATAAATAACAGTTTTTTAGAAATGAAGTAAAAGTTTGAAAAGTCTGTATAGAAATCACTAACATAACAATAAAACTATGAATGTCATTGGAATGAGATCACTGAGCCTGTTCCAATGAGACTGAGACTTGTTTTGTTATTTTGACAAACTGTAATGTTTGTTTTTACGGTATTAGTCTTATTGTTCGTAATTATTTGACTCTTCTGGCCTCAATGTTAGATACACGTTTACGGATAAAGATCTAGTACACCGATATCGAGTGAGAAAACGTATAGCGGCAGTGTATGGTCAGCGCGGGAATGAGTGGGTGTAACACCGATTATACTCCCGTACAATGTAACGATTTTCTTTAACCCCCTCATGCATAATGGTTTTCTGTTTAAAAAAATCCTATATTGGAGTAAGTCTAAGTTTTCTAACAAAATTATGGAAGTCATTGAAACCCTTCCATGGAGCAGGTTACAATGACAATCATATTTGTGTGGCTTTGTATAAGAAGTTCAAATATCTTCCAGGTAGTGCTGGATTTATTATTATTATTATTAATATTTGGTTTTCTGCTGGGTAATATACCGGCGATACTCTCTTTCAGGGGAGAGGCCATCTTCAGGATTTACTGTACGGGTGGAACTCTCGAAATGAGGGGAGGGGGGGGGGGGGGTACTCTGGTACATTTTCAAGACATCCGGCTACCAGTAATAATCTATCTATATGACTGGATTCTCTTGTAGTGTAACGTGCCTTCGGGGTTGTGGGCCTTCTGAGTAACAGGCTTTCGGAGAAAAAGCCCTCAGAGTTAGGGGCCTTCGGAGTAATGGGCTTTCGGAGTTATGAGCCGTCGGAAAAACGGACCTTCGGAGTAATGGGCCGTCAGAAAAACGGACTTTCGGAGTTATGAGCCTTCGGAATATAGCTACGTCACCGTTTGTATAACGTCGTTGCGGGGTTGTTTTAGGGATGTGGTGTAACGTAGTAATAAGAATAGTGTTAAATATGGATTATATAGATTGCTCAGTTCGCCGATTTTCTGAATAGAAAAAGAGGCAAAATGACTTGAAATTCAGGGAGATCATCCTACTAAGTAAAAAAATACTTCTTTAAAGAATAAGTGGCGAAGAAACAAAACTAAAATGCTGGGGCCAAGGTCACTAGTATGTGATGTTGACTTATTGCCCTTTTAGCAGGTTCTCATCTGACGTTATCGGTTACGTGGCCGGAACAAAGATAGCGTGCGTCCAGAAATCGTTCGGTTCATAACTTAGAGTATCAAGAAATTGACGATAATGAATATTTGTACATTAAATCAGTTACACTTTCCTCTACAGTTAATAAGGTGACTAGTGACAATGAAAATCAGCAAATTTATACAACTACGCATGTAGTTTGTGGAGACTCGCCCTACAAACCAATTCGATTTCGGTTGGACAGCGGTGCAACCTGCAATATGATATCGACCGAAGCGTTATGTGACATTCAATATGAACTTACAAAAACAAATCAAGTTCTTCGAATTTATAATCGAACCACTTGGTATCTGTTGTCTGAAATTAATTAACCCTAAAAAACACAAGAAATACAAAACTGATTTTGTTGTCGTCGACTCAGCAACTCCTTTTCTAGGATGTAATGCAGTCCAACAAATGGAACTTATGCATGTCAACTATGAAAACATACAGGTTCTGAAAGGTCCAACAAATAAAACTCTTACAAAAGAACAAGCTTTAACTGATTACGCACAGGTGTTTGAAGGAACCGGCTTACTTAAAGGGGAACACCACTTTGACATTGACCCAAATATTACTCCAGTCGTACATACACCATGTAGAGTACCTGTTGCACTTCGACATAAACTCAAAACAGAGCTTGATTATTAGTTAGCAGCGGTATTATTCAACCCGTTTAAGAACCGATACCGTGGGTTTCCAGTTTAGTTACTGTTTTGAAACCGAATGGGCAGCTTCGCGTGTGTTTATACCAGAAAAATTTAAACAAAGCGATACGTAGAAACCATTACCCACTTCTCACCATTGAAGAAATATTACCTGATCTTAGTTGAGCAAAATTATTTAGTACAGTAGACATGAAAAATGGCTTCTGGCATGTTATGTTAGATAAGGAGAGTTCCCGTCTAACCACATTTAACACACCTTTTGGAGCCTTTCACTGGTTGCGTCCCCCTTTTGGAACCTCAAGTTCGCCAAAGGTGAATCAGCGTTACGAAAATCAAGCAGTAGAAAGACTTTCAGGTGTTTAAAGTGTACACGATGACATTTTGGTTATGGTGAAGGCGACACCATTGAAGAAGCGACAATCGATCATGAAACATTTCGCGGTCTAATGCAAAGATGTATTGAAAATAATATGAAACTTAATTTAGATAAAATGAAATTCAAAGTTACAGAAGTATCATTCAAAGGTCATTTAATCACTAATGAAGGACTCAAACGTGCTCCTGAAAAGATTCGTGCAGTTACTGAAATGCTGAATCCAACAGACGCTGCAGGTGTCCGTCGATTTATCGGATTTGTGAATTATCTCAGCAAATTTTTACAAAAACTTAGTCACATGATTGTGTGAGCCGTTAAGAAAATTAATTAATAATGGTCAGTGGTTATGGACAGACACTCATGACAAAGCAATGGAGACAATAAAAGCTGCTATTCTTTCAGAACCAGTTTTACAATATTATCAGCCAGACAAAGAACTGACTTTACGATGCGACGCGGCAGAGAAAGGTCTTGGCTCTGCTGCTATGCAAGATGGAAAACCTGTGGCCTATGCAAGTCGTTCGCTTAGTGACGTAGCGACTCGCTATGCTCAAACTGAGAAAGAACTTTTATCAGTAGTGTTTGGAAAGTGAATGTACAAACGGATGATAAACCTTTAGAATCTATTCTCAAAAAGCCACTATAAAGTGCTCCGAAACGTTTACAACGTGTGCTTATGAGATTACAAAATTATGATACAAACTTAGTTCATCGTCGAGACAAAGAAATGAACCTTGCGGATGCTCTCAGCCGTGCTTATCTTACAAATGACTCACAGAGTGAATACGAAACAGAAACTGAATCGGTGAATTCATTACAATTTCTATCAATATCCAATAACAGATTTAGGGACATTCACCACTTTACTGAAAATGACAAATCTTTACAGCAACTAAAAAAAAAACAAGTTATACTCTCAGGTTGGCCTGAAGTGAAAGCAAATGTTTCTCCGGACATCGCTCCATATTTTAATTTTCGTGATGAACTCACTGTGCAAGATCAAATTGTCTTCAACGGACAACGAATTATTATTCCTATAGGTCTTAGAGACGATATGTTGAAACGTATACATAGCTCCCACATTGGCATGGAAGGATGTCTTCGAAGAGCTCGCGAAGCATTATATTGGCCTGGCATAAATACTCAAATCAGAGACTTTATTTCAAATTGTGAATCATGTGGAACATATCAAGATAAACAACAAAAAGAGACATTATTTTCTCATGACGTACTGAATCGAGCATGGTCAAACGTCGGCATGGATCTATTTTTTTCTACCAGAATAGAAACTATTTGATTACTATAGATTACTTCTAAAATTTTTGGGAAATTGATTTCTTAGAAAATACCAGATCTCCAACAGTTATTCAGAAATTACGTGCATACTTTTCTCGCAATGGAATTCACGAAATTTGCATTTCGGACAATGGTCCACAATTTTCTTCAGACGAG
The DNA here is from genome assembly GCA_031216915.1 of Pictodentalium vernedei. NCBI lineage: Eukaryota > Metazoa > Mollusca > Scaphopoda > Dentaliida > Dentaliidae > Pictodentalium > Pictodentalium vernedei. The sequence continues at coordinate 530,328,424 of CM062296.1, read as the reverse complement.
TTTCGTAAATTTTCTGAACTTTCGGACTTTAAACACATTACCTCGTCTCCCGGATATGCTCAAAGTAATGTCAGGACAGAACAAGCTGTTGAATCTGCCAAGGTATTATTGAGAAAATCAGAACTTTCCAAGTCAGACCCATATCCTACCATTTTAGATGCCAGGAATACACCAACACATTGCTTTCATACTAGCCCAGTACGGCGTCTCATGAGTCGTCGCACGCGTACAATTCTACCAATGCATACAAAGCTACTTCAGCCGAAATTAAGCAATAGAGCACAAATTGCAAATGAAAGAAGAACATTACAACAAAAGCAAGCTTGTTACTATCATCGTGGAATAAAAGATCTGAAACCATTACATAAATCTCAATACAATGCACCAGATTTATCCAGGTCAAACTTGTCTACTACACAACGAAACGTACAAACAAGGTTACGAACATGCACCACAATCAATAAACCCTCCAGATACAGAGATTGTGTGATGGGATAAAATTTTGAACTTGTGTGGTCAATGAATAGAATTGAACCTATGTACTGTTCAAGTCAAATGACTGAAGATCAATTAGCCCAACCATGTTTAATATTTTTTTCAGTTTTTTCTTCCCATGTCTCTAGCGTTTTAGTTGCAGTGGTCAACTTCTTAAGTTCCCTTAGTGATAGACATAAGATATTGTTTGGAAATTATGATTGCGTGATAGCATACCAGTCCAAGTAGGACCCAGTAATTTGTAAACCTACATAACTGAACACTTGTTGAGGTATGTATTGATATGGAAGGTATCAATATGTTCATTAATGTGCACAGTTCACATTTAGCATAACCTCATGTAAATTTCATATCTTTCTATTTTTTTCTAATAATCCAACATGTGCTGTTTGGACAATAACTGTTAATACTTCTTTAAAGGAGAAGGGATGTGACAATCCGTGTTTTCTAACTGTAAAGTGTTCCACGTTACGTTCCGTGTTTTTCATGCCAACCCAAGCGTGCAATGTATGACGTAACGCAATAAACGACATGATGTTTGTTTTGACTTTGAAAGTTGTCTCATGTTATTTTTAGTGGTTCCAAATACCATCACAGTCACAACCTGTGTGATTTAAACAGGCCTGGGCAAAACTTTTAATACATTATACAGCCAATAAAATCGCTAGCTTAATTTGCAGTACCGCAGAACCGAAACCTTATGCAAACCAAATCTTCATTGGCCCAGTCAGAAACACAGACCAATCAAAACTAGGTTTGCACAAAGTGTTCAGTTAAACTGCCAAAAATGGCGGACAACCAAAAGAATACAACAGAGCAAAGTATACAACGTTTTCCGTATTAAAATCTTTCTAAATGGGATAAATTCCTAAAGATTTCTCGGGACATAGACGAAATAAGTGAATATAAAATTCATTTGACGTAAGCTATGCTTATATTACTGGTGTATACTATTTGAACCGACGTATAAGCTACACCGAAAACGAAATCCGTCACATTAGAAACACGCGCTGCGCATGCGCAGTGAGATCACGTGTCACCATGGTAATGGCGTCACAAGGTGGTCGCTCATGTGTGCTAACAAGGCAACCTCACACCACCCCTCCCGGTGGTCACGTGACTGATGACGTCAGATGAGAACCAGCTAAAAGGGCGAGAAGTCAACATCACATACTACCAAGGACCAAGACTCAAGGAGTTGGAATCTCCTATAATTGACACCGATTGGCACGTGTCATTTCAGATAAACGTGTGCGCATGCCCACGATACACTACATATCACCACGAAAATGATGCCACAAGTGGCAGGTTACTATATCACCCAGTAAGAAGCAAGGGTGTGGTATGACTACCGAACATGCGCGACAATGGTTTAGTTTGATAATTATTATTGGATTGTTGGCGTTTTATGATATTTTAATAGCTAAAGTCATATTGTATGGAAGATAGTTTTATGTGTGGGGGAAGCCGGAGTACCCGGAGAGTAACACCGAGCAGCGGCGAGTAATTGTCAACTCTCCTACGTCCTAGTCCCACAGTAGCAGGGTTGACATTGGTTGTAGGCATGTATGCTATCAACGTGCGATACGCCTCAGCACATGGCGCAACCGTGCTCCCAAAGCGGGCAATTGGGATTAAGTGCTTTGCTCAAGAACACAGCGCACGTTACCCCGGCCAGGCATCAAACGTACAACCTTCCGATCTCAAGACCAACGCTCTTAACCACTGAGCAACCGCACTCCCGATAATCATGACTGAACGTCACGTCACACATTACTTGCAGATTACTACTTCATTTTTCACACTGACAAAAATTGTAACAATAATGGGCGATTGTTGTAACAAAAGTGGTGAGCGAATTTTTTTTGCGGTTGATACTGGTATGACCAGAGAAACTGGTCGCGTAGATATTTCGTACCGGGGATCTCACTTCACAAACTGCTGAGATTAAAAGTATTGACACCATGCAACAAATTTATTAACTGGACTGCAGTGTACATGTAATACAAAATGTTGACGGGAACGGTTACCAAAACTCTCTGCCTAACTTTCTTGCAATCGGTTATCTGAATTACCAAATTTTAAATAAAAATGACGGCGCGCAGGGACGCTATGGTGCAAGCCCCTTTCCACCCTCATTGGCTGTATAATATTTGCGTTATGTCTGAGCGTGGTAAGGGAGGGAAGGAGTTAAGGTATTCAGCGGCGTCTGTGTCCCCTGCGGTTTTTCTTGGAGGGAGGGAGGAGGATGCGTCGGAGAGATAGATGTTGGTGGTGTTGTCGGTTCAGGGGGAAGAGTAGGTTTTTCTTTGATGACGAACGGCCTGATCCTTGCTGCTGTCTCTTGAGATTTTTTAGATTTTTTAAGGTCGATTTCGAGGATTGTCCTGATTGCGAGAGGTATAGCTCCTGTTTCAGCACAGAAGTTGAATGTCTCCTGGCACTTAGCTCGGACAGTGTCTTCCTCGATCTCCTCCCCCAGGTATGCATCCACGGAGTCCATGGTGCTCTCCTCCTGGTCAGATTCCTGGACCGAAGAAGCCGGGGAAGCAAGAGCTGGAAGGGTGGAAGGTGCGTCATCTGGGACAACTTCCTGTACCATAGACAGATCTTCCTCCTCCATCTCCTCTTCAGATGAAGAGTCTGATGGGTTGGAGATTGATCTGTCACCTGACGACCCATAGTCCTCCGGACCCTCTTCCTGTGAGGGGGTGCCGGGCTGGACAAGGGTTGGTCAGGGGTGACAGGTGTAGACCCTATGACGCCCTCACTTGCCTCCTTCTCTTCCTTCTTCTTCTTCTCCAGAAACTCCGTCATTCGGCGGGCATCTCGTCGTCTGGCGGAGGGTCCCTTCTTTCTCTTCCTCTTCTTCTTGGTGGTGGCTGTACTGCTCCGGTGGTCTTCATTCAGCTTGTCCGAGTCACTAGGAGGGTGACCAGTGTGGGAGGAAATCCCCCACGAAAGGCGCTACACCTCTCCAAGGTCGTCGGTTCTGTCTTATTATCAAAATCCACTGCCAAGTGAATTGTTCCTTTGCGCACCTGGATACTCCAGGTGGTAGCAAGGGCGGCCTTCACTTTGATCAGTGTATCTTGTATAACTAATGGTAGGGCCATTGTTTTCAGTTGTTTACACCTCGGAGTCCAATGTGCGAATGTTACCAAATTTACAGAGTTAACACGCTTTTATATGAACAATTTCCAAGTAACATTATTAAAATAAAACAATGAACATTGGTAGCTGTGAAAATAACATGTTGACTCTTGTATTAATCATGTGGGATTGTATGAGTGAAAAACATCTTAATGTGTTAATCCATCTATTCATTAATTTATAAATCTGTTATTCTCAAAGTATTTCACTTAACCCATTGTTTCTAGACTGCAGATTTTAGCCTAGTGATAATCCCTCGCTTCCTCCCAAACATATGCAACCTGGCACTCGGGTACATTGTTCCTGAGTATTTTTGTGGTCAGGAATGGTTTTCATTTAGCACTAGTAAACGTTAAAAGCGAAAGAAATGAACTGACTGCATTCTACAAGAGAGATAAATGAACATACCAGTGCAAATAATTTTAACCACTGAACGAAGTAGACCAGTTTGGATCTATTCGGTCTCTTATAACAACAGGCACCGATTCGAAAGACACTTCCTCTATGTCGCTATCACAATACTCTACGCAGAAGATTTTTTAACTCTGTGGTGAAATATGTCAACATAAAATGTCTACTATTTCATTTGGATTTCGAAACCTTTTATTCGAGTTATTTTTTTCTGCGACGGGAATTGAGTTTCTGACGTTTTGGTAAATCTACAGAGACCGAAATTCCATGCCCACTGTCCACTTTATTTGATGAATTTATTTTAGAGCCCCAGGATGACACACTAAATTTCTTCCGAGTATTTCTTTTTCCCACAATTTTGTAACCTGAGGCATAAATGTTCTTAACTTTTGAGGGGTTTCTACCTATCTGGTCTGCCTTTTTCGTCGCCATGTTTTTGACGTCATAGTGCCGAACGAGCTGGGTTCGGATGTACCCGACAAGGTGCCCCTACGCGTGACGAACGCTTTTGCTGATGTGCCTGATGTAGCAGACACATTTTGGTTGGGTCTACTAATGCCATTTGGTTGAGTGTTTTTTAGCCAAGTTAACATCAGATAAAGAAAACGTTTGTTTACTCACTCCATGTTTTATTCTCAGTGTTCGGAACAGCACACATATCGTTATGAACATTTCCACTATTTTCACGGACGTAAACTTCTGTTTGTTTCCTCATAATGAAATCTTCCTAACGTTTTCGATTTCTGGAACCTTTTGCTGCTGATCTCGGTTTTTGAAACAAGACGCTTTTTTCTTCCACTTAAGCATAAGGCTAGTCTCGTGTGTTTCTGCTTGAAGCTCCCCAAGACAGTTCTAATCTCCCCACGCTGAAGCTCCGCAGTTGGTTCACAATGTTTTGGGAAATCACACTGTACATTTTTGACTTAGAAATGTCCTTCTGATATCTCAAGGTGAGCTAAAAAGTCGCCGTATGCCAGAATTGTTTCACCAAATTATGACAAGAGGAACTGGTCGCGAAGATATTTCGTACCGGTGATCTCACTTCACAAACAACTGAGACGAAAAGTCTTTACACCATGTAACAAATTTATTAACTGGACTGCAGCGCACATGTAATACAAAGTGTTAACGGGAACGGTTACCAAACTCTCCGCCTAACGTTCTTGCTATCGGTTATCCGAGTTACGTCATTTAATAGATGGACGGTGTGGGACAAGCCCGTTTCTACCCTCTCTGACCGTTTAACAGCGTTTATGATACTTGTTTTTCTTTTTGGGTGGAGATGGCTGTGGTGGAGGGACTGTAGTAGTTGTCGGTGTAGTCGGGTTGTTGATGTTCTTGCTTGAGGACCGACTAGGATGGAATGGTGGAGTCCTAGCTGCTTCGGGAGTACTATGGATGTTGCGTTCTGGCAGGAGTGCCGTCACATAGTTGTTGTTGTCAGATGTCTCCCTGGTGGTATCTCTGATGTCTTGTCTCACGCTTTCCAGAGCTGTCACGAGGTCTGCTAGTCCACGATCCTGCTCCGGAGGAAGGGGAGAGATTGGAGTAGGACACTTCGGAGAGCCAGTTTCCATTTCCGCCTCCGCCACACTGATGACGTCGCCATCCTCCAGGTTGCCTCCCCAAACCCCCAACCCCCAGCTGAGGAGAGGCAGTTGGGTGTGGATGGGAATCACTGGAGTTGGAAGTGGGGAAATGGTAGTGGCCTCCTCTCTTCCTTTTCAGGAACCCAAACAGCCGCCGGGCATCACGGCGTCTGGTTGATGGGCACTTCTTCTTCTTCTTGGTCTTCTTTTCAGGGCCAGGTCCAGGCCTCTTCGGGTTCGGACCAGTGTGAGAGGGTTCCTCTCACAAAAGGTACTACCTCTCCCCGAAGAACGTGTGGAGGTGTTCTCCTCTGCATCAAACTCCATCGTCAGATGGACGCTCTTGCCTCTCGTATGGAGAGTCCAGTTGATAGGGCAAGATACGCCCAGAGCTGGCAAAGCTTACTGTAGATTGATTGGAAAGTCCACATTAGCCATTGTGATTGCTATTGTGGTTGTTCAGATGGTGCTAACACTCTGAAGTCAGAGGTGTGAATGTCGACTGCGACGGAACAGAACCGATTACCAAATTTACAGAGTTAACACGCTTTTAAATGTACAATTGCCAAGTAATAATAACAACACTTTGGCCGGCCACTGAATTGTCGCGGTTCTCGGGTGAGAAGGCCTTTGCTACCCGTTGTACTGCCTCCCTTGCCCCATTCTTCCCAATCTCTCCGATTATCATATTAACCCTCTCCTTTGAGTCTCCCACTTACCACATGTCCTTCATTCTCCCATCCCTCTTCCACATTATACTCCCAGTGAATCTTATTCTGTTAGACTGGCATTTTGGGCATTCTAGAAAAAAGTGTTCCAGGGTCTCCACCACGCCCAAATTACACATCTGGCACTCCTTTTAACTGTTTCCCCATTTTTCCCCTCAGCCCCAAGGATCGCAACCTCAGCTTGAACAACAGTGACCCTCCAAAGGTGTCATCAAGTAACATTATTATTCGGTAGAATGTTATTTGACGTTAAACTGTTGTGGGAACTACTTACTGTTGGTGGGTGCTTTCAGAGCACTCTCCAGCAGTATGTCACACAACTCTCAATCCCCCCCACCCCCCACCCGGTACTCCAAATCCCAATGCGATTTTTGAATTTTACTATCCCTTGACTGTTCGGGTGGTAACTCCACTCCACATCATCGGTTCTCAGGTGCCCAGAATTTTACTGAACTTCGAAAATATCGCCAATGTACTGGATGCCCATGATCGCTCCCAGCAAAATGTATTGTGATGCTGAACTGTTACTGAAAAATGCTTATAACTAAAATCATCGGTCCTTAGGTGCCCAGAACTTTACTGAACTTCGAGAATTTTGCCAATGTATTGGATGCCCATAATTGCTCCCAGCAGAATGTTATCTGATGTTGAATTGTTGGGGGAACTACTGTTGGAGGGATCTTTCAGAGCACTTTCCAACAGTGCGACACACAACTCTCAGTCTCCCCCACCCGGTACTCCAAATCACAATGTGATTTTTGAATTTTACTATTCTTTGATTGTACGGGTGGTAATTCCTCTCCATGAGTGAAAACTTAATATCCTCGGTTCTTAGGTGCCCAGAAACCTATTGAAATTCGAGAATACTGCCAACGTACTGGGTGCCGATGTTCGCTCTCACCAAAATGTTATTTGATGTTGATTTCTTGTGTGAACCACTGTTGGAGGGAACCTTCAGACCACTTTCCAACTGTGTGTCGCCCAACTCTCATTCAAGTGAATTAACGGGAACGGTTATCCAAATTTAAAGTGATCTTTGAATTCTATTATTCGATGATTGTTCGGGTGTCAACTCCACTCCATGAGTGATAATATACATCATCGGTTCTTATGTCCCCAGAAACGTCCTGAACTTCGATAATAATACCAATATATTGGATTCTCTTGATAGCTCTCAGCAAAATGTTATGTGATGTTGAACTGTTGTGCGAACCACTGTTGGAGAGAGCTTTCAGAGCACTTTCCAACAGTGTGTCAAACACCTCATATTCCCCCCCCCCCCCCCCGGTACTCCAATTTTTATACGCCCGTTTAAAAAAACGGTCGTATTATGTTATCAGTCCGTCCGTCCGTCCGTCCGTCCGTCCGTCCGTCCGCCCTCACGAGAGTACACTTATGAGTTGTGTTTCCAGTAGGCGTCAGACTTGTGGTTTTTTTTAGCACTTATGGGGTGCAACTCGGAAGTACACCTTCACAAACGAGTCCAGAAGATATTTCTGAGGTTTTAAAACAAAAAGGTCTCTTGCACCCCACAGTGTTTCGGACACACATTTTCCGTCCGTTCTTGGACGGCCAATCACCGAACGGACAAAGCCTCCCGCTGATCGTCTAAAATTGACAGCCATCCTGAACCAACCAATCAAATCTCTCGATTCTATTACATCCCATAAGTTGGCAGTGTACGTGTTTCTCTTTTTGTCTTGAGAGGGAACCAGTTTTATCATAATGATTTATTTTTCTTACCCGCAGTTTTCATGCCAATCATCTATGGAACTTGGAAGAGTTCGAAACGTAAATTTAAAGTAAGTTACCATTTAAACGAAATATGTTGAATTTTGCGTGTAAAAATCCAGTCTTAACGCCTGAGACGTCCGAGTCTTTCATTTTTCGATACATCCAGATGAAGTTATGCAAGCATGCGTAATTTATTTTGCCTAATTTCGCGGCACTGCAACCTACCTGAATTGTCGAGTGTTGTAGAAGCAGTGAAACGCACAGGCTTCAGTGAGAACAAATCAACTCAGTGCTTTCATTTTCACGGGGCCGCAACAATAGTTAAATCTAGGGCCCTGGGAATCGGGAACTTTAGTTCGAATCGAATCATGTCAGAGATTCGCGAATTGAGATTTTCTACAGGCCTTTTGACTTTTGCTTGCTTCCGTACGGCATCCTTATTTTGAACATGATGGGTTTTAACTTTTACCCATGGGCTTTGAATAAACAACAGGGTTACGATTAGCACCGGGAAATAAATTAAAAACATGTGAGCAACTATTTCTTAGCTTTGGAAAAAAATCACATTCCTAAATCTTTCACATTAGTAGTTCAGCGATCTGAACGTAGTGGCTACCCATCTACATTTAGATTCCTCCCGAGTCCCTTTCAAGTCTGAACCCGTCGAAGCGTCAACCATCGCTTCGATATCGTCCATGTCAGTTATTGTTATTATACGCCTGTATTGGCTATAAAATAATGTTGCGTCCGAGAAAGTCAGCTTAACATAAGCTGCGCCATAAGATTAAAATTTTAAAAAAACAATTTTATAGTCAGGAGCCCGACACCACCTGTGCTTATTTAAGGCCCTGTGATACCTTCTAAACCATCATGGGAAGGCGTAGTCTAGTGTAGTCACTAGTGCAACAATGAGCGATTAGACCAGTGGCGTCATGCCAACGGTGCACGGGGGGGGGGGGGGGGGGGGGGGGGTTCTCCCAACATATTTTCGGTGAAGGCATGGGAAGTGCCATTTCCGGCAACATGGGAGGCATTTTTGCCAAATGTTTTGGGCACGCTACGCGCCAAACGATGGTGACGCTCCGCTTAGAAGGTGTTACCGATCCGCTCCCCCCCCTCCCTCCCAGATTTTTCTCTAGCATGACGCTCCTGGTTCAGCCAATTATTAATGGCCCACTTCACAAGTTCTAGTACTAATATGATCTCACCCCGAGGTTGCTAAGATCGCATGCCCTTGGGTAGGCAGTAATAAGGCCTGGGGGTAGTACCCTTATAAAAAAGTACCATGGTAAATCCCAAAATATCCTGGTAATACCATGGTATTACCAGGGTATTTTGTGATTTACCATGGTTTACCATGGTACTTTTTTATAAGGGTAGGAAAGCAGACACTAATGGGCAAGACTAGTGAATGACGAAATTTATAGATGGAGTATGGTTACATTTCATCCTTTGGGGTGAATGAGGGGGGGGGGGGGTAATACTGGATAATGAAAGTGGATGGATGAAGCAGGAGCTGTAACCAAGGTGGCAATTACCAATAAAGCATGTTTTTAAATGAAGACACTGGAAAACTTAACTTATTTTTATTAATGATAAATTACTTTAAGCCATTATGTTTATCTTGAACACAGTTGATAAATAATATCTCGTTATAAATGAATGATAGAATGACATTCGACTTGTACAAACTACAGGATGTGGCAAGACAAATTTTCACAAATAAAGGAGCAACATAACCCCAGTTAAATTTGGGTTATGTTTCTCCCATATGGGTGATGGGATTATTGGAGAAATTCCACCCTCGGGCTTCAATATCTCCTATATGGGGGAAACACTCTATCAGTACTGTGTAAAGGCGAGTCTTCAACTGAAAGAAATGAGGAGAACTCACCTGAATATAATAAGAATGACCAAATTTACATAAGAGATAATAGAGCTAATAGAGGACAACTATTCTCGGACACACTGTTACATAGGGTGATATCCGCCAATATGGAAGAAATATTCTCCAGCAGGCCTCAACTGAGGGAGGAGTAACCTGTGGGAGAGGATTTCTCCTATATTGATAGAATACGGGCAGGCCTACGCGTCTTTAACTTGTCTTGCTAAGTTTGAACGGAAGGGTTAGTTATATCTGGTATACAAAGGATCGCGTTGACAAGTGATATCCCTTATTATTATTTAATATTTATTGATATTTAAGGTCACATATTTATGCACAATGACCAATCACGACCGTGACAGTTTTACGGGTGGAGGAAGCCGGAGTACCCGGAGAGAACCACCGAGCAACGACGAGCAGCTGCCAGCCCCCCAACATCGTAACTCCGCACTGCAGCACAGGCAGGGTTAGATTGGTTGAAGATATGCGTACCATCGACGTGCAGTACGCCTTAGTACGTGGCGTCATCGTGCCCCCACAGTGATATCCCTTAAATTTCTGCATCACAATGTGAGGGAGAAATTTATGAAAAGGCCCTGTTACCATTTCGGGTTATAACTGAGAAAAAATGTCCTAGATAAAATGAAGAAGCTCTAACAGTTAAAATTTCTTGTCTTTTGGAGAATGTAAAGATAAATCTGTAAAATTAACCCTTTACCCGAAGTAACGGCAAAAAGTCGGCCAGCTGGCGCTATTCACAAAAATCACCAATTAATTTTCATTATTTTTTTTCATTTTTGTGTCAAAAACGTAGGTTATGACCCCTCTTTGGAACGAGCTCGTTTCAACGATGGTTCATAACCTATGTGTTTGACACAAACAAAAAAATTAAAAAATAGTTATTCAAGAATTTTGTTGAGGAGTGTCGTCTGCTTTTCATGTTAAGGGTTAAAATGAATACTGTTCCATTTTTATACTTAAGTTATACAATTTATGGAGCTGACGTTCAAATGTAATTTCTTGCAAAATGGGTTAAAAACTTAGATAACTGATGAGGCAGGGCCCATCCACCTAACTTTCTATCCTATTGAATACAAACATTACTACATAATAAGACGACTCACCGCAGTCATATTTATAATTCTCTTCTAATTCAACCCCCTCCCCCTTGCACAGTGTCAGAGTTGGTGAAATGTAGCAAAACAAACTGTAACTTATTTTGGTGGGTCCCGTACGGAGCAGAAGTCTCGGTATTTATAGTAAAAGGCCAGCCAATGAAATTGTAGCACCTACATTGGAAAACCCGATTCCAAACTGTAATTCGACACTCATGTTGATGACTCTTAATGTAAAGAATGTTAAAAGCAACGCAATATACCTTGAAAGCTGTGCAAAACAAGCTGACATACTTTGTTTACAAGAGCACTGGCTGTTTAACTTTCAGCTGCCTCACCTCAGTAGGATAACTTCTACTCATCTTGTGCATGCTAAGGCAGTTGATGACCATGATCCTATCGCACCCTACCAAGTACCACGAGGATATGGTGGTGTAGCCATTTTATACAGAGATGACGGTGGAAAACGTGTAGTTGTATTGGAAATCCTGGTTAACCCTCCAACATGCGTGACCTCTGTCTACATGCCTGCGAGAGGAACCTCAACAAATGATGATTTCAAGAGTATTCTGGATGAACTCACTGAGATAGAGGAAAAATATAACACAACACATGCCTTGTTCATCTGTGGTGATATGAATTCCTCCTTGAATCGATGCCCCCCAAATAAAAGAGATAAAATTCTAAGAGAATTTGTAGCAGATAAAGAGCTGAAGACCCTTCAAACTGGAGTCTCAACGTTCTTTCACGTCAATGACCGAGACGAAGCTGAAATTGACTACAGCTTATATAATAAAAATGCACAGAACCTAATTAAAGACTGTACTGTAGCAGGAAAGACCGACACCAACATGTCTGATCATGTACCTATCCTGGGACAGCTTAATATTGACTATGCACAGAAATATGTTTCTACCACAATCATCCCAAAACCTAAATGGAACCTATGCAATGTCAACCAGTACACTAAAGAAGTTGAAGAAAACCTAGATCCGTTACCACCTGCTCCACTATCATCTATGCAGCTATCTCAAGCAGTCAAACATTTATCTGAAACATTGATTTCTGCAGCTAGCAACTCGATACCTGGGAAAAATGGTCCCATAAAGGCTAATAAGAAGATTCTCCCATGGAATGATAATATTAAGGCTGCTATTAAATTCAACAAACATGTATGGTGGAAGTGGAAAATTAAGGGGAGAAAGAAAAACACCCCTGAGTATATAGAAGCAAAAAAGGCTAAGCGAACGCTACAGAAACTACAACGACAGGAAATGGCAAGGAGACGATCTTCACAGCTGGCTAGACTAATGAATGCTAACCCAGATGCTAAAGCGTTCTCAAAGCTTGTCAGACTACAGCGCGCAAAATCATGTGAACAGTTACTGAACTCACAGTGGATGGAATTACATACTCTACCCCAGAAGAAGCCCTTGGTGGATGGTCCGAATATTTTGAAAAGTTTGCCACCCCTAGTGATGAACTGGAATATAACAGAACACACAAAAAAGCCATTGATGTCCATCTTCTCTATATTGAAGATGCCTGTCGACTCCAACAGAAACCTGTATCACCAATAACGAAGAGAGAAATTCTAATGGCACTGAAATCCCTTAACAATAACAAAGCGGCAGACAATATGGGACTGACCGCTGAACATTTTAAACTGAGCAAGTATACTATTCTTGATTACATGATAGATTTATTGAATACAATCCTACAATCTAAAGAGGTACCAGAGATTCTGAAAGAAGGCCTCCTTACACCTGTCTACAAAAAAGGCGACCAACACAATCCTGCCAATTATCGAGGCATAACAGTTACATCTACAATTCTCAAGATTCTTGAACATGTCCTGAATACCCGCCATAAAGAAATACTAATATCCACTCAATCCAAGCTACAAACAGGCTTCACTAGAGGAACCTCATCGATCAATGCAGCTCAAATTGTGTCTGAATGCATCAATGAATCGAAAATTGAAAAGAAACCTCTATATCTCACAACGCTGGATGCCCAGAAAGCTTTTGATGTAGTGGATCATTCTATCTTGCTGCAGAAACTATTCCTTGATGGTATAGATGGTGATGATTGGATAATAATAAAGGACCTATATACAGGACTGCAATCAAGAGTGAAATGGCTCGGTGATCTCTCACAACCATTTAGTATAACTCAGGGAGTAAGGCAAGGAGGGGTTCTTTCTACAAGTCACTATAAAAGATTCAACAACCCTCTCCTACTCCAGCTAGAAGAAAATTACAGTGGCGCTACAATAGGAACTATATCTCTACCACACGTCACCTGTGCTGACGACATCGCCCAGTTATCACATGACATAGACACAGTCCAGCATATGATTGATAGAGTGGAGCTGTACTCAAAGAACGAGAGATATAAAATTAACCCGCTCAAAAGTAATATTCTACATTATTCATCCACAAAAAAGACACACAACACCAGTCACAATATATGGGAAGGAAATAAAAGAGCCCACTGTAACGGAGCATCTTGGAATAATGCGCAGTGTGAAAAATAGACCTCACATAGACAAAAAGCTCCAATTATCCCGGAGAACTAGCTACTCGCTAATGGGCGCTGGCCTGCATGGGAAGAATGGTGTTACCCAGACTATCAAAATTACACTATGGAATGCCTATGTTGTGCCAAGACTTGTTTACGGCTTAGAAGTCCTACAACTCAACAGTACAGAAATGAAACAACTTGAGTCACATCAGTCCAAAATGTTAAAACAAATCCAACATCTGCCTACCAGAACTGCTACGGTGGCCGCTAGTGCCCTTATGGGTATATTACCTATCGAGAGAATCATCCATCGCAATAGTCTCAATCTTTTTATCAGAATTATTGGCGATCCCGACTCTATAGAATACGAGCTAGCAGTCAGACAACTTGCAGTTAGAGATATTAACACCTCTAGCTGGTTCTCACACATTCGACGCATCTTAAATATTTATGATCTTCCATCTGCATATGAGCTCTTAGAAAATACTCCAACAAGGGAACAGTGGAGACAACTCTTGAATGGAGCCATTGTGAAGATGACTGAGAAGACCTGGAGCGATGAAATTGGAGAAAAATCTACTCTGAAATATCTCAACCCTCAATCTGTGAAAGTTAATGAAATCCATCAGATCTACCGGTATGTCAGAAACAACCAGCACGATATCCACAGGGCCGAGATAAAAGCAAGACTCCTTACTGGTACCTACATTCTCCAGTATAACAGAGCTATTTTCAACCAATATAAAACGGACGCAACGTGCAAGGTATGTACTTCCGGTATAGAGAACACACAACATTTCCTTGCTGAATGCCCAGGCTATACCAAACAGCGACTGAAGCTGAAGCGAAAGCTACTTAACATAGACAGTATAAAGAGCTCAACAAGTGAGACTAAACTCACCGAGGATCCTAGTCTACTCACTCATCTGCTCCTTGATTCCTCACACCAAGTTATCCAAGAAGTCATATCCCTCACCACAGAAGAATCTGACAAATTGGAATTATACAGTAGAGAATTTATCTTCGCTATCCACCGTAGAAGAAGTATACTCCTTGTTGCAGATGTTCCATGAGTTCTGGGCTGGTGTCCCCAGCTATGTCATTATGTATATACTCTTTTTTAAGCTAACACAGGCATAGTACTGTATCATAAGCCCTCAAATACCTGGTATTTATGTGGGACTTTTAGCTGTACATATCTGAAGGATTTTATTCATAGAAGGATTTTATTCATAAAGGATTTTACACTGAAGAAGTGGTGCCTCGCAAATCATCGAGGGAATTTAAATGATCAACAACAACAACAACAATTGTAAACACGGAGAAAATCTGAAATGGCACTCGCTTCAAACTTGAATAAATCAAAATATATGTTATAAACATTTTGATCAACGATCATATGAAGATAATAGAACCTTGATGCATGGCTAAGATGAAATTCTGTAGAATAATGATATGGGATACAGAAGTTACATGGTAATAAATGCCGAAATGTGAGAGCACGTTTATTTTATACATGTAACTGAATCTGATCAGAGCAAAATACGAGGCAGAACAAATTGACGGTTTCTTGAGAATTACATGTTAAGACGTGGAAGATATAAAATAGTTTTTTTTAAACAGGGTAGGGAATTGAGTGATATACGTTGCAGATGATTTTAATTTCGCAACAATGACAAGATGAATACTTGGTTAAGGGGACGTCCAACCTAACTTTGGTCAAATTTCATGGAATTTTCTTTCAAGTCTAAAAAAGGCCCAAAATGAATAACCCCAATAAATTATATACCAAAATGCTTGGAATGAAACATAGAACATGTGGAAACTAAAATTTGCCATGGAACTGCTGCCATGTGTAAATAGCACCACCTGAAAGTCTGCTATGGCATAAGTAAGAGAACAAAATTTTTACAATAAAATACCTCAAAATAAAATAACAGCTGTATTCTATAAACATTGAAGTACATACTCGAAGAAATCTTTTCCTAATTCATGAAAGTAATGAAGATTGAGACCAAATTTTATAAGTGGAGTGCTCACTGATTGAAGGCAGACATTTTCTTTTGTTTATGTTTTGATTTGGGGAGTTCAACAAAGGTCAACTTGAAGGAGTCCAGCAGAAGAAGTATGGAAGGACAAAAGAGTGTCTCCCAATATCAAGATTATGTGTTACTGTAATGGTTTGGAAAGAAAATATGATATTCTCCTATGTAGAATGCACTGCAAAGTCATACATTGTAGCTGAATAAATATATATACAAACCCCTTGCACTGTAACCCCTTTTATCCCATGCATCAATTTGATAGTGATTAAATTGTTAAATTTGTCTGGTTTATCAATAAGTATATTAGCTTTGTTTAACTCTTGAACACCAATACACTCATGATATCTGTTGGAGAAGAAATAAGGGTAACTGTAACCTGTCACTGCAATAAACCATCTAATGTACTTAAAAGTGCATTGTTATTCAAAACACATCAAATCAACCTCACATAACCATTATTGCATGTACTTTCCCCAAGGAGGCTTATTGACATATTGAGATCAGAAGGGCACATCCAGAGGGTCTCACATATTTTTTTCAAGAACGCAGTACACAAAGCAATCCCAAAAAGATGACAAGTGAGCTCCATTTGACACAAAAAATTTCGGGGGGGGGGGGGGGCTCTCTTCCTTGTATGACTCTACCTCCGGCACTCAAGGCATATGCCTTTTTTCTCAAAGTTTAACTCTTTTTTCTTTTTGAAGATCCTGGCCACACATGTTCCAAACACTATAAGACAGGTAAACCTCCAAATAAGTGTATCTGCAAAAATCATGTTACATTGCAAAACATTCTTTTTAGAGTTTTAGTTCTGGACCTTTCATGCTTCTTACTTCCAACTATAACACTTAATTTATCAATTAATGGGTGAAAAGAAAAGTCCTGCCATAATCAACATTTCGAGTTCCATAAGCCTTCAAAACAGCTCCGATAAAAGTGTCAAACATCAGATTGGTGGCTTTATACAGAATATTCATTAGGTTGTTGCTTGATAAGTAATAGGAACAAAATCTTCACAAGAAAATTCTGTAGCAATACAATTAAGGGTATTAGCAGGCACTTTGCAACAAATTGTAACAAATCAACTAGTTATAAACAAAATTTTCTAACTCAAAAGAGTGAAAAAGTACCACAACTCTGAAAAAATGTGGGAAGAAACACATGCTACAGCAGCTACACAGGCATTGTTTCCCCATGATGCTTGATCACAAAACCAAATATCCTTCAAATTGGAGTAGCAATGGTTGAGATACAAGGGGGAATGTTCGTACATGTAATGATGAATGGGTAAGACTAAGATTAAGAGGACAGGGGTCACCACTGCACGGCCCTAGATGCACCTTTGATTTTCCAACTTCCAGGTCTGGGGCATAATAATCGCAACACACCCACCTTATCAGTTCATAATTTCAGTAAAATAAAAGAAATTATCAATTTGAATTAAATAATAGATGATGGAAAATATTTGGCTTCCTGCGCCTTCTCGTACTATTTAATTACCACAAACAATATCAGTTTGATGCCGACAAACGAAACTGAACGCATGTGGTTTGGTTAAAAAGTAACTCGGCATGAATAATGAAGAAATTGCGAATATTTCGTGTATTTCAAAGCCAATTGCAGCTAATATTGACCGTGCATTCGATAATTCGTTTCGGTTTTGACCACACGGCCACGCTGACACTCCGTGACAGCGGTTATGTTGTGATATTGTGATATGCAAATTGGGGGATGGTTTCCGGTGAAGGAGATTTGTCACATTTGTCAGTGTAAAACGATCATAAAAGACACTGATCGACGCTTGTATTACTATGGTTGATTGCAAGAAAAAACTAAATTCTCAGCATCGTCCAAGCGCACCTTATTTAAAAGCACGAATGCATCATTTTCAACCCATCTTCAATCGGTCCTTTGCAGACATCAAACATACCCGCCTTCAAATTCCATGGTTACTAGGAAGTAAATAACTTCGCAGCGACAGGGGGAAATTAACACGCTCAATATAGTTCCAGGTCACTTGGAATATACTTCGTGAAAAAGTGATTTCTGAAGCATTCTGCTTACTTTGTTATGAATATTGCCTTGTTTTGTGTGTATCGTCCCGATTTTATACACTCGGTTATTTTTTTTTACAAGTGGTTCATGTTGTCTTTCTAGTGCGCAATAATTCAGATTTTTTGTCAACAAAAAAGTTCAGACGGCCTGTAAACGCGAGAGGGAATTTCGAACCATATTTTGCAGTTATGACATTAACAGCTCAAGTACTTGCTGTCACCTGTTTGCAAATCCACTC
This sequence comes from Pictodentalium vernedei, assembly GCA_031216915.1. Lineage (NCBI taxonomy): Eukaryota > Metazoa > Mollusca > Scaphopoda > Dentaliida > Dentaliidae > Pictodentalium > Pictodentalium vernedei. Next base: position 530,310,450 of record CM062296.1, on the reverse strand, counting down.
ATACATTGTCTCGAACAAATAAAGGGCGTGATCGCGTCTTTGCATTCTTACGATTGCCCAAATTGAGTATTTCTGCAAGAACCACATCGTAATCACATGACCGGAAAAACATCGTTGAAGCATGGCCACATCCGGAACATCAAAAATTTGTGTTGATGTTATTACATTCAAACGTCAAAACCCACCAGAGTGTGTGTCAAAAACATGCTTTCTCCGAGTCTGTAGTATGTTATCATTATATTGAGGACAAGGCTTTCGAATTACCGATTATTTTGTGGTTTTACCGGTTCGTTACTTATGCCATTTGCAAATTAATCTTCTTCAAAATCATAAAATTCACTTTTTTTCCTGAAAAAAATTATATGTACCTTTTCTATGCACTTTACTCATTATTTTGATATATAATTTGCCTTTCCTTACTTCTCTTATCTGTTTCTGAGGCATTGGGAAAAATGTCAAAAAATTGACCAAAGTTAGGTTGGACGACCCCTTAATGAGTTGCCTAAATCCGTGTAATATTACGAATGGGTAATTACCGAAATGAGAATAAAATATGTCAAGAAGTGATATAAAAAATCAAAGCGGGAAATTTTCCTGATAGATAGTGTTACACAGAATATGAAGGTAATTGTTAAATTGCCTCGTCCTCTGGAAAATGGGGGTTCAGGCTGAGACAGCATAACAATAATAACCCGAAGTTGCATCTGAACAAAGATCGATGCGGAAACAGGCATACTTGTAATCACATTCGGGGAGAGGAGGTCGATTATGATCATTACCGGGTAATTTTACTAGGAGTTATCGTTTCCGCATCAATATTCTTTTCGGGCAGCAACTCGGGTTGCACAAAAACATGGACGATATCGAAGCGATGCTTGACTCTTCGCTGTGTCTAGTCTCAATAAATAAATAATAAAACACAGTTTGGATCAATAAACACAAATGTAAGGAAATGCGTGTACTACCAAATGCAGCCAGTGATAAGGGTGAAAGCTTGCCCGTGTTTTGAGTTGCCAATTAAACTTGTTGGGGAATTTTACTACAGATTTGAATGGGAGGAATCTGAACATTGAGGGGTAGCCACACTGCACATGTGATTTTTCACGCCTCTGCAATTTTCCGAGGTGTCACTGTGTTGTGTTATTCATAAAATACCTTTGGACATTTGGAAACAGGTCGATCCCGCCCCAAAGATGATCCATCCCCACATGATCTGTCGTTTCCTCAACCCAGATGATATGACCCCAGTCATTCCATCCCCAGATGAGCTGGTCCATGCACAATTCATTAGCTGTGACAACGTATTGATTTTGGGTTTAAAACATATAGAAAAAAACCCCAGAATGAATGCATGCATGGTGAAGAACTGAACGAATGGGTCACTGATGACTTTGAAAGTGTCGTCGGTGATACTGGTCCCAAATTCATTTTATGTTTCCATTTCATTTTTAGCTTAACTTGACAAAGTCAAGATAACCTATTGCCATCACACATGCAGAAGTCTGTGAGTCACTTCACATTTTCCTTTAGCACTGGCTACACTCCCGTAGTTCTTATCTGATTGTCACAAAATTCCATATGCACGTTTGAGGTCATGTTTAGATGAGAACGTCCCCTTTTGGTCGCGATACGTCAAACGTGACGGCTGCCTGAGGTGAAAACCCAAGAAACTTCAGCACAGTCTACAGGTCATATTTATGGAGAGATTTCATGGTAACTTGGTGGGATGACTCTGTTTTATATCTAGATGAGAAAGTCCGCTTTTGGTGATGATCTGTTGACTGTGACGGCTACCCAAGCCAAAAACCCAAAACATTTAGCACAGTCTACAGTCTGTATATATGAAGGGATTTCATTGTAACTTGAGAGGATGACTCAGTGTTACTGTGCAATGACTACATGAGGACGTCCCCTTTTGGTTGCGATTGGTCAGCCGTGATGGCTACACAGAGCAAAGCCCGAGAACCTTTAGCACAGTCTACAGGCATAATTTATGAAGGGGTTTCATTGTAACTTGATAGGATAACTCGTTTTGGAATAATTTCACTGTAACTTGGTAATTTTGGTTGACATGCATTAACTGTGAGGGCCACATTAAGCAACCCCTAAGTTCTTTAGTACAGTCTGCACCTCAAATTATTTTTTATTGAAAACATAGCATCCAGGGAAATGAAATTAACATATTCCCAATTATCACGATTCTTGTCTTATTTCATAATCCTTTCATAAACATTGAACATTATCCTTTTCATCAAACACAACACACAGTCAAGTTAAGCTACAGTGTCATTGACACTTTCATTATTTTTGTATTTATTTTTTTGGAGGGGGCGGGGGGATGGGGGGGATGTGGGTCCACGTCACTGGTTATGGTGACTAATTGTTACAGTATCTGGGTAAAATCTAAGGAACCACCCGCAACCATTGAAAAGACTTTTGCTAATCTATTAAACTTGTAAACTTGTTTTTTTCCAATTTTTTACCAACAAACATCCATACAAAAAAGTCTCTATTCATTGTAATGAGCACAGTAAATTTGTGCCATTGAGATGTCCTCTGAAATGTTTGTGTAGAATGTTTTTGAAAAATGATTTTTTAAAGCCCAATTTATATCTTGTGTGGACTAGTGCAGCAGGTTTGTAAATAGAGGGTCAACCCACAAACAGGTCAGACAAACGGCAATGCCACATCATGATTTTCAATATTGTGGATGTGTGTGAAATCTTCTTCACAACAGGTTGAGTATATATGGTCAGTTACTTGCCTTAATATTTGAACCAACATCCAACATATACCTCAGTATTATTTATTTATTGGTGTTTAAGGTCACATATTTATGCACAATGGCTAATCATGAACATGACAGTTTTACGGGTGGAGGAAGCCGGAGTACCCGGTGAGAACTACCGAGCAACGGTGAGCAACTGTCAGCTCCCCAACATACCAATGCCACACAAGTAGGGTTAACATTGGTTGAAGACAAGTGCACCATCGATGTGCAGTACGCCTTAGTACACAACGTCACCGTGCCCCCACGTGGGCAATGGAGATGAAGTGTCTTGCCCATGGACACAACGCGGTTGCCACAGGTGGGATTCGAACCCAGCCTGCACCTCTACCTACTGAGCCACCACGCTCCCATATAACTCAGTAAATGCTGTTAATTTGTTTTATACATTATATTTATCTTATGGGTTTTGTTTATACAATGAGAAAGGTGGACTGTTGGGGCAAAATGTCAAGGTCAGGATGAGTGAGAACACCATTTTTATTTTGAACTACCATGCCCACATATATATTGTGACTGTATGTGACAAGTTCCGAAGATTTATTTTTGTTATTTTGTTGAGTTGAATAAGTATAGATAAGGCCACACAAAGTAGATCTTCTATTTCTCAGGCCATTATTTGTAAAATTTCATGTGGGTGAGCATTTTATTTTTCTTTTATTTTTAGCTCACCTACATCTGTAAGATGTGGTGAGCTATTGTCATAACCTCGGGCGTCGGCGTCCGGCGTGTCCAATATTGTAAGATTTAATGTTAAGGTTAATTTCTCAAACATCAGTGGGCTCAGGCCTTTGATATTGCATATGTAGGTTGTAGGAGACTATCAGAACAGTATTTAACCCTGATACTATGACTTTTTTCCAAATTTTACCTAAAATTTTCTGCCAAAAGTTGTTGTAAGAATTTGCGTTTAGGTGTTGTAAGAATTTGCGTTAAAGTCAGCTTTTGTGCAGATTGTGCTGCTTTAACTTCTCATTGCTGTTGATTTTCATATTTCAATAACAACTGTAGGTATTAACCCTACTGTATGCAGAAATTTAACGGAAATTTTCTTTTTTTTCAGTCAAAATTTTCATGTTTTTCTCGGACTTAGTAAATTTTAAGTTGTAAAACTTTGTAAACTTTGTGTTTAAGTGAGTTGTGTTTCTATGTGTCTTTCCAGGTGATTAATATTCTACACTTGGGTTACTGAACTCCATTGCAGTAATATTTAACCCTCATTACATGCATATTTGAGGAATTTGAGGCTGATTTTTTGCAAAAACTTGTTGTAATAATTAGCATTTAGGTGTTGTAAGAATTTGCGTTAAAGTCAGCTTTTGTGCAGATTGTGGTGCTTTAACATCTCATTGCTGTTGATTTTCATATTTCAGTAACAACTGTAGGTATTAACCCGACTGTATGCAGAAATTTAACGGAGATTTTCTTTTTTTTCGTTCAAAATTTTCATGTTTTTCTCGGACTTAGTAAATTTTAAGTTCTAAAAGTTTGTGTTAAGATGAGGTGTTAAGGTGAGTTCTCAAAGATCAGAGGGCTTAGGCCTTTGATATTGCATATGTAGGTTGCAAGGGACTATCAGAACAGTATTGAACCCTGATACTACGACTTTTTTCCAAATTTCACCTAAAATTGTCTGCCAAAAGTTGTAAGAATTTGCATTTAGGTGTTGTAAGAATTTGCGTTAAAGTCAGCTTTTGTGCAGATTGTGCTGCTTTAACTTCTCATTACTGTTGATTTTCATATTTCAATAACAACTGTAGGTATTAACCCTACTGTATGCAGAAATTGAACAGAAATTTTCTTTTTTGTTCAGTCAAAATTTTCATGTTTTTCTCGGACTTAGTAAATTTTAAGTTGTAAAACTTTGTAAACTTTGTGTTTAGGTGAGTTGTGTTTCTATGTGTCTTTCCAGGCGATTAATATTCTACACTTGGGTTACTGAACTCCATTGCAGTAATATTTAACCCTCATTACATGCATATTTGAGGAATTTGAGGCTGATTTTCTGCCAAAACTTGTAAGAATTAGCGTTTAGGTGTTGTAAGAATTTGTGTTAAAGTCAGCTTTTGTGCAGATTGTGGTGCCTTCACCTCTCATTACTGTTTATTTTCTCATTTCAATAACAACTGTAGGTATTAACCCTACTGTATGCAGAAATTTAACTGATTTCTTTTCTTTTTTTTCAGTCACAATGTTCACGTTTTTCTCTGACTTACTCAATTTTAAGTTCTAAAAGTTTGTGTTAAGGTGAGGTGTTAAGGTGAGTTCTGTTTCTATGTGTCTTTCCAGGCAATTGATATTGTATGCATGGGTTACTGAACTACATTGCGGTAAGATTGCACCCTTATTACATGCATATTTGAGGAATTTGAGGGGGATTTTGGGGACTTATATTCACTTTCTTTAAAAAAAAAATTTTTCAACTTTTTTTTTTATTTAATACTTTCTCATACTTGTTACTAGTAACATTAAGTCTTATTTTAGTTGTTGATGTGATGTATTTTTTTGTTGGGACTTATAGTCACTTTCTTGAACGAATGTTTTTCTGCATCTCCTCTTTAACCAATGAATGTACTTCAATTACAATTTCAGTGATTTATGAAAGCCTTTCCTAATTCTTATTTATGATTTAATATCTGGCCTCACGATTCATATTCTTAATCATAAACATTTCTAAAAGAAAAAAATGCTTTTATATCCAATGATTCTATGTTGAATTGATATATAATAAATGCAGAAATATAGACTTTCTAAAGCCATCACAAAAACCACATTAATCATTTGATGCCTAGTTAATGATTTATATTAACTAAATATTAGGCATGTTACATTGGAACGACATTATCAAGCACGAATGTAGGTGAGCGTTGGGATGTAACATCCCTCTTGTTTATTTCTGCAATTATTTCTCTGCCATCAAAAGTTTGTGTTCTAATGTATGGAAGAAAATGGGTGGTGGTGCATTTTGTCCCTTGAGTGCAACAAGACATTGCAATGCTAATGCTAAAGCATTGCAAAGCCTTCTTGCTCTAAGGAGGAAAATTTATCAATTTTTTTAACTAGGGTAAAATATCAAACATAAACCTTTTAATAATTATTTTTTAAGTTTACATTGGTTGTAAAAGGATAGCATGCTGGTTGCAGGCCTGGGGTGGAAGAGGGTACAGGAAGGGGTTGCCCCTTCCTGTAGGTGGGGGCCTCCACCAGGAATATTTGGAAAATTGGATGCCTCAAGAGCAAATCTAGAGGCATCTGAGTCAGCATTTTAAACTTTACCAAAAAATAAATTTGAACAATTTTTTGAGAATGGATTTTTAAATTTCAAGATTTTTTTTTCATAGCATATTCATGGCAATTTTGATAAAAACAACCCAAAAATAAAGTTCCACTGGTTTATTTGGGATGATGAAATCTCAAAAGCCATAGTGTCATGAATCAGGCAATTTTGTGTGTGCTTTCATTGAACTGTTGATGAAGAAAATGTTTTTTTTATTTTTTTTTTGTGGTGGAGGGGGGGGGGGGGGGGGGGAGTTTAGATGTCCAAACTGGTTACTGGTAGGAAACACCCCTGAATCCAGCACGGGGTTAAATGTCTGATGGGGAGCACGGTGGCTCAGTGGTAGACTGTTGGACTTCCCGTATGGGACGACCCATCTTGTGTCCTTGGGCAGGCACTTTAACTCGATTGCCAACGTGGGGGCACGATGACGCCGTGTACTAATACGTACTGCACATCGATGGTGCACATGCCTTCAACCGCTGTAACCCTTCTTGAGTGGAGCTTGAACAGAGTTAGAATGTTGAGGAGCTGACAGCTGCTCGTCGATGCTCGGTGGTTCTGTCTGGGTTGTCTGTCTTCCTCCACCCGTAAAACTTTCACAGTCACGATTAGTCATTGTTTATAAGTATGTGACCTTAAACACCAATAAATAAATAAATGTCAGATGAGCTGAATATCGCTCTCCATCATTTTCCAAAATCGAAGGACTGCAATAATGAGGCAATATTTTGGCATTATTAACACCATACATGCAATGTTGCCAAATGGTACACTTTGTTATAGGTTGCTCTGTGGAGGAGCTGAAACATGGGGAGCATAAACTGATCGAGTCATAAACATACACATATGCATAACAGAGGGACACACCTAGGACATTAACAACATGTCAGGAAGGTCAAAGAAATCACGCTTCCTTCAATTAGAATATTGCAATATCCAGAATTGCCATAAAAAAAGTTAGTGAAATCAAAACAATGATGGAGGGGGAGGATTTTGAAATAATGGGCTTAAGTGAGACATAGATAAGGCAGGGCAAGCGTGTTGAAGTGAAGTTGGGCAAACTTGAGGGGAGAGAAAACCATCTTAATGGCTGTTACATGTACATTAAATTTTTCCTTGTTAACATTATTGGTTGCTGGATGAATGATTCCAAGTTAGCATGTTGTATACATTGTAGTAGGAGCAGGGTATTTTTAAAAAAAAAAAAAAACTTGGTTCTCAGTTTTCATCTTGGTTTCAAAAAGTGATGATAAATAGTGAATATAAGGTGAATATGAAGGAAAAATGGTTAGCATTTGGACATTTTTGTACAGCATTTTGCGATGCAAATCCAGTCATCAAATACCATGAGGGGCTGAATATGTTAGGGTACAGATGTCTGTAACTTACAGGAAATGTCGACCAACATTGTGGGTTGCACGATGGATGATTCCTATTAGAATGTTATATAGTAAGACTGTAAGAGCTGAATAATGTAGGGTACAGATGTCTGTAACTTACGGGGAATGTTGGCCAACATTATGGGTTGCACGATGAATGATTCCAAGTTAGCATGTTGTATAGTAGGAGCTGAATAACATGGGGTGCAGATGTCTGAAACTTAAGGGGAATGTCGGCCAACATTATGGGGTGCACGATGAATGATTCCAAGTTAGTGTGTTTATATTATGAGCTGAATAACGTGGGGTGCAGCTGTCTGTAACTTACGGGGAATGTTGACCAACATTATGGGTTGCACAGTGAATGATTTCAAGCTAGCATATTGTATAGTAGGAGCAGCTGAATAACGTGTGGTGTAGATGTCTGTAACTTAAGGGGTATGTCAGCCAGCATGATGGAGTGCACAATGAATGATTCCAAGGTAGCATGTTGTATTATAGTAGGAGCAGAATAATGTGGGGTGCAGATGTCTAACTTACAGGAATGTCAGCCATAAATGTAGGTTGCAGATTGAATTATTCCAAGTTTGCATATATTGTATATTGATATATATCACATTACTCACATTTTGAAAATAATATTACCGAATAGTACACTTTGTTATAGACTGTACATGTACATACCGTACAGTAAAATATGAGCACATTTAAAACTTTTCTTGATTGTTCCATCTTTACATAGGATGTTAAATGAAAATTCGGGAAACGCAAATTATATTTTACTGGTATAATAGCACCCTGTATCCAATGCCTGTAGTGGATGTCCTCCATTTAAAGTGGGCAATGACTTTAACTGGTTGAGTGCTGGAAGTCCATATGTGGGCTTTACTCTGAAGTTCAGGTACCAGAACTGTCCCAATGGGAGGCTTGAAAGGCTGGCCTTAATCAGCTTCGCACGAACATGAATTGTATGAGCTGCAGTGTGTGTAGCAGCGAACCGAGAGGGAAATTGTCAACTCTTTCAATAACATGTTATTGATTGAGTTCAGCGGTCGAAGTTATTCAAGGTGGGCTTCTACTGCTGGCTGCAAAATGTAACTGTAACGTGAGGAGGGTGTTTACCACCCATGGTCTTTACACTATTTGAGTGTAGGTCTGCAATTGCTTGTCTTCATGTAAATCTTCCTTGCAGTACGTGGAGGATGGATTGCAAATAAATTGCTGTTCTGATTTTCCTTAATTTTGTTCAGTTCCACCAGTGAAAATCTTTTAATATTTGGTATACAACATCTCAATGGGAGGCAGATTCCATTTTGTTCAAATCGTGTCCCAGTGTTAATTTTAGGGCTCTCTGTTGGAGCCAGAAATTTAATTTAGCAATACGACATAATGAGGAATATTTAAAACTCTTCTTTAGATCCACCACTGACAATTTTAATATTTGGTATACAACATCTCTTGGGTGGGGAGGGGGATTTAACTTGTTTTAAATTTGGGCTCTTGATAAATATTTAGGCTTTCTATTGGAGCACAAATTTCAACTTCAACTAATACAATATAAGGAAATGTCTTTAAAAAGCTTCAGATCCGCAAGTCAGACTCCTTTCATCGTATTTGGTATCAACATATCTAGGGTGGCTTAGATTTAAGTTTGTTCAAATCAAGTCACTGTGCTGATATTTGGGCTCCCTGTTGGTGCCCGGATTTAGTTCTGTATGATGAAAATTCCTCAAAAATCTTCAAGTTTACAAGTGAAAATGTTTCGATATTTTGTGTACATCATTCATAGCTGGTCACAATCAGGTTTGTTCAAATCAATTCTCTGAATTCCTATTTGGGCATCTTGTGAGACCCCAAACTTTAACTTATTATCATAGGGCAATATCAGGAACAGTATTTAACCAGCCTCGTTAGATCAACCATTTTGAATCCTTTGATATTTGGTAAACAACATTCAGGCAGATTCAAGTTTGTTCAAATCCAAGCCCTAGTGTTTTTCCATCAATAATGTCTTTCAAACTGCAGTGGCATAACATCTCTTTGAAATTTTGTAGTGCATGTCTGCAGTTGGTAGAGTTGGATCCAGTCGGAAAGACCTATGATAATAATCACTATCATGGACACCAGAATGTTGTTATGACTTCTTACCACTGTAGTGTTGATGAGCCATGACTAGCTGAATGTGACCTAAAATACTTCTTTGATCTAATTTGTTAGATGACTGATTAAGGCCCCATGTGGCCTCTTGTTGTTTACATGAAAGAATTACCAATGATTTTTTTTTAATTGGAAGGAAGGCAGTAGAGTAAGCTTGTGGGAAACTTGTAATGAGCTCAACAGTTTTTCAAGCTCACACTGCAAGCATGTGCAGGCTAACACTGATATTGCAAGCCTATTGAACTTTTACAGTCTTGCAATTTCATTTTTTACCATATTTTTATCTTCAGCATTCCCTAAACACAGGCTGACCTCACATTATAATCACTATAAGTATTGTAATGTTTCTGTGTAATCAGTCTTTTCTCTTCATTCATCATAATGTGTCTTTGGATTTTAACAAAAGTGTCTTTAACAGCAAAACTATTTTATCGCCAAGATATGAACTTAGTTATTAATTTGCTGATCAGGACTAATAAATCATAAATAGCAAACTAACAATGGAAGCTAAATACAGAAGCCTGTGGAAACCTTGCCGAGTTAGCTTGCACTAAGCTATACATTATACTTGTGTTGTTGTTGTCATATTTGCCTATGCAGCTAAAAGTAATCGTAAACACCAATAAATGAACAAAAGGCTTGGCGAGCATGCATAAGGTAACACTGCGTGCTTGCACAAGCTAACAATTGAGTTTGCAATGTTTCATGTACATTTGAAAGTTAGCTTGTGTAGGCTTATTATCTTAGAATAAACTTGAACATGAAACATTGCAAGCTTATTTTAAGATAACAATTTTGTGAGTCTGTAAGTCTGTTCACATTTTCCTTTAGCACAGGCTACACTCTGTAGTTCTCATCCGAACGTCACTTAATTTGATATGCAGGTTTGGAGTCATGTCTAGATGAGAACATCCCCTTTTGGTCACGATTGGTCAACCGTGATGGCTGCCTAAGCCAAAACCCCAAAAACTTTTATCACAGTCTGCAGGTCATATTTAATATGGAGGGATTTCATAGTAACTTTGTAGGAAGACTCCATTTGATGTCTAGAGGAGACTCGTTTTCAAATAATTTCACTGTAAATTGGTAACTTTCGTTGATATATATTAAGTGTGAGGCCACATACATTAACTGTGAGGGCCACATTAACCCACCCCTCAATTCTTTAGTACAGTCTACACCTCATATTATTTTTATTATAAACATAGTATACAGTTAACAAAACTTAACATATTCCCTATTATCACAATTCTTGTGTTATTTCATAATCCCTTCATAAACATTGAACATTATCTTTTTCATCCAACATAACACACAGACAAGTGTCATTGACACTTTCATTTGGTGTCTGCAGAAAATTTTATTTTAGTTGAGAACACGATTTTGCCATCTTTTATAGTCGCCAGATGTAAAATATGTGGAATATTTTATGTTTCTTACATTCAGTTATGCCTTCGTTTGAAGGAAATTAATTATTTTTGGATAGAATTATAAAATCTTTGCACAGTGCTATGTTGTTAGTATTGGCTTCGTGCTATAAAAAGGAAATTTTGGTACCATATATATCAACCCATGTAGTAAGAAGGCTTAGTAAAGAGTCTCCAAGTCCTGAATTTACAGTGAGACTCACAGAATGAGTTCAGTAAAATATAGTTGGACCGAGCCTCTGGAGAGGTACAGACTTAATTTAACCCATATGTTTCATAAATTTCGCTTTCAACTGGGGACAAGTTGAGTCTATTTATCATTTGATCCCTATTCCAATACAAGATGCTTAACTATTCACTCAAATACAGACAGTGCTGTAAATAAAACAAAAAAAAACATCTTTTGTAGGCAACTCATGTTACTTAAAGTGGTAATCCAGCATGTCATTGAATGATAGGGCTTTACAACTTTTAAGTTTTCAAAAGTTTTATCTTGGTTAAAACGCATTTTCATAGCTTACTGTAAATTATTTTAAAAAGATTTTTTCATTGTGTGGTCATATATAGTGACAACTGCTGTCAATTACCTTAATAAACACTAATAAATAACAAAATAGTTTTTCTCAAAGTTTCCTGAAGTAAAAAAAAACAAATGCACTCACCCACCCAATCACACCAACCCACCCCACCCAAGGACACCCGGGAAGTGAAGGTCATCATGTCTGCTGAGGTAGATTTGTTTTCCTCCACCAGTGAAATAGGACCTGGTAACCAATGCTGCTTGGGTGCAATCCCTCAGTAAATGGGTAACATAAACAAAAATGATTCACAAAACTTGTCTTTATACTTATGTCATGTCATGATATAGCTCAGATGCTGACATTAAACATCTATATATAAATATTTTTTTCCAAACTCATATTCTCATTCTCCATAGGCATTCATTATTTATAGAGAGTTTGGCATACTAGCTTGACTCTAATGGATTTTGACTGACCAAATAATTACTTTTTGACAATCTAAGGCACAAGAAAATGATTTTCACAAAATCTTATTTACCTGCATTTACAGGGCTACAGGAGTAGGGGTTAAAGAGTTCAAGAATGACGTGAAGTATCCCTAGTGTTTGGAGAACTTTTTCTACTAAACCATTCAGTCAAATCTTTTGATACAGTGGAACTCCTGTTACTGGAATAGCCACTTGGTTACTTTCCTATGTTCTACAGATAAATTGGGCATTTATTCAGTTATATCTTAAGCGAAGCTGAATAACATGGGGTGCAGATGTCTGTAACTCAAGGGGAATGTCGGTCAACATTATGGGGTGCACAATGAATGATTATTTATTTATTGGTGTTTAAGGTCACATATTTCTGCACAATGGCTAATCATAACCATGACGGTTTTACGGGTGGAGGAAGCCGGAGTACCCAGATAGAACCACCGAGCAATGGCGAGCAACTGTCAGCACCCCAACTTACTAACTCCACACAAGCAGGATTAGCATTGGTTGAAGACAAGTGTACCATCGATGTGCAGTACGCCTTAGCACACAACGCCACCATGCCCTACATGGGCAGTGGGGGTGAAGTGTCTTGCCCAAGGACATAACATGATTGCCGCAGGTGGGATTCGAACCGAGGACCTCTCGGCTTGCAGCCTGCACCTCTGCCTACTGAGCCACCATATCCCCACAATGAATGATTCCAAGTTAGTGTGTTTGTATTATGAGCTGAATAACATGTTGGTGCAGATGTCTGTAGCTTTTGGGGAATGTTGGCCAACATTATGGGTTGCACAATGAATGATTCCAAGGTAGCATATTGTATAGTAGGAGCTGAATAACGTGGGGCGCAAATGTCTGTGACTTAAGGGGAATGTCGGCCAACATTATGGGGTGCACTATGAATGATTCCAAGTTAGCATGAAGTATTCCAAGTGCTTGGAGAACTTTTTATACTAAACCATTCAGTCAAATCTTTTGGTACAGTGCAACTCTGTTACTTGAATAGCCACTTGGTTACTTGAATAGCCAACTGGTTACTTTCTTGTATTCTACAGATAAACTGGGCATTTATTCAATTATATCTTGCTTGACAGAGCTCTGTGCTCTCTGTCAAACAATATATAATACAATGAATGACTGCATTGGACGTACTGAGGCAAAAAGCTCCATAAACAAGGGAAATTTGTTGTTTATCAGAGCAATTTCTCAACATATTGCAGTATTTTTTATTCAGTTAACAGGAATCTGCTCCATAACCTGTATGCAATTAACAGGTCAAATTTGTACTGAAGGTATGGTAAATGAATTTGTGTTTGTAAATATTATTCAGTTAACAGGGGTATTCAATTAAGAGAGAACCAATTAAGTGGGCTTCATTGTATTTGCTATTTAGCATTGGAAGGTGCACCAAATTACATTTTTTCAAGGCATGCAACTTGACTGGTTTTCAGGATCACCAGAGGAGGGTGTAGTAGTGGTGGTGGAGTCAGAAAATAACGCTTGACCCAATATATTCTATTTTCAGTCTTCCTTGGCCAATTTTTTAATAACATTTCCAAAAGAAATCAACAGAGACATATCATATCAGACCTCACAGGAACAAGCTCACTGACACTTTGGAAGGAGCCCCAAATTTTATTTGTTTCAGGGATGCAACTTGAATGGTATTTGGTTGAGGTCACCAGATGAGGGATGTTGGGTGGTGGTGAAGTCAGAAAACATGTCACCCTTTAATTCTGTTTTCAGTCAAACTTGGCCTGTTTTTTTTTTTAAGTTTCAAAAAATGTCAGCAAAAAGTATCTCATATTACACCTGACAGAAATGAGCTCATCAGAATTTCCTGCCCTTATTGTATTGTTTTTCATGGGAACCCTAGGAAATGAATCAGCGCTTATTTACTGAGGTGAACAAATTATGTTTTACTAGTACAATAGGTCCTGGTAACCTAAACCGCTGGGATGCAGTCCCTCATTCAGTGGGCAACATGGGCATAAACGATTAGCAAAACATCATTTCATGCTTATGTTGAGTCATCATATAGCCCAGAGATGCTGACACCAATAAATAATTAAATGTATGTGTCTGTTGTACTGAAGTAATTAATGATGGAAAAACTTAAAGACATGCAAATTTTATATGATCATCATAAATCCATTCTGACAATGTAAATGAGATGGGCATGACTTATCAGATGAGCATTCTGGCCCTGTGGGAGCCTCTTGTTTTTAAATGTGGCTGGCTGCTATTTTAAATTCAGTTTTTTCTCTTCTAAAACTCTACTTATAGTTTGGCTAGGTTGGCAGGCATATGCTGTTGTATGGCGTTGACAGCCATAACTCAAGAATGGCTGGATTGATTCTCATGATACTTGGTAATCTGAGTTATTTGGCCAAGTTGGACGGAGCTAATCAAGAATTCCACCTTGATCAAAATTTCTTGGCAGAATTATGCCCCTTAGTTAATGGATTTTCATGAATTTTGAGTTTGTTAGTATGAAAACGCGGAACAAACATTGACCATTGACCAATCTGGCTGATTTTTAGCTCACCGAAGGGAGCTAAACTTATCACTTTCCATCCGTCGTCCGTCCGGCATCGTGAACATTTTTCAAACGACTTATCCTCTGAAACCGCTAGGTCGATTTGCTAGAAACTTGGTATGGATGTTCATTACCATATGTCAATTCAAGTTGTTTAAATGAAATGGCCACGTCCCTTGGGAGCTCTGTATGGGGCATAACTCTGATATCACCGTATGAATTATAGAAAAATTATTAAAAAATCTTCTCCAGAACCAGTGGGCAGAATCTTTTGATACTTGGTATGCAGCATCTTGGTATGGATCTGATTCAAGTTTATTCAAATCGCCCCCCTGAATTCATATTTGGGCTCACTATAGAAGCCCAAATTCGAACTTAGTGCATTTCAGGCAAATTTCTTAAAAAATCCTCTTCTCCAGATCCAGCAGTCAGAATCTTTTGATATTTGGTATGCAACATTATGGGGTGGATCTGATTCAAGTTTGTTCAAATCGGCCCCCTGGATTCACATTTGGGTTCAGTATAGAAACCCGAATTCAAACTTAGTGCATTTCAGGCAAATTTCTTAAAAAATCTTCTTCTCCAAATCCAGCAGGCAGAATCTTTTGATATTTGGTATGCAACATTGTGGGGTGGATCTGATTCAAGTTTGTTCAAATTGATTCACATTTGGGCTCAGTATAGAAGCCTGAATTCGAACTTAGTGCATTTCAGGCAAATTTCTTAAAAAATCTTCTTCTCCAGATCCAGCAGGCAGAATCTTTTGATATTTGGTATGCAACATTGTGGGGTAGATCTGATTCAACTTTGTTCAAATTGGCCCCCTGGATTCATATTTGGGTTCAGTATAGAAGCCTGAATTTGAACTTAGTGCATTTCAGACAAATTTCTTAAAAAATCTTCTCAAGATCCAACAGGCAGAATCTTTTGATATTTGGTATGCAACGTTGTGGGGTGGATCTGATTCAAGTTTGTTCAAATCGGCCCCTCCCCCCTCCCCCCCCCCCCTGGATTCATATTTGGGCTCACTATAAAAGCTCGAATTCGAACTTAGTGCATTTCAGACAAATTTCTTAAGAAATCTTCTTCTCCAGATCCAGCAGGCAGAATCTTTTGATATTTGTTATGCAACAGTCTGGGGTGGATCTGATTCAAGTTTGTTCAAATCGGCCCCTGGGTTCATATTTGGTCTCAGTATAGGAGCCCAATTTGAACTTAGTGCATTTCAGGCAAATTTCTTTAAAATCTTCTTCTCAAGATCCAGCAGGCAGAAACTTTTGATATTGGATATGCAGCATGCTTAATGGGGTGAGATTCAAGTTTATTCAAGCCAAGTCTCTGGGTTCATATTTGGGCTCACTGTGGTAGCCCGAATTATAACTTAGTTCAAAATGAGGAATTTTCTTTAAAAATCTTCTTCTTCAGATCCAGCAGGCAGAATCTTTTGATATTTGGTATGCAACATTGTGGGGTGGATCTGATTCACGTTTGTTCAAATTGGCCCCCTGGATTCACATTTGGGCTCAGTATAGAAGCCTGAATTCGAATTTAGTGTATTTCAGGCAAATTTCTTAAAAAATCTTCTTCTCCAGATCCAGCAGGCAGAATCTTCTGATATTTGGTATGCAACATTGTGGGGTAGATCTGATTCATGTTTGTTCAAATTGGCCCCCTGGATTCACATTTGGGCTCAGTATAGAAGCCCGAATTCGAACTTAGTACATTTCAGGCAAATTTCTTAAAAAATCTTCTTCTCCAGATCCAGCAGGCAGAATCTTTTGATATTTGGTATGCAACATTGTGGGGTGGATCTGATTCAACTTTGTTCAAATTGGCCCCCTGGATTCATATTTGGGTTCAGTATAGAAGCCTGAATTTGAACTTAGTGCATTTCAGGCAAATTTCTTAAAAAATCGTCTCAAGATCCAGCAGGCAGAATCTTTTGATATTTGGTATGCAACGTTGTGGGGTGGATCTGATTCAAGTTTGTTCGAATCGCCCCCCCCCCCCCCCTGGATTCATATTTGGGCTCACTATAAAAGCTCGAATTCGAACTTAGTGCATTTCAGACAAATTTCTTAAGAAATCTTCTTCTCCAGATCCAGCAGGCAGAATCTTTTGATATTTGGTATGCAACAGTCTGGGGTGGATCTGATTCAAGTTTGTTCAAATCGGCCCCTGGGTTCATATTTGGTCTCAGTATAGGAGCCCAATTTGAACTTAGTGCATTTCAGGCAAATTTCTTTAAAATCTTCTTCTCAGGATCCAGCAGGCAGAACCTTTTGATATTGGATATGCAACATGCTTAATGGGGTGAGATTCAAGTTTATTCAAGCCAAGTCCCTGGGTTCATATTTGGGCTCACTGTGGTAGCCCGAATTATAACTTAGTTCAAAATGAGGAATTTTCTTTAAAAATCTTCTTCTTCAGATCCAGCAGTCGGAATGTTTTGATATTTGGTATGCAGCATTCTTATGGGGGGGGGGGGGGGAGGGGGGATCCAGATGCAGCAGTCGGAATGTTTTAATAAGTGGTGTGTAGCATCCTTGGGGGGGGGGGGGGAGGTGAGATTCAACTTTATTAAAGCCAAGTCCCTGGGTCCATATTTGGGCTCCCTATGGGAGCCTGAATTATAACTTAGCCAATTTGAGGAATTTTTCTTCAAAAATCTTCTTCAGATTCAGCAGGCGGAATGTTTGGATATTTGGCATGCAGCATCCTTAGGGGGTGAGATTCATGTCTGTTAAAGCCAAGTCCCTGGGTTCATATTTGGGCTCACTGTGGGAGCCCAAATGATAACTTAGTTCAAAATGAGGAATTTTCTTTAAAAGTCTTCTTCTTCAGATCCAGCAGATGAATGCTTTTGATATTTGGTATGCAACATCCTTAGGGGGGTAAGATTCAAGTTTGTTCAAGCCATGGCCCTAGTTCCATAAAATTTATCTCTCATGACTTCATTCCTGTGATTCGTGTGATAACGTAGTGAGCAATCTGGATGATTTTTAAAAAAAATGTTTGGCTCCAAAATGAGTTTTGAAGGATTTAGATTGATTTTATTTTCCTATAAAAAAGTGTCTTCTGTATTCAGTACCCTCTAGGGGTGTGTAACTAAGATTTACTAAGATAGGTTGTATCAAGCGGTTTCATAGAGGAGCTTTACATTTTACATTATCATCAACTGAAGAAGAGGCATGATGCCTGGATTATTTTGTCGCTCCTGAGGGATTCAAGGATTGAGAGAGTATCCTTCAGCAGGCGGAATGTTTGGATATTTGGCATGCAGCATCCTTAGGGGGTGAGATTCATGTCTGTTAAAGCCAAGTCCCTGTGTTCATATTTGGGCTCACTGTGGGAGCCCAAATGATAACTTAGTTCAAAATGAGGAATTTTCTTTAAAAGTCTTCTTCTTCAGATCCAGCAGATGAATGCTTTTGATATTTGGTATGCAACATCCTTAGGGGGGTAAGATTCAAGTTTGTTCAAGCCATGGCCCTAGTTCCATAAAATTTATCTCTCATGACTTCATTCCTGTGATTCGTGTGATAACGTAGTGAGCAATCTGGATGATTTTTAAAAAAAATGTTTGGCTCCAAAATGAGTTTTGAAGGATTTAGATTGATTTTATTTTCCTATAAAAAAGTGTCTTCTGTATTCAGTACCCTCTAGGGGTGTGTAACTAAGATTTACTAAGATAGGTTGTATCAAGCGGTTTCATAGAGGAGCTTTACATTTTACATTATCATCAACTGAAGAAGAGGCATGATGCCTGGATTATTTTGTCGCTCCTGAGGGATTCAAGGATTGAGAGCGTATCCTATGGAGATGGATTGCTGGATGTAGACTCATTCTTGGACCCTGTTTATATTGTGTTCTGTTCAAGATGAGCGAATCAGGCCTCGTGGGGTCTCTTGTTTATATTTTTATATCTAATTAAAAGGGTTCAAAATCTTCATATCAAGCTTGACTTGAAAATGTTTTCATTCATGCCCAAATTGAAGTGCCTGAAAACTGTTGCTCTGTAAATTCCCGAAGAGTGACTTCATGTTGGCTTAGAAGCATGAAATATGTTGTATCAGGCCAGGCTTCTTGCTCGATTTCAAATTGTTCAGTCAAGTTGGACTAATCGGATCAGTGCATGTTTATTGTTGTACACAAGTTCTGTTTTAGTGGTACAATAGGATGCGGTAACCAAGGCATCTGGTTGTCAGTATAGATATTACCATTGGTGAAGCTTGACTTTATACTGATAGTGTAGCCATAGATGCTGGAAGTTACCTCAAACACTCACTTTGGCCAGCCGCTGATTTGTCGCGGTTCTCGGACGAGAAGGCCATGGTTACCCCTGTACTCCCAACTGCCTCCCTATTCCCACGCTTCTCCTCTCCTCCCAACACTCGGAAACGAACTGCTTGATGATATCCCTTGTCCCATTCTTCCCAATCTCTCCGATTAGCATATTATCCCTCTCCTTTGAGTCTCCCCCTAACCACATGTCCTTCATTCTCCCATCCCACTTCCCCAATATACTCCCAGTGAATCTCATTCTTTTAGACTGATACTTTGGGCATTCTAGAAGAAAGTGTTCCAGGGTCTCCACCATGTCCAAGTTACACATCTGGCACTCCCTTTCACCGTCTTTCCCAATTTTTCCCCTCAGCTCCAGGGATCGCGACCTCAGCTTGAACAACAGTGACCCCCCAAAGGTGCCATCAAGGTACTCTTCAAAACCTGGCTTATCTTTATCACGCAGGCAACCCAAAGACCTCTTTGATTTGACCCCCTCTCGCCAATTACGGTTACAATCCTCCATGACCCTTTCTCTGACGATATTTTTACCCTGGTTTGCCCCAACGTCCAGGTCCGAGATCTCCAATGAGAAGTTCTCTACTAGCTCCCTCACTTGGACCATCCACCCCGTTTTGATATTTGAGTTGAAAATTCTCAGGAACATTACTTTACACCATCGGCTGTCGGGGAGATTTACCAAATAATTAAGATAACCGAGCTTCAACAGGTCTATCCTGTCCTTGATCCTCATCCACCCAAGCTCACCCCTGATTGCTTCTAGCGCTGCGGCATTACTCGACCCTGTTATCCATCGGCCTGCATCGTTCTGCAGGATTCCCAAGCTCTTTACGGCCGTCTGGTTTAGGGGTACCACTTCCGTAGTAGGCGTACCGTGTGTTATACTTGGCAGCCCCACCATTTCCCAAATGGTTTTCCCCACGAAGTGAGTGATGCGATGGAGTAATAAATAACATTTTCTCTCCTTCTTGTGCAATAAAGTGAGTCTTGTCGAAGTACAAAGATAAATATTAACTATTCCCTGTGGGAAGTGGAGCACTGTTGGCTCACCGTGGTAAGCAAGCTCTATTTTATTTGTAAAATAGGACCCGGCAACCAACACCTGGGGTGAATGTCCCCTACTGCGTGCAGCGTTGTAAACGTCAGGTAGTCTTGCCATTATACTTCTTGTGATCATATTTAGAAACCGATGCAGAAACAGAAAAAAACACTTAAAAATATCGATTTGAAGGGTCCTGAGTCGAATTTCGAGTGCAAGCAACAGGAAACTTATTGAGTCCTCCCCACACCCCCACACCCCCTCACCGCACAGACACAGCTTTACTGGAAAACCTAATATCATTTAGAAATTAGTCCCTCCCCACCGATGAGGAGAAATTAGGCGCCACCACTGAACATTAGGCAGCATTCTGCTGGAACTTTCCGTCTTTATCCCTATCATTACGGGAAAAATAGCATTCACAAAAATCAGGCATGACAATAAATGAATGTAAACCGTACACGTATTTTTTATATTATCGAGATTTTGCTTCGCTGTGAAGAGATATGGTAAATACTGAACGTAAAATAAATAGATAACGCTGAAAAAATTCGAAATTATTTGTGGAAATTTTGTTTTATACTCTATTTAGTTTGGAGATATTAATACAGGTTTGCAATGACTGATATGTTTGTTTTCATCACACTGTCAATGGCAACCAACTCGTGACGTCACGTTTGACTTCTCTATAGACTGGAACCCTGCTGCGCACCCCAAACGTGATGGACAAAAACGACCACTGCACCCCACCTCAAAATAGACAGAAATGCCCACAATAACGGCCAGCTAGGGTGCTACCCACAACACCAATTCATACTCTTAACACACCCCACGAATCA